>CAWUFW010007608.1:600000-987919 GCA_963921515.1 Calotriton arnoldi | reverse complement strand
TACGATGGCGGGCGGAAGCACAACCGCCGTGCTGGTGGATGCAAAAACCACCAGTTACCGCCGGCACGCAGCAGTCCACACGCCCGCCCAATTACGATGCGAAAAGCAGGCCAAACACCGCCGGCAAGCCAGCAACACCGTCCGCCATCAAAGTGCGCCCGCACACGTAGCGGCGCAGCCCAACTGACACACACCGTCCGACGAAACACGTCCCGCCCGGCGCATAAATTACGATGCCGCAAACAAACGGCTCCCACGGCCAAGAGACACCGCACGTGAAAGAGAGGCGGAAACACGGACGCAGAGCACGGACAACGAAGAAGCGGCACCCCGGGCATGAATCCAGCACTGCAGGCCCTTCCCATGCTTCTGCTGATGCACCACCAAGGACGCAACGTACCGCGGAGACGCAGGTAGGCACACACACAACAAGTGCACGCAAACAGCGCACACAGTGCAAGGGCGGAAAAAGCGGACAACCCCCCACCAGCGCGTGCACACTACACATCCACCATTGCATCCACATATGACACACAGGCCAAATCCTAACATCGCAGAACACATGTGTACACACCACCTGGGACTAGGAACCAACCACCCCGTCACGGCCCCAAAGCGCCGATGACGCCGCCACACATGCGCACAACGCAGAGGCCAACCGCAGCGCCATGCATGCGTCGCACACAGACACAGGGACACAACCAAGCAGCACACACACCAGCCCCACCCCGAACGCACATGACACGTGACAGGCCGGCCACAGACATGTCCCCAACGCCCAATTCACGGACAACACCCAACGCCACACAACCGACGCACACATGTCAGTGAAGTCACGCAACAGCAGGACACACCCCAGTGTAACAAACATGGCGAAGCACACAGCGGCGGCAACACCAACTAGGAGAAGCAGGGCCCCTTCGGGAAGAGGAACGCCAGTACCACACTGAAAAACCCATACCACCCTGCACATATGAACAAGACACATGAAACGGAACACCAAAGAGCCCGGTGACCGACAACAGGTGGCCCAAGAATTACATCCACACACAAGGCCCAACGCAGAGCGGAAAGGCAGCCTGCCGCCCACACAAGGGAGAGCAGACAGCACTGAATGACCTTCCATTCCAACACCGAAACCACAGCCCTACGACAGAAGCCGGTGAATACAGCCATTGTCCAAGAATAGACCAACACAGGCATGCCGAGGAGACCGACCACAGGGCAGATAGCGCATATCACAGAAGCACACAACGGACGGGGAAGAAAGAAGAAAACACTCCCCCATGTCGGCCACATGCAAGTTAATTGGAAGGAGTCACACAGCACCGACCTTGAACTGTCTGAGAAGCATGTGGGAAGAGGGCCCGTGTCCTCCAAACAAGCCAACAGAACACAAGTCCTGTCTCCCCACGACTACACAGAGCTCACAGCAACCCCGGAGCGTGCACATTGCAGACTGCACACACAGCCGGAGCACGCCACCTCTACGAACCGCTGCGAAATGGCAACCGCAACACACCTACCCAACTACGCCGAAGAGCTCAAGCTGTACCAAACCAACACGATACATACATTGGGATGCGATCTCCTGTCCCTGCTGAACGTAAGTTACCGACTGACTTACCGCATCACATTGTTCAGCTGCGTCATGCCCGTCTTCTACTGTCGGAGGTGTCCCTACCAGCATCCCGTTGAGATATGCCTCTCCAACCCGGCATGTCTGAAGGCGGACCTGCTACCACTACTCCTCCCTCTGGACGCACACGACAGGGCCTGCTCTGCCTATGGGGGCATGGCGTATGTGGCCAACATCGCACGCGCACTGAAATGGAACCACTGTGCCTCCACACGACGGATCATCGAGAACAGCTACATCGAATGTCACCCAGCATGCCCCATCATGGTCCTCCAAGGGACAACCTACGAACAACACCTTGACAGCCACCATCCGCTTCATTGGCTGGCAAACATGTACACCACCAATGACATGGAAGCCCTGCTGGACGGCATCGCATACCTGACAACCTGTAAATACGTCGGACCACAACGCAGGTTCCCCGAGTGACCTATGAAGTCCAACCCCGCACCCATGCTCAGCTTCCGCACGGACTGGCCAGTCACCACCACAACAGCCATACCAAACGACCGGCAACTGTAACCACACCATCAACGACATCACCATGACATCGGATATGACCGGGACATGCACACTGTTCCCCATCACATCCAGGAACACCGCATGCATCGTGGGAGGCAGTGGCATGGGCTCTGTGCATCGCACCCACATGGACGGAACTGCATGAACAACCAGGACACGACATGGATCCAGCGCACATGGACACACACACCGCTCAGTGGACATGAATAGGTCGCCTGGAGTCTGTGGGTGCTGCACCCCTCCCACCCCCGCCCCGGGAATCCCATACCAGGACCTTTGCATGGACGACAAGTGCATACAACAACAACACGACCCCAGTGACTGTGACATGTCCAGTAACCACCACAGTGCAACAACAAGTGGCACGCCGCTGCATGCACGCAAGCACATGCCCTGATGTCATCTCACATGCACGCGTGCATGAGGAACAACCGCAGCAAACCTGTCACATGGAACTGAGATGGACTGTGCCCATGATGCCGAGCGGTCTGGTAGGCTACATGTATACCGTCTGTGTCAAAGTCCGCAGCTCCGCAGCTATACGTAAATGTACATTAGCACAGCCTTGGCCAAGCAGATGTAACCCCACACCCTATCCCATTTGTAATCATGCTCAGTATATCCTCAACATGTATTCCGCTGCCAGTAGTGTCCACTATACTGCATCACAGAGGACAGAAGACTCAATATAATGTCTGAAACCAAAACTGTCTCCGCTGACTCATTTCACAAGTACGAATGAGAGAGGATGAGAGTATGTGAAGTACACGGCAGTCGTGACATGACCATGTAGTCCACTGGTATTGGATGTCAACGCAAATGAGTAGCACACATGTGTCGTGTGAAGTCGTATGGACGCAGTGCTCAGGTGGGTGGGTGCGACGGGTAGATGCGCACATGCCAAGTTGGAGCACGCCGTGTTGGGAGGGGTCATGAACAGTACACCACCGCTTCCCTGGGCATTGTGAGAGGACACCTGTCGGGGGGAGTGAACACGTGTGTGCACAGCAGCCGGGCACACGTACAAGGCGGTACCAGGCGCACCTCAGCCCACCCTCTGTGGACAAGCTGGATCCTGTTGTGCGCCCGCCATGCCCCTTGACAAGGCACACACAGCCCCAGTCGACCAGGTGTAACCCCAACATAGTCAATCCGCACAGGCGATACAGGGCACGGGATGGCAGTGGAGCATGGTGTGTGAGAGGTCTCCTCGCGCTCCTCCTGGTCATATCACGCAGGCAATAGAACCTCAACGTCTAGCATGGCACAAGTCAAATGGAAGTGTAGGGGGACGCACCACAGCACGAGCAGCACTGACGTCACGGGAGGTGGCTCGCACCATCCCATCCATTGCCCATCATACCAACCACGCCACATGCCATTGCGACTAAGTGCAAGCGCGTGCGCCACCACCCCCGAGCCCTCCCCAGAGAGGCCAAAGAGTGAATGTGTGGGCCATCAGCCACAGACGGACGCGGCCTGGCCGCAAGGGCAGCCACAGCCACTGGGTGTCGCAGGTGGCGGATCCGGAAGGCGAAGACTGTGATGCATAGTCCATGCAGGCCGGGTCTCCATTTGGGGCACCACGCAGGTGGACGGCGTCCCGCCACACATCATACCCTGAGACAGCCCACTCGTGCAACTGGACCCACACATACACTCCTTGCCCTCTCTGGTGCGAGCTTGGGGCTGCCTGTGCAAGCGCTAGCCTCGCAGGTGAGCATGCATATTGGGGGGCGAGGGGAGGACATGAGGGCTGGGGCGAAGATGACTGTATCACTGTCAGTTAGTACAAGGGATGACCCAGATGTGGAAAGGAAGAGACGTGTCCCGTGTGTACTGCAACTAGTCGCCAATCCAACTACCCCCCATGTCCGGAATGTAAGCCCGCACCTAGGCCCGCCCATCCGCCACATCGAACATACCACCAGCACGACAACCTTCCCATTCGAAACACTGACTGGGGGTGGCGACCAGTGAACAATCATGTGTAGCCTACCCACGCGTACATGTGGGCCCTCCATGATCCATGTCACCTGCGGCAAAGACATGACATGCGCAATGAGGGAAGTGAGGAGAGCTGTCCGCCCCACGCGCAGAAGGTGCATCAGCTCCACAGACCCAGCAGCGAGTCCAGCAGGGGTCACATGTGCAGGGGCAGCTGTGCCTGGTGTGAAGGCACATGCATATAGACAGCACATCGACCAATGTGTAGTCTGCCCACATCCACAGTCCATCATCATGCGGACATAGGAATTGAACACAGGGCAACACATCTTAGTTGGTGCACCCACCGTGACCAACAATGCGCAATCATCGACGTACCCGCCCTGTGCATGGCCCCCCACCCAACGGAGGCACATCCAGTGCCACCATCCCACACACACAAGCCTTCCACGGAACATGCTGTGTCCAATGGTCAGTACAGAGTCAGCGCCCATCTGGTGGATCCTGAACAGGAGACACATGCACACACATGCCAGCTCCCACTATGTACGTCTGCCACCTGGCACGTGCAATGTAACCTCTCACCTGTGACGTGTGACTGCAAGCACACAGCCGTCTTGGCATGGGGCTGTCAATGTGGACACCAGTCAATGTTTCGGGAGCTGTGATCCGTACAGTGCTGTACATAGGGTGCAGTGCTGACACCTACTACTGTCTCATATCCCCTCGTGCCACAGGTCCCACTTGTATTGGCCGCTCAGCCCGTGCCCACATCGTCGTCGTCGTGTGCCATACTCATCCAGCCTCGGAAGCAGTTCCATGCTCAGCAGACACTCATGTTGCCGTGGCGTTGCCGCTTGACGAATATGCAGTCAGTCCCCATCAGCACGCCCCGCAAGTCATTGGGGCCTAGATCCCCATGTGCATGCACATGGCAGTGGTATGTCTCACTTGCCATTGCCATTGTTGGGAGACCTGTGTAAGTGTATTGTGGCCGTGCCGTCCCAGCTTGACAGCTGGGCTGTGGCTCATGTGCTTGCTCAGTCATGTCAGTGATGTGTATGCGAAATTGCTATGTGCCGTGTTGCTTTGACATGTGTCCTCTGCCATTTAACCCAGGCGGAGACCGAACATTGACCGCCCATACCAATTGCTGGCGGACATGGACGATACAGAGGTAATCAGGAAGTTTCGGCTGGACAGGCCAACTCTGCATCGACTGTGTGCCATGTTAGAGCCCCATCTCCGTCCCCGCAGGGTGTATCCGACTGCTGTCACCCCCACGGCTAAGGTGATGGCCGCCATGCATTTCTTCGCCACTGGGTCATTCCAGCACACAGTGGGCAGTGGAGGAGGGATGTCCCAGCCCATGTTCAGCAAGGTGCTGAGGGATGTACTGGCAGCCATGATGCTGTACCGGAACAGGTACATCAGATTCCCCAGGGCTCGTGAATTGGCGGCAGTGAAGGGTGCATTCTATGCCCTTGGCAGAATCCCACACGTCGTGGGAGCCATTGACTGCACTCATGTTGGCCTTGTTCCACCACAGGCCACTGAGCACCTGTACCGCAACAGGAAGCACACGCACTCCCTGAATGTGCAAGTGGTGTGCCTTGCGGACATGGTGATCACCCACGTGTGTGCCAAGTTTCCAGGCTCGGCCCATGACGCACACATAATGCGCAACAGCATCTTGCCACGACTGATGGCCAATCTGCAACAGGATCGTGGCTGTATTGTCGGTGAGTATGTGGAGTGGTGTAGCGTGCTGGTTGTGCGATGCTGTCCCCTGTCCAGTTGGAATAGCAACGGTTCTCTGTGTCCCTCACACCCAGGTGACTCTGCGTATCCGAATGGGGCATGGCTGCTCAGTCCATTGAGGAATCCTCGCACCCCAGCAGACGATCGATACAATGAGGCACATGGGAGGACCAGACGTGTGGTCGAGCGTACCTTTGGCCTCCTCAAGTCCAGGTTCAGGTGCCTGGACCGCACCGGGGGTGCACTGGCGTACTCCCCACAGAAGGTGTGCCAGATAGTGGTGGCGTGCTGCATGCTGCACAATCTGGCCATTCGGAAGCAGATCCCCCTCATTGTGGATGACGGAGATCAACCAGGGCCCCAGCCCGCAGACCAGGACAGCTCGAGTGAGGTGGACAGCGGAGAGGAGGAAGCTGGGAATGTGCGCCAGCAGCTCATCGCCCGCTACTTCACTTGACGGTGAGTGTCCATGTACGACGGATGATGTGTCTGTATCTATGCTGGTGTGTGTGTGCTGTGTCAGGGTGGCCGTATGTTCACTGCGTGCAGTGTGTCAACGCTCCATGGCCAGGGTAGTATGCCACTGTTGGTGACTGTGGCATTGTGCCCTATTGCTCTGTGCGATGTGTGTACATTGCTTGTAGTTGTTGACATGTACTGTGTGATGGGTGTGTGACACACTCATTGAATGTGCTCCTGTTCTGTCTCCCACCCCTAGGTCCCTACAGGCCCTCCGGATTCCATTGCCATGCCACGCATCAGGTGCCCTTCCGCCCAAGGTGGCCGTTGTATTCCGTACAAATAAAACACAGGGCACAAACAGCAGTTAGTGAAAAAGGTGCATTTATTACGAACTGTGACATGTGATTGTGTGTAAGGTGATGACAAAAGTGGTGCGTGCAGTGACAATGAGCTGTCGGTCATGGCTGCGTGATGATCAGGGTGTACCCACTGGTTCTATGTCCATAGTCCAACACACACATGCCATCCAGCTGGCTGTGTGGAGTGGGATCGTAGAGCAAGTCAATGCAGTGGCTGGTCAAGGAAGGCTGGCGGAAGGCTGGCTGGCTGCCTCACTTGCGACTGGAGCGTGCGAAGTCCTCCCGGGAGATCTGTTTCCTCTTCGGACGGCCCCTTCCACGTTTGGGAGGGGGTGTGTGGTGGCGACCTGCTGGTGGTGGGTGAGGTGTGCTCACTGGCTGTGGACGCAGGGGAAGTGGACACTGCTGGCCGACCCTGCGCCCTAGCAGGTGGTGGCGGAGGTGGTGTTGCTGGCCTTGCCTGTGACCCCACCGCCACCACCAGCTGGCCCATGAGGTCCACGAGTTGGTCCATACGGGACACGAATTGGCCCATATGGGCGTCCATGGACCTCAGCACCCCCAGCACCTCCCGCGTGTCAGTAGCAGACCTGGCCCATTGTCCTTGGGCCTCTTCATAGGCCCCAAGGACTCTGGCCATTTGAGGCAGGGCATGGCTCCCAGGGGAGGCTGGCGTTTCCCTGACCCTGCTCCTCCTACCAGTCCTGCTGCCACCGGCCTGCCCACTAGCCACATTGCTCACCACGGTCCTCGCTGTGGCTCCCAGGGTGGATCCAGTCGGCCGGGCCACCACCTGCGCTGGGGCTGGTGCCAGCGAAGACGTGGTGGTGGTGGAGGCGGTGGTGGTCGGTGCGGCGATGGTGGCGGTTGCGGCAGTGGTAGTGGCCGCAATGACCATGGGTGTGGCCGCAACGACAGTGGCAGCAGGGGACTGGGACTGTTCAGCATCCCTGGATGATGGGTTGGTGGGTAGGAGGGGTCCTGGGGAGCGGCTGGGCCCTGCCACGCCAGATGGGCCAGCTTGGTGGTCCGTGTCCGAAGAGGTGGACAGATCCTCCAGATCCGTGTGTCCTCGTTGGGGGCTTGTAGGCTGGCTGTGCTGGCTGCTGTCTCCATCCCCAGCGTCCAGCAGTTCGTCACCTGTGGAGAGAATGAGATTTGTTATTGTGTTGCACCTGGCGAAGTATGTATTAGTCGTCTGACATTGGCAGTTCGTGCAATCTCGTACATGGGTTTCCCGGAGGCGAGTGTGTGGCTGTGGCATCTGTAGTTGTGTGTGCTAGGCAATGGGACTGTGTGCTGTGCACATGTGGCATGGGACGGATTGGCCATGCCGATGGGTGTGTTGCTTTGCCCCTACTCATTGTGACTCTGGTGTATGCGGGCTCCTGGCCCATCCTGGGTCTGGTTTGTACTTTGCTTTTGGGGTTCAAATGGAACGCTTAGGAACGCATATGGCAACATGGGGGCCATGCCCCAGATTCGCATTTGGGATGGAATATGCTTTTGGGGTTCAAATGGAACGCTTAGGAACGCATATGGCAACATGGGGGCCATGCCCCAGATTCGCATTTGGGATGGAATATGCTTTTGGGGTTCAAATGGAACGCTTAGGAACGCATATGGCAACATGGGGGCCATGCCCCAGATTCGCATTTGGGAGGGGATATGCTTTTGGGGTTCAAATGGAACGCTTAGGAACGCATATGGCAACATGGGGGCCATGCCCCAGATTCGCATTTGGGAGGGGATATGCTTTTGGGGTACATGCTGTGAGCCATGGGTGCCGAACGTGACATGTGTTGTGGCAGCATGACAGTGCATGGTCTGAGGTGTGTGCATGCCTGACATGCCCTGCATATTTGCTGTCTGTTGTGGTTACTGGACATGGCATTGGACGCATCGTTATGAGTGAGTGATAGTTGTGTGCCAGCCAACGTATTGCAGTTGTCCCATCTCCTTGGTGTGCGTGCTGCCCTGTGCCATGTGCATCACTGCAGTGCTCGGGGGGGTGTGGCCCATGTTGTGTGTTGTTGCTCACAGTGTGTCGTGCGCTTAATTGACTTCTGGCACATGGTTGGTCATGGGCATGTGTCTTAGCGTGACTGCTGTATGTGTGGCAGCTGTGCGGATGACATGCCTTTCATGTGACTGGGGCTGACGGATGGGATGGATGGTATGTTGTATGTGCATGGTGTGTCTGTGAGTTTGATGGGTTCAGTGGTGTTCGTGTGCATTTCTGTTGTTCCGCTCTGTTGCGTCTAGTGTTGTTTGTCTTACATAGGCGTAGTTGTGGGGTGTGGGGTTGACAGGCAGTGGGGGCTACATGGACAGGACTTCAATGGTGTTTCGGTTGTGTGTGATGAGTTGCACAGTGGCTGCCGTGTGGGACTATATTCAGTGTGGCTTGTGCATGCAGACGTGGCTCCTTGGGTGTTGCTATGTCTGTGATGGGTCATGTGGGGTGTGAGTCTGCTGTTCATGTCCGTGTGCACATTGTTCACTTGTTCGTGACGGTGGGCGGTGCTGCGTGTCCGTGTGCTACGTGACATGTCCCATGTGTTGGTGGTGTTATGGTCCTCATGCCTCCAGTAATCCAGCCCTGTCCAGTTTCCCACCTGCAAGTTGTTCGTGCGTGCACTGTACTGGATGCCACATGGCTCTAAGCGGGGGTGCTCCATGTTGCAGGTCTGTGGGGGTGGGGGGGTGTAGTGGGTCGTGGGGGTGGCTGTACACCCACTGACACCGATTGCTGTGGACCGTGATGTCTGCCTTTCGGCTGTCGTTGTGCACTGCGGTGGCTGACACGTGGCTGTGGGGTGTGGGGGATGCTCCTCCTTGCTGTGCTGTGGGACTGGGGCCTGGTGTGTGTTGTACTTGGGCTGTCCACCGTCCCACCCACTGCACTTTGTGTTCCTGCCACTTACCTGTTACTTGTCGGTTAGTGCAGCTGTGGCGGACACATGGGTGTGGTGGGTGCTCGTTGTGGCGCTTCTGGCATATTTGGGGACCTGTTGGTGGTTACGTGGCTGGCTTAGTGTACACATGTCCCCACGCATCTTACAGTTGTTCGGTTTGGGCTGTGTGTGGTAGTGTCTGTTGCATGTGTGTGTGATGTGTTGTGTATTGTGTGCTGGACATGGGGGTGTTTGTCCCTGGGAGCTGTGGCATGGTAGTTGCGCATGTGAGTACATAGCGGTGTGCTGGTATACATTAGTTTGTACTTACCAGCCTCCACTCCCCCTGCTAATCCGGCGAGGATCTCCGGATGGATTACGACTCGCACCTTCTCCTCCCACGCTTTGAAGGTCTTAAAGAGCGCGGGATTCCCTCCGCCAGTGACGGCAGCCAGCTCTCTGTTTTTGCCCTCCTTCTTCTTGACCAGGCTCTTTACATCATTCCAACGTTTGTTTATCTCGGTTCTGTTCCTGGGCAGGGTCCCGACTGCATTGACCTGGTCTACGATCCGGGTCCACATTCTGTTTCTGGTGGCTAGTGGTGTGTGCTGGACCATGTTCCCATAGATTTGTGGGTACACCTTGATGATCTCGTCGACCATGACCGTCAGCTCCATGGGCGTGAACTTGGGCATCCTTTGTGGTGCCATGGTGTTTGTGGTGCTGGTGCGGTGTGTGTTGTGTAATGTGCAGGGGGTTTGTGGTGCCGGTGTTTGGTGGTGGTGGTGGTGGTTGTGATGTGTGCGTTTCTGTGGTGTGCTGCTGTCCTTGCTGTGTCACTGTGTCCTCTCCTCTCCTCTCTGGTTTGCAATGTAGCAAGGGGTTGTGGTCTGTGGGAGTGCTGCTTTTGTACTCACCTATGTGGGTGTGTCCTCATGGTCTGTTGTTTTCAGGTGTGTTGTGTCTGGGGTTCTGGCCTTTGTATTTTTTGTTTGTCCGGGGGGTGTTTTCGGGATGTGTACTGTGCTTGTGTATTTGTGTGTGCCTTGCTGTGTGGACTTGTTGGCCATGTTGTGTGCTATTGGTTTTGTGTGCGGATGGTTTCTGTGCAGGTACGTGGGCGCCATGGCTTCTGCCGTGTCGATTCTCATCGGCGTTGTTTGCGCTGGCGGGCGGTATATTTGTTGTTTTTCCGCGCTCATGGCGGTGCGATCGTAATTTCACGTGCGGTGTGTCGGCCGTGTGGGCGGGCGGTTTTGTGTTGTCGTGCGTGTTTCCGTCCGTGGCGGGCGGTTTGACTCCGACTCGGACGATGGCGGGCGGTATTTTGTGTGATTTTTCCGCCGATGGCGGTTTTCGGTTTGTGTACTCATAATGGCGTGGTCGGTGTTCAGGCGGTGTGTGCGGGCGGATTTTTGCCGCTTCCATGCCTGGCGGATTTTTTTACGCCGGGTATCGTAATGAGCCCCTTAGCTACTTATGACTCCTATTATTCACATTTTTAATTTTTGACAAATGTAATTACCAATGCTTTAACTTTGATATTTTGCATTGTGAAAAGAAACTCCACTCTCACGGGTGGCAGATCCTGGAGGGTGCTGGGGGGAACTTGAGGTTTGGAAAAATGGAGTGTCTAAACACACAAACACATACACACTTTTTAGATTTCAAAATAACTCTTTACCTCAGGGATGGATTTGGATGAAATTTTTCAATTTGCTAGCATAGTAAGCTAAGCTTCTGCATGCCAACTTTCATGAAGGTTAGTGCAGGCGAAAAAAGTTCACAGGGAGTAAAAAAAGAAGTGTGTTCAAATTTCAGCACCCGTGGGGAATGCAAATTCCCCCATGTATGTCCCATAGACTTCTTTAAGCAGAACTGCTGCAAAAACTGCTGAAAGGAATTATACCAAATTTGGCAGGAAGCTAGATGGTGGTGTCTGGAGGGTTGGTTCCGAGGGACTCTAGTGAACGTGAACGTCTCGCAGGAATGCCAATTCAAAAAAAGAGCATTCTGATTGGCCCAGGGAGTTTTTTTTCTTGTGCCCTCTTTCTTCCACAGGAGTTAGACTCCTGTGGGAACGAGCACCTTGATTGGGTGCCAGCAATATGAGAAAAATGTTGCAGGCAGTCATTACAGGACTTTATAAAAAAAATCATAAAAAATGGTAGCCGGACTTTGTGGCCCCCGACAAAGGCCTCGAGGACCACATCCCTGGGGCCGAGTAGTAAAGGGAGGGAGGCATGTGGCCCCCCCTGCCAGAGCCCACCAATGCCCCAGGGGCCCCATCTCCTGGGCCAACAATGTTATAAAATGGGAGAGTGGTCAAGTGGTCTCCCTCTCCAAGCCTTAAAAAGTCACTGGGGACCCCATTCTCCAGATGCCATGTCTAAGTAAAAAGGAAGGGACCACAATGCCCCCCTCCCTGAGGTTTAAAATCCTGGGCCCCCATCCCCTAGGGCAAGCCAGCGCAGTGACTGTGTCTCGGGAAGCCCACACCCATGACACAGTAGTTTCCCAGTCGTACTAGTGTGGGCAGGGAAACAATTGATTCCTCCAGTCTGGTGGGAGCCTCTTTGAATCTCCCACCAAACGGGAGCAAAAAACATGGGCCTGATTTAGATCTTAGCTGAAGGGTTACTCCGTCACAACTGTGACGGCTATCCCATCCACCGAAATATAAATCCCATAGTGTATAATGGGATTTATATTTTGGTGGGCAGGATATCCATCACCGTTTTGATGGAGTAACCCATCCACCAAGATCTAAATCATGCCCTAAGTCTGCTCTCAGTCAGTGGGAGATTAAAAAATGCTCCCTTCTTCTGAGAGTAAACTTGTGTTCTGTTTTCCTGCTCACACTGATGTGAGTAGAGAGACAGAAACCATGTTGCTCCCTCCTGGAGGGGGCATACATAGCGCTGCTCCTTCAGGTGGGACAATGCCCCCTCTCCTTTTATATTATATTTTGCTCCAGGGGATGGGGTCCCTATGGCCCAATAAGGCTAAGGGAGGGAAGCTGATTGGCCTTACTCCCCTTTTTTATTGTATTTAGCCACAGGGGATGGGTTCCATAAGGCTGATTAAGACTCAGGAAGGGGTCTACATGCCACCCTCTCCTTAGATTTTGACCCCTGAAGATGAGGTCCCTGAGGCCTATTGAGGCTTGATGAGGGGGCTGCATGCCCTCCTCCACTGTTAATTGTATTTGGCCTTGAGGGATAAGGGCCCCAGGGCCTTTTAAGGCTTGGGGAGGTGGGCCACATGGCCCTCTCCCTTTTATATTGGAACTGTACCCGGAGGATAGGGTCCCTGGGGCCAATTGAGTGTCAGGGAGGGGGCTGATGCTCCCCCTAAAATATATGATTTGACTCCAGTGGATGGGACCCGAAACCTGAGGGTCAACCCTACACTGCACACGCCAAAGGCTGTGCACAGTGTGGGTTTGGAAGCCTGCTGGGGGTTTGGCCACTGAGCCTGGTGGTAGGCCAAGCCCTGTGGCCACACCCCTTGCTAGGCATGGCCAAAGTCGGTGCGCAGCGTGGAGCTGGGAGCCTGTGCGGAGTTGGACACACCAAATCCACAGCACAAATGACAAAAGGCCATTCGCAGCATGTGGTTGGCTGGCTGCAAGGGGGTTGGCTGCCTCTGGGTGGATTTTCCATGAAAGCTGTACAAAGTGTCACGTTGGCAGCCTAGGAGGGGGTTCGCAGTCGGGCCTGACCACAGGTGGGGTTCTTATTATTCTGAGCTATTTTGTACTTACTTCCAGGCCTCTAATGCCATACTAGTTTGAAGAGTAATATGTAGAAAAGAAGCTTGGATGGTGTTATCAGTGATGTCATCAGTGATTTCATTAATGATGTCATTTGAGATGTCATCAGTGATGTCATAAATGATGTCAAAACATGTCATGAGTGATGTAATATGTGAGTTCATAAGCAGTGCATGGTGGGGCACAAGTTCTGTGTTTTTTTTTAGTTCAAAATGTTAATCTTGTCACTGACATAGTCACCTAACTATAACGTCTCCTTTGGGGTTTTCAGTGAATTTTTGAGGTTCTTTTGAAACAAAAACAGATGTTTTTATCACATGTAACTAAAATGTTACTTTAACCTTTTGTTCTGGGTTTCTGTTTGGGATATAGCTTATTACTATTTTTTTAAACTCTAGGAAGAAGTGAGGAACTTTACCAAAGTCTGCGTAGTTAGGGAAAAGTATTTTCATTGCTGTATATATTTTAAAAATGTTTACGGAGTAATGTGGTACTTCCTTTAAACTATCTCAGAAGTACTGCACTTCATTTGGAGGTTAAAAAAACAAAGAATCCACTCTACGACACTTCCACTCCACTCTATGTCAATCCACATCATGCCACTCCACTCTACGACACTTCACTGCATTCTACAGCACACCACTCCACTCTACAATATGCTACTCCACTATACGACATGCCACTCCACTGTTTTATGGCACTCCACTCTACGCATCTCTACTCTAAGACACTCTATGACACTCCACTCTACAACACGTCACTGCACTCTATGACAAGCCACTTCACTGTTTGACATGGCACTCCACTCCACTCTACGAAATGTCACTGCACTGTAAAACAACATACGCCACTGTATGACATGCCACTCTAGTCTATGACTTGGCAGTCCACTTTACGCCACTCCCCTGTATGCCCTTCCACTCTAAGACACTCAATGACATGCCACTCCATTCTATTCTGTGACATGGCACTCCACTCTTGCCACTCCATTCTACTCCATTTTTTGCCCTCCCACTGTTGGCCACTCCACTCCAGTGTACAATACTCAATGACATGCCACTCCACTCTACCACATGCCACTCCACTCTATGACATGCCACTCCAGTCTACGACACGCCATTCCACTCTACGACACTTCACACCACTGCACTGTATGACATGCCTCTCCACTCTACGACATGCCACTCCACTCTAAGCCACTCCTTTCTAGGCCCCTCGACTCTAAGACACTCTACAGCATGCCACTGTATGACATGTATACAACACACCACTCCACTCTATGGTAACTAGTCATAATATCGAAAAAAAATATCGACTGGACAGAATATCGAGTTTTTTATATAGAATGGACAAAATATCGAATTGCAAAAATATAGTGGTGCAGAATATCGAAATTCAGGTAAGAAATATCGATTTTAATAATATCGAAGTTAGTAATATCGACAGTCATAATATAGTTGTTAAAAATATTGAATTTTTTTATAGTGTTTTAAGTGTTAGTATATGTGTTAAAAGTATGTATTATTTTTGTAATGTATGTTTGAGTTTTTTTAAAGTAAAGAATTTTGTGTTATTTAAATTTTGCGTAATTTAATTCCGTAGCGGGTTGTGGGTTTATAGGGGAATAGGGTGGGAAGTAATTTAATTATAGTAAATTAAATATTAATTTTTAGGAATTATTAATTATTTTTAATTTAATTTTGCGTTTTAGTTCTGTAGCGGGTTGTGGGTTTATAGGGGAATAGGGTGGGAAGTAATTTAATTGTAATTAAGTAAATATTTATTTTTATTTATTGGTATTGATAATTAATTCATTGTTAATTAATTATTAATTGGTAATTAATTTTTATTAATTGAAAATAATTTTTATTAATTGATTAATTGATAATTATATTAATTGTATTAATTTATTATTCAGAGCGGGTTGTGGGTTTATAGGGGAATAGGGTGGGAAGTAATTTAATTGTAAATATGTAATACTTTATTTTTATTTATTGGTATTGATAAATAATGTATTGTTAATTAATTATTAATTGGTAATAAATTTTTATTAATTGGTAATTAATTTTTATTAATTGATTAACTGATAATTATATTAATTATATTAATTTATTATTTGGAGCGGGTTGTGTGTTTATAGGGGAATAGGGTGGGAAGTAATTTAATTGTAATTAAGTAATTATTGAAATTATTTTTGTGTATTGATAATTAATTTACTGTTAATTAATTATTAATTGTTTTTTTATTACTTATTAATTTTTGATATTGAAAAATAATTGGTTGTTAATTAATTATTAATAGGTAATTAATTTTTAATAAATAATATTTATTGGTATTTATAATTAATTAATTAAATATGTTGTAATTGGTAATTACTTTTAATTACATTTTTATTGGTATTGATAATTAATTTTTTTAAATTTAAATATTAAATCATTACTTTCCCTACTGTTGCACTCACTGGAGTGGGAATAGTAATTTTACCCTACGCTATCCAACGCTTTCCCTACTGTTGCACTCACTGGAGTGGGAATAGTAATTTTTACCCTCCCGCTATCCAACGCTTTCCCTACTGTTGCACTCTCTGGAGTGGGAATAGTAATTTTTACCCTCCCGCTATCCAACGCTTTCCCTACTGTTGCACTCTCTGGAGTGGGAATAGTCATTTTTACCCCTATGCTATCCAACGCTTTCCCTACTGTTGCACTCTCTGGAGTGGGAATAGTAATTTTTACCCTCCTGCTATCCAACGCTTTCCCTACTGTTGCACTCACTGGAGTGGGAATAGTAATTTTTACCCCTACCCTATCCAACTCTTTCCCTACTGTTGCACTCTCTGGAGTGGGAATAGTAATTTTTACCCTCCCGCTATCCAACGCTTTCCCTACTGTTGCACTCACTGGAGTGGGAATAGTAATTTTTACCCCTACACTATCCAACACTTTCCCTACTGTTGCACTCTCTGGAGTGGGAATAGTAATTTTTACCCCTACGCTATCCAACGCTTCCCTACTGTTGCACTCTCTGGAGTGGGAATAGTAATTTTTTACCCCTATGCTATCCAACGCTTTCCCTACTGTTGCACTCACTGGAGTTGGAATAGTAATTTTTACCCTCCCGCTATCCAACGCTTTCCCTACTGTTGCACTCACTGGAGTGGGAATAGTAATTTTTACCCCTACGCTATCCAACGCTTTCCCTACTGTTGCACTCTCTGGAGTGGGAATAGTAATTTTTACCCTCCCGCTATCCAACGCTTTCCCTACTGTTGCACTCACTGGAGTGGGAATAGTAATTTTTACCCCTACGCTATCCAACACTTTCCCTACTGTTGCACTCTCTGGAGTGGGAATAGTAATTTTTACCCCTACCCTATCCAACGCTTTCCCTACTGTTGCACTCTCTGGAGTGGGAATAGTAATTTTTACCTCTACGCTATCAAACGCTTTCCCTACTGTTGCACTCACTGGAGTGGGAATAGTAATTTTTACCCTCCCGCTATCCAACGCTTTCCCTACTGTTGCACTCACTGGAGTGGGAATAGTAAATTTTACCCTCCCGCTATACTACGCTAAAAATATTGAATATTTGTTATTAATATTACGTTAATATATATATGTATTAAAAAATAAAAATGCATGTTTATATTTTTTTAACTTACATTAATTATGTATTAATATTAAGGTTATTTAAGTATTTTAAGTATGTTTAGTTAATTATATTTATTATTTTATTAATTTTACATTACTTTTAAGACATTTAAAAAATTCGATATTTTGACTAACTATATTTTTTACAACAATATTTTGGATTTGAAATTTTTGTACTTACCTTTTCGTAGATAGGAATTCGATATTCTGGCATTCTATATTTTTTCCTCGATATTTTGGCAGGTCGATATTTTGCTCCTCGATATTCTGTCAGTGATCCCCACTCTATACCATTCCACTCCACTCCACAGCACTGTACTCCACTCTACAACATGCCACTCCATTCTATGGCATGCCACTCCACTGTACAGCATGCCACTCCACTCCATGAAGGTCCAGTCCACTCTACTCAATGACATGACACTCCACTTTATGCCACTCCACTGTACACATCTCCACTGTCCATCATTCCACTATCCGCCACTCCACTCTATGCTACAACACTCTACTCTATGAAACTGTACGCCACAACATTCTATGGCACAACACTCTATGCCATGACATTCTATGACACTCCACTCTACTCCACTCCACTATATGACACTCTATGCTCCTCCACTCTATGACACTCCAATCTATGCCAATCTGATCTACAACATTCTACTCCACTCTATGCCCCTCTGCAACACTCTCCTCCACTCTATGCCACTCTACAATACTGTACTCCACTCTACGGCATGCTACACAACTCCCTCTATGCCATTCTATGCCACTCTACTTTATTACACATTTCTCCACTGTACTCCACTGTACTCCACTACTGCACTGTATGCCACTCCACTGTATGCCACTCACTGCCACTACACTGTATGACATTCTATGACACTCCACACTACCACACTCTATGACACTCTAGTCCACTCTACGACACTCCACCCTATAACACTGCAGTCTATGACACTCTCCTCCACTCTACAACACTCTACTCTACAACACTTTACTCCACTCTACTCCACTCTATGCCATTTCACTCTACAACACTATACTCCACTCTATGCCACCTTACGACACTCTATTTGACAACACTCCACAACACTCCACGACACTCCACTCTACAACACTCCACAACACTCCACTCCATGACACTCCACTCTACAACACTCTACGACACTTCACTCTATCACATTCCTCTCTATGACACTGCACTCTATGACCCTCTCCTCCAATCTACTCTATGACATTCCTTTCAATGACACTTCACTGTATGACACTCTACTATACTCTACTCCGCTCTATACCACTCCACCCTAAAACACTCTACTCCTCTCTATGATACTCTCCTCGACGGCACTCCACTCAATGATAGTCCAGGTGATGACACTCCACTCTACTCCACTCCATTCCACTCTATGCCACTCCGATATACTGTACTATATGCCACTACACTCTACACCACTACATTTTAGAACACTCTACTCCTTTGTATGCCCCTCCACTCAACGCCACCGAACTTCACTCTATGCCACTTTTGGACACACCACACTATGGCATGCCACTCGACGAAACACCACTCTACAACACTACACTCTACGACACCCTCCTCCACTCTAGTGTACGACACTCCACTCAACGACACTCCACTCCACTCTATGACTCTACTCCACTCAGTGCCACTCCACTCTACAACACACTACTCTACTCTAATCTACTCTACTCAATAACACACCACACAACAACACTCCACTGTACAACACTCTACTCGACAACACTCCACTTGACGACACACCACTGTATGACACTCCACTCGACATCACTCTACTCTACAACACTCTACCCCGCTCTACTCCATTGTATGCCACTCCACTCTACAGCACTCTACTCCACTCTATGCCACCCTATAACACTCTACTCGATGACACTTCACTAGACTACACTCCACTTGGCGACACTCCACTGTATGACACTACACTCCGAGACACTCCACTCTACAACACTCCACTCCATTCTATGCCACTCCACCATAACCTACAGCATGCCACTCCACTCTAGAACACTCTTCTGCACCTCCACTCTTTGCCATTGAACTCCACTCTATGACACTTCACTTTACGACACTCTACAACCCTCTACTGTACAACAATCCACTTGATGACATTCCACTCTATGACACTCTACTCCACTCTACGACAATATATGTCACTCCAATCTATAACACTCTACTCTTCTCTATGCCACTCTACGACACTCTACTGGACAACACTCCATTCTACGATTTGAAAAACATTTTTTTAAAGCATTAAAATTCAATGAAAAAAACAAAGGTTAAGGTTAAATTATACTTAGGAAAAACTATTACATTGTTTGTGTACAAAACTGACTTAAAGTACACAAAAATGAGAAATTCTAAATTTATAGATATAACTTACAATTATCATTTCTGCCTCGGTCAAAGTGTGCTAAAACGTACTCACCTCCATACTCAGTGTAGTAAACTCGCTAGTCACACTACATTAACTATACCTGAGCCCTCTGCTATGCACACTGTTCTCATAAATGATGTAATTTGAAATGTCATGAGTCTTCTTATGAATCCTATGATTTAACATGCTATAAGTAATCTAATAGAAAAGGGTGCAAGCAGTGCATGGGAAGGTGCGAGTTGCAGTTAATGTAGAGTGGCTATCAAGTTGACAATGCTGTTTATAGAGGTGCATGAGTTATAGTGCATTTCAACTGGGTCAGAAATTATAACTGTAGGGTATAACTATAACTTTAGAATTTCTTAATTTCTGATGTTTGTGAAGTTTAAGTTGGTTTTGTACCCAAAAAATAATACGTTTTCCTAAGTATAACTATAAAACCTTTGGTGATCAAGGCCTCTGGGAGGCCGAAACGCGTCATGGCGGTGGTGCAGGGGATTGAATAAACGACTTTGCACCGATGTATGGGTCCGCATTCGTCTGTTCCTTGGGAGTGGAAATCGAAGGGCGAAGGTTGCAGTAAAATATATATATATATATATATATATATATATATATATATATATATATATATATATGTAAATATATATATACACATATATATATATATATATATATATACATATGCACACACACACACATATATATATATATACATATACACATATATATACATACACACATATACACACACACACAGACATATATATATATTTTACAGCGTGTATCACTACTATTTTGAATAAGGCTGATTGCCGAAACACGTTGTCAGAGTAATAAAATCAAGATTATAGTGTACACCGACTTGTTCCTTGGGGGACAGTTTGCTGAAAAATATTTGCATGAGTCCACATCTCACGACGGAGGCACCAGTTGAAAAGTTCAGCAGTGTTTATGTGGCTTTGGTGGAAGGATTGTATTGAAGCTGCCAGAACCACCGCAAGCACTGGTATGTAATCCGCCTGCACAGATTTGGGACATTACTATAATGGATAGGTGTCTGTCACCAGACTGGCACCTACAGACATGAACAGAGAGGCTGAGAATCGCCACAAAACAAGGATGAAATACTTGAATTGATACTTTGAAAATGTTGCACTTACCAGAGGAAAATAATGAACTATCTGATGTGTTTGATACATATAGTGGCTTCACATTCAATGAGAGCTGACATGGCTACTAAGGTGCAAAGAAAGATGTGGGCACTACTATGTTGAAAGGTACACGCTGTAATGGTGGAAAAACAACAAGCCATTCTAAGGGAGAGCTGTGAGTCCTCTGTTGTTGTTAATGAAATACCATCATGTGAAATCAATTAACTAGTATCCAATAGTGTGTTTTTTGACATTATTCAAAGGAACTGACATGAATAAGGCTGATTGCCGAAACGCGTCATCAGAGTAATAAATTCGAGATTATAGTCTGTGACTGCTCCGACTGGTTCGTTGGGGGACTATTTTCTGGAGGAAAAAAAATGTATATATATATATATATATATATATATTTACTGAAAAAGTCAAAGGTTGCAGAACGTTAAAGTTAGGAAATAGAATTTAAAAAAACCTTAGTATTTCACTAGAAAACCAAAGGTTACTGGGACGTTATATTTAGGTTCAGATTTTACACTCACATACCATACCATAAGAATTCAGTAGTTATAGTTCTCTCAAGTAACTATACCTCGTGCCTTAAGTTAGCTATAGCTTGCTGCCTTACCATGCACTGTTTTCTTATTAATAACTTTAAGGAAAATATTACAGTGATATTATCAATGATGCCATAGAAGATGCCATGAGTGAATCTTGTGGAATGCAAACCCAGTGAGTGCAATGTGTTTTACGAACACATGAACCATGCTATTTTAAATGGACCCACCACCATTCCTAATTGCACCCGTCCAGAAGAGTGCAGCATGCGTCTTTTGGTGGACTTGGAGCTGCGTATATTACTACAGACACCTTGCACCGCCACTGTGGCATTTTGGGTAATGGAGTCGATATGGTCGCCAGTCATGCAGATTGGAGGGATAAATGGAATATGCCGTCCCCTGCTCCGTGAACCGCAATGCCGTATGGTTGGACGAGGGGTGTTTAGCAGTCACACTAACAAAGTTAAAGGTACTTTTGAACTGCTCTGCAACAAAGGGAAAATTAGAACTTGTTTCCTCTACTTGTGAGAATGCCCATTCTGTGGCGGGATATTTACATCGTGTCATTCAGACTTGTAACATTTTCAAAAGAAATCATCCTAGTCTGTGTGGAACTTCCGTACTATTATGTACTGATAAAAGAACTGACCAATCTCTTCCCTTTGGCTGTGTCAATGTCCAATGAGAATTCATCTCTGTATTTAAAAGCACCTTTACGTTGTGTCGACTGCTTTGTAAAAACGAGCTGGAAGAAGGCAGACATGCCGAAACGCGTCCTCGTAATAAAATCTTGTGGAATGCGAACCCCGTGAGTGCAATGTGTTTTACGAACACATGAGCTATGATATATATATATATATATATATATATATATATATATATATATATATATATATATATATTATCTACTGGCGGTCGCCAGTAGATAGTTATAGTTAGGACCTATTTTCCATAGGAAATCCGCAACATTCTATTTGAAATAACTTTGGCGCCGGTTGATGAATCTTCGCGAAATTTTCAAACTTTGTGGCCCGCTCCGGTCCGCTCCTATCCTGAAAGTCTCGGGGTTATTCGTCAAGCGGGGGCCGAGAAAAAAGGGGGGTCCCAAAACATGTTTTCCCCATGCAATTTTCCATAGGAAACTTTAGACACGGCTACAGCCCGAACTGCTGAACGGAATTACACCAAATTTGGCAAAGAGGTAGTTCTTGGTTCAGAAAGAACCCTTTTTGTTAAATGGTGTAAATCCGGTCAGTAGTTGCTGAGAAAATCAAAAGTAAAAACACATATATATCTATGGCCGCGGAGGATCCGCGCACCCTCCCGATGACCATCTGTATGCTAATTGGCTGTCAACACTCCAAACCAGGAAGTGTTGGCAGCCATCTTGTGACTCGGTAGAACCGAGTCACAAGAAAACAGTAAAAACAATCGTGCAAAACGCAAAAAGGGGGCAGGGTAGAAACACCCTGACCCCCTAGGCCTGCTCAGGGGGTCCTACAAGGACCCCCAGGGCCAAAAAAAATATATATATATTTTTTTTAAATCGGCAAGAAACGCGATGGGTGCGCAGATCCTGCCGATAAAAAAAAAAAACGGTTATTTGGCCCCCGGGTGGGTCAAGTCCCGGGGGCATGCGGGGTTTTATTTAATAATAATATGGGGGGCCTCTAAGGCCCCCCAAGCCCTGGGGACCGCCACCCACCGGGGCTATAAAAAATAATGGTGGCGGGGGGCACACGGCCCCCCCGGGGCTTCTTTTTTTTATTTTTTAAATTACCTGTGTGGGGGGCTTGAGCCCCCCCCACACGCCCCGGGGACCGCCACCTCCCCGGGGCACTAAATAATAAAATGTGGGGGTCCGTTTAGGAGCCCCGGGGACCACCATTGGTGTTGGAGTGTCTATGGTTTTGAGAATGGCAGTCTGTAGTTTACAGTGGGTGTATCAAAAGTTATATTAGGGTGTGAGAAGATGCATCAAATTATCACATGGATGATGTCATCAGTGATGTCATCAGTGATGTCATTTGAGATGTCATCAGTGATGTCATCAGTGATGTCACTGACCATGTCATGAGTGATGTAATATGTGACGTCATCAGCAGTGCATTGCGGGGGCACGAGTTATAGTTAGCTGAACTAACTATAACGGGGAATTTCACGGGTTTTGTACGAGTGAAATGTCCAACTAACTATAACTGTCCCTTAAACCTATGGTTTTTTCAGTGAATTTCAAAGGTTTTTTAAATGCTAATTTCTAACTATAACGTGTCTGAAACCTATGGTTTTTTCAGTGAATTTCAAAGGTTTTTTAAATGCTAATTTCTAACTATAATGTGCCTGAAACCTATGGTTTTTTAAGTGAATATATATATATATATAATGAACTATCTGATGTGTTTGATACATATAGTGGCTTCACATTCAATGAGAGCTAACATGGCTACTACGGTGCAAAGAAAGATGTGGGCACTACTATGTTGAAAGGTACACGCTGTAATGGTGGAAAAACAACAAGCCATTCTAAGGAAGAGCTGTGAGTCCTCTGTTGTTGTTAATGAAATACGATCATGTGAAATCAATTAACTAGTATCCAATAGTGTGTTTTTTGACATTATTCAAAGGAACTGACATGAATAAGGCTGATTGCCGAAACGCGTCATCAGAGTAATAAATTTGAGATTATAGTCTGTGACTGCTCCGACTGGTTCGTTGGGGGACTATTTTCTGGAGAAAAAAAAATGTATATATATATATTCACTGAAAAAACCATAGGTTTTAGGGACAGTTATAGTTACTTGGACATTGCACTCGTACAAAACCCGTGAAATTCCCCCGTTATAGTTAGTTCAGCTAACTATAACTCGCGCCCCATAATGCACTGCTGATGACGTCACATATTACATCACTCATGACATGGTCAGTGACATCACTGATGACATCACTGATGACATCTCAAATGACATCACTGATGACATCACTGATGACATCACTGATGACATCATCCAGTGACTGTGTGTTTCTGTAAAGTTTAAATATTTTTAATATATATAGGAAAAGACGTATTGAAGAATGAGTGGGTGTGTAAGTGTCTGTATGGATGATTTAGTAGGTGCGTGACTGACTCTATAAGTGAGTGATTTAACGTATCTTACTGAATGCATGGGTTAGTGACTAAACTGGATGAATGTCTGTATCCGTCTGTCTGTTGCTGTGTAAGTGGCTGCATGTGTTTGTGAATAGCTACATGAGTGTCTATATGAGTTATTGAATGCTTGTCTGAGTATCTGTATGGGTGCCTGAGTGTTTGTGTGGGAGGGGTGTGTGCAACTCTGTGCATAGATGTGTGAGTGGGTGATTCACTGGGTGGATGGTTTCAAGAGTGCATCTGTGATAGACTGTATGGGTGGGTAAGTGTGTGTAAGAGTGTGTTAGTGAGTGAATGTATGTCCCAGTGGTACATGTGTGAGTAACTACATATGTGAAAGGCAGTATATATGTGTGTTGGAGTATATAAATAGCTATAAGCAAGAGTGAATGATTGTGATAGTGGCTGTATGGATGAGTGTGTGCTTGTATCAGTGATTGTATAAGAGCGTAACAATGTGCTACTATTTGTATGAGTAAGTGAGCTGGTGTGTGTATAACTGTATAGGTGAGTAAATGGCAGTGTGTTTAATTATTTGCATGACTGACTAGGTGTGTGAGTATCTCTATGGATGAGTGGCGTTGTTTGAGTGTCTATATAGGAGTAAGAGTGCATATGATAGTCCTGTACTGAGTGACCGTAAGTATGAGTGACTGTACGGGTGAGTGAGTGGATGTGTGTGTGTAGACCTAAGAATCAGTGAGTGAGTATGTAGTTATTGGTGTTGGAGTGTCTATGGTTTTGCGAATGGCAGTCTGTAATTTAGAGTGGGTGTATCAAAGGTTATATTAGGGTGTGAGGAGGTGCATCAGATTATCACGTGGATGATGTCATCAGTGATGTCATTTGAGATGTCATCAGTGATGTCATCAGTGATGTCACTGACCATGTCATGAGTGATGTAATATGTGACGTCATCAGCAGTGCATTGTGGGGGCGCGAGTTATAGTTAGCTGAACTAACTATAACGGGGGAATTTCATGGGTTTTGTACGAGTGCAATGTCCAAGTAACTATAACTGTCCCTAAAACCTATGGTTTTTTTCAGTGAATTTCAAAGGTTTTTTAAATGCTAATTTGTAACTATAACGTGTCTGAAACCTATGGTTTTTTCAGTGAATTTCAAAGGTTTTTTAAATGCTAATTTGTAACTATAACGTGTCTGAAACCTATGGTTTTTTCAGTGAATTTCAAAGGTTTTTTAAATGCTAATTTCTAACTATAACGTGCCTGAAACCTACGGTTTTTTCAGTGAATTTCAAAGGTTTTGTAAATGACAATTTTTAAATGTATTAATTGTTATATTAATTTTTTTCATACTGATTTACTACATTTTTAGAAACAATTTTTTTTTACATATTTTATTTTTAAATTACATTGTAATTACATTATACATTACATTACAAAAAATACTTTCTCATAATGAATTACTTTAGTTTAAATACTTTGCAGATAGGCAATAGACTTTTAAGTACAGTAGTTACAGTTGTTGCAATGGGCAACACATTTTCAAACACAATGCAACATTCAGCTCAATGTGAATTTCTAGTTAAATGCAATTAGTTACTTTATGGATTACTTTTGTAACCACAGGACTGGATCCTAGATTCAGTCCTGGTACATCTCCTGTAAACAGTTGAGTAAAAGCGTTTTGGTTACAGTCGTGATTTTTAAGGAATATTATTGTATTTTAAAAGTTGACACTTAGAAACTTTTTCTCATAGAATCACCAATGTTATCCTATGGAAGGAAATTCACTTAGCAGGTAAAAACTGTTATCGTTACTTTTTCTTACTCAGTGTTGGATCCTGGATCCAGCACTGGTGCATCTCCTGTAAACAGTTGAAAGAATGCGTTTAAGTCATACAGGCGATTTTTAAGGAATATTTGTAGTTTGTGAAAATCAACACTTTGAAACTTTTTGCTGAAAACCAGTCAATCTTAGCCTATGAAGGAAATTCAAGTTACCGGTAAGTACGGTTAAAATTACTTTTGAGGACCAGTACTGGGCTGAAAGATGCAGCACTGAGGTCTCTCCTGATAACAGGTGAGTAAATCGGAATTCGTATTTCGGCTGATTTTAGAGGAATATTTTAAAGTTCCAAAACTCCACACTTAGAAGAATTTCCAAGTGAAACCAGTCAATGTTAGCTTATGGAAGGAAATTCAAGTTACTGGTAAGTACGGTTAAAATTACTTTTCAGGACCAGTACTGGGCTGAAAGATGCAGCACTGAGGTCTCTCCTGATAACAGGTGAGTAAATCAGAATTCGGATTTCGGCTGATTTTAGAGGAATATTTGTATGTTTCAAAAATCAACACTTAGAAACTTTTTCAGCAAAAAGCAGGCAATGATATCCTATGGAAGGAAATTCAAGTTACTGGTAAGTACGGTTAAAATTACTTTTGAGGATCAGTACTGGGCTGAAAGATGCAGCACTGAGGTCTCTCCTGATAACAGGTGAGTAAATCGGAATTCGTATTTCGGCTGATTTTAGAGGAATATTTTAAAGTTCCAAAACTCCACACTTAGAAGAATTTCCAAGTGAAACCAGTCAATGTTAGCCTATGAAGGAAATTCAAGTTACCGGTAAGTACGGTTAAAATTACTTTTCAGGACCAGTACTGGGCTGAAAGATGCAGCACTGAGGTCTCTCCTGATAACAGGTGAGTAAATCGGAATTCGTATTTCGGCTGATTTTAGAGGAATATTTGCACAATGGTGAAGGGAAGGGGCGGGGCCTGAGGTGACATCTGTGCAAACGCGCCCCGTTGCGTGTTTTAAGTTGGGGATTAAGTCCCCTTGAATCCTGAGGGTCCCTAGGGGCCAACTAGCCCACCAGGAACCTCCAATATGCGCCAGGGGGCTGCGTTGCAGAGACGTGTAGAGAGGCCACACCCCTTTTACACCTCTCTGCAACGCAGC
This sequence comes from Calotriton arnoldi, assembly GCA_963921515.1. Classification (NCBI taxonomy): domain Eukaryota; kingdom Metazoa; phylum Chordata; class Amphibia; order Caudata; family Salamandridae; genus Calotriton; species Calotriton arnoldi. Next base: position 960,706 of record CAWUFW010007608.1, on the reverse strand, counting down.
TCTGTGGCGCTTTCTGGATGTACCTGTTGGGCTAGTTGGCCCCCAGGGACCCTCAGGATTGAAGGGGATTTAATTCCCCATCTTAAAACGCGCCACGGGGCCTGTTTCACACATGTCACCTGAAGCCCCGCCCCCTCCCTTCACCACTGTGCAAATGCGCCCCGTGGCGCGTTTTAAGTTGGGGGATTAAGTCCCCTTGAATCCTGAGGGTCCCCGGAGTCCAACTAGCCCACCATATACCTCCAAAAGCGCCACAGAGCTGCGTTGCAGAGAGGTGTAAAAGGGGTGTGGCCTCTCTACACGTCTCTGCAACGCAGCCCCTGGCGCATATTGGAGGTTCCTGGTGGGCTAGTTGGCCCCCAGGGACCCCCAGTATTCAAGGGGAATTCGTTCCCCTCTGCAAACGCGCCAGGGGCGCGTTTGCAAGTGGTGAAGGAAGGGGGCGGGGCCTGCCGGCCCAATCGTTTAAAAAAAAAAAAAAAATGTTGTCCCCTGAAGGGGGCTGTGTAGCCCCCCTTCCTTTTTCCTGTTTTTATGCCCTGGGGACCCCATCCCCCAGGGCCTTACCCCCTTTTTAAAATTTTTAATTAAAAAAAAAACGGGAAGGGGGCCGCGTGGCCCCCTTCCCTGGGCCTGTATTGGCCCCGGGGACCCCATCCCCCGGGGCATGGCCTTTTAATTTTTATTCTTTGGAGGGGGGCTGCGTGGCCCCCTCCTCTGGCCATTTAAGGCCCCGGGGGACCCCATCCCCGGGGCCGGCCTTTCCATTTTTTTTTAATTTTTAAAATTTTTCTTTTTTGGGGAGGGGGGCCGCGTGGCCCCCATCCTAGGCCACTACTTGCCCCGGGGACCCCATCCCCGGGGCTGGCCCTCTCCGTTGGGGACTGTGGGGGGTCCCCAATCCCCACAGTCCCGCCGGCTCCCCACGTCCCTTGGGAGCCGGCATTGCTTTCCACATGGGGAGCAGCTGACATGCTGCTCCCCATGTGGACAAGCTAATGTGCTTTGGATATTGGAAGAGAGAGCAGGTTTCCCTGCTCTCTCTTCCAATATCCAAAGCAGTTTGCTATGGCAGGACGGGAGCCGCGAGGCTCCGTCCTGCCATAACAAACTACAGTGTCCCGGGGGTAGGCACCCGGGACACTGCAGGAGCCGGCCCTGGGGGTGGTGGTCCCCAGGGCCATCAAGGGCTCCAGGAGGGGGGCCGCGCGGCCCCCCTCCCTACATCAGCACAGCCCCGGGGAGGTGGTGGGCTTCGGGGGTCCAAAACGGACCCCCATTTTAATTTGTTAGTGCCCCGGGGAGGTGGCGGTCCCCGGGGCATGTGGGGGGGCTGGAGCCCCCCCACACAGGTTGTTAAATTAATAAAAAAAAAGCCCCAGGGAGGTGGTGGTCCCCGGGGCTGCGGGAGGGCTCAGAGCCCTCCCGCACCGACCCTACAAAAAGCCCCGGGGGGTGGTGGTCCCCGGGGCTTGGGGGCCCTTGAGGCCCCCCACACATTAAATTATCCCCCCCGGGACTTGGGCCACCCGGGGGCCAATTAACATCGAAGCGCGGGAGACCGCGCTTCGATTTTTTCGGCAGGATTCGCGCACCCTGAGCGCATCCTGCCGATTTTTTTTTTTTTAAATGCTTTTTTTGCCCAGGGGGTCCTTGTGGGACCCCTGAGCAGGCCTAGGGGGTTAGGGTGTTTCTACCCTGCCCCCTTTGTGCATTTTGCGCACTTGTTTCTTTTTTTTTCTCGGCGGGATACGCGCACCCTAAGCGCATCCCGCCGATTTTAAAAAAAAAAATATATTTTCTGCCCAGGGGTCCTTGTGGGACCCCTGAGCAGGCCTAGGGGGTCAGGGTGTTTCTACCCTGCCCCCTTTTGCGCTTTGCGCACTTGTTTCTGTCCCTCGGTTCTACCGAGGGACAAAATAACTGCCAACACTTCCTGAATCGGAATGTTGACAGCCAGCTGACAACCAATTAGCATGCAGCTTGTGATCGGGACGGTGCGCGCAGGGTGCGCTGAGGGTACGCGTATCCGACGCGCCCATAGATATATATGTGACTTTACTTGTGAATTTCTCAGGAACTACTGAACGGATTTACACCATTTAAGCAAAAGGCACCAGTCTGAACCAAGGGCTACCTCTTTGCCAAATTTGGTGTAATTCCGTTCAGCAGTTCGGGCTGTAGCTGCGACTAAAGGTTCCTATGGAAAAATGAATGGGGAAAACGCGTTTTGGGACCCCCCTTTTTTCTCGGCCCCCGCTTCACGTATCACCCCGAGACTTTCAGGGTAGGAGCGGAGCGCCCCAACAAGTTGGAAACTTTCACGAAGATTCGTCAACCGGCGCCAACGTTATTTCAAATAGAATGTCGCGGATTTCCTATGGATAATAGGTTGTAACTATAACTATCTACTGGCGACCGCCAGTAGATAATATATATATATATATATTCACTGAAAAAGTCAAAGGTTGCAGAACGTTAAAGTTAGGAAATAGAATTTTAAAAAACCTTAGTATTTCACTTGAAAACCAAAGGTTACTGGGACGTTATATTTAGGTTCAGATTTTACACTCACATACCATAAGAATTCAGTAGTTATAGTTCTCTCAAGTAACTATACCTCGTGCCTTAAGGTAGCTATAGCTTGCTGCCTTACCATGCACTGTTTTCTTATTAATAACTTTAAGGAAAATATTACAGTGATATTATCAATGATGCCATAGAAGATGTCATTAGTGATGTAATATGTGGGGTCTTTAGCAGGGCATGGCAGGGGAGCAAGTTATAATTCCCTTAGGGCACAGTTATTTGAGATAACTTTAAATATAACTGCTGAATTTCTATGGTTTTGTGTGTGTAAGTTCTGAACCTAACTATAACCTCCCTGTAAACTTTGTTTTTTTAATGAATTTCTAAGGTTTTTTTTAATTCTATTTCCTAACTAGTCTATAACGTCACTGGAAACTTTGTTTTTTTCAGTGAATTTCTAAAAAAATGTTGTGCTATTTCCTCACTATAATGTGCCCGTAACCTTTGGTTTTCTCAGTGAATTTCTAGTTTTTTTTAATGTAAAGTAATATTTAATTGGCATACATTAATCCAACCTCCGACGTGCATGGTGGGGTTTGGCTGCATTTAGCCATCCCCACACCATGCATGACCATAGGCCATGTGCAGCGGGGGGTTAGCCGGAGAGCTGGGCCCTGTGGCCAGGCCCTGCGGCCAACCCCCCAAATGCAACCAACTCCACGCACACCCTGCAGCCATGCCCTGTGGCCAACCCCACAAAGGCAGCCAACCCACGGGCCTCCTCTTCTGGCTGCTTTTGACCCCGGGGACCCCATCCCCCATAGCCCGGCAACATATTTTAGGGGAAGGGGGGCATGAGACTCTTCTCCAAAGTCAATTTCAGCCCCACCACTATATTTAATGAGGAGGGTGGCATGCAGCTCTGGTCCTCAGGCTGATTTTGGCCCTAGAAACCCAATCCGCCGGGGTCTGGCACATTTTGTGGGGGACAAGGGCACATGTCCCCCTTTCTGGGCCAATTTTGACCCAGCGGACCCCATCCCCTGGGACCAGCCACGTTTCTTTTGGGGAGGGTAAGTGTAAGTAGACCACCTTCCCGGGCAGTTTTATAGCCCCAGGGATGCCATCCGCAAGGCCAACCATCTTTCTTTATGGGGGAGAGGGGGCACATAGCCCCCTTTCCCAGGAAGATTTCAGCCCCAGAGACCCCATCTCCTAGGGCTCAGCCACATTGTAAAGGTGAAGAGGGCACGCAGACCCCCTCCACAGGCTGATATTGGCCCCCAAGGTCCCCCTCCCTCGGGGCTCAGACAATTACTAAAGGGGTAGGGGATCCACGACCCCCTCAAGACTGATTTCAGCCCTGGGGACCCTACCCCCCAGGCCCCAGCCAACAAAAGGTGGGTGCCCTGGTGACTACCCTTGGCACCCACCATATCCTGGTTGGGGCTGCGGGGGTGCCTCAAAGCCCCCGTGGCCGCAGCCGGCTGTCCACATCCAGCAGGAGCCGGCATTGCTCCCGCCAACAGGGAGCAGCTAAAAATACTGCTTCCTGCGGGCGGGAACAATATTCAGATCTGTTTCCCTGCCCGCATCACAGCTGGTACAGAAACAGATCTGAAGTCTGCTCCCAGCTGGCTGGAGCACTTTTAAAGCTTCCGCCAGCTGGGAGCGGACTTCATGTTTGCTCTCACTTGGTGCGAGCTTTCAAATTGGTCCCGCCAAGCGGGAGAAAACACAGGTTACCCTGCCCACGCCAGTGCGGGCAGGGAAACCACTATGTATCATGGGTTGGCATCCCGGGGCATAGCAGAAGCCGGCCCTAGGGGATGGGGTCTCCAGGGCCATTAATGATCCCCACTCTGCTTTGTTATTGCAGCAGGTCCCCGGAGGATAGGGTACTTGGGGACGAAATCAGCCTGGGAAGGGGGGCTGTGTGTCCCTCCCCCTTTTTAACTTTGGCCAGGCCCCAGGGGATGGGTTTCACATAGCCAAAATTGGCCCGGAAGGGGACTACAAGCCCCCCTTCCACTTTTAATGAGTCCGGGCCCTGAGGGATGGGGACTCCGGGGCAGAAATCAGCCTGGGGAGGGAAGCCACACGGTCCTCTCCCCTTCTCAATATCCGCGGGGGTGTGGTCTCGGGTGCTGAAATTGGCCTGGGGAGGTGGGCCTCGTTTGTCCCCCTCCCCCATAATAATATAAACAATTCCCCCCTGAGACTTGGCCGACCCGGTTTGGCTAAAAAAGACAAGCACAGGACACCACGCTTGTATTTTGTTTTTTAAATTGCTGCAGATCCGCTGCAAATTTATGGCAGAATTAAACAAAAAAATTGTTTTTGCCCCCGCCGGCGGGGTACCTGTGGGAACCCACCACCAGGCCTATGGGGTCAGGGTATTTTTCTGTTTTTCCTAGTCCCAAGATGCCTGCCACCAGTTCCTGGTTGAAGTGGTGGCAGCCAATCAAATCTCAGCATGAGATCAGTCAGATCCACTCTCCCTCCGCATACCTAGGTAAACATTAATCTTTTTTTTAATTACTTAAAAACTGCTGAATGGATTTATGCCAAATTACAAAAGAGATCTTTCTGGTCCATAATCTAGCTTTCTGCCAGATTTGGTCTCATTACTTTCATTGATTCGGGATGTAGTTGTGTGTAAAATCCCTATGCGAAACTGCATGGTTAAAATGTGTTTTGGGACCCCCCTTTTTCTTGGCCCCCACTTGACGAATCACCCCAACAGTTTCCAGACAGAAGCTGAAGTGAGCAGTTTTGAAAATTTCTTGAAGATTCGTCAAACGGTGCCAAAGTTATTAACAAAACAACAAAAGCTTTTAATATATATATATATATATATATATACGTATATATATATATATATATATATATATATATATATGTTCCTCTTTGATGTCCCTTCTCCGAGAATTAGAGAAAATGCCAAAAGTAAGAAACAACAATCAAAGAGAAAATCTGACAACTAAGGAAAGAGAAGCCATAAGAACTCTAGTAGAAGATAAGGATTTAACGATAAAGCCTGCAGACAAAGGGGGAAATATTGTCTTAATGGAAACCCAAGACTATGTGAATGAAGCCCTACGTCAACTCAATGATACCACCAATTATTGTAGAATACAAAACAATCCAATTAACAAAATGACAATGGAATTAAATCTTTTTTTACAACAATGTCACAATAGGAATCTACTCAGTGATGAAGAGCTAAAATTTCTATCAAAAGACTTCCCGGTAACACCGACCATATACTTTTTACCCAAGATCCATAAGACGTTACACTGTCCACCGGGAAGACCAATAGTTTCTTCATGCGACTCACTGTATGAGAATGTCTCAGAATATGTGGACAAATTCTTAGCTCCAATAGCGAAAAATATGAGCTCTTATATAAAAGATACAGGAGACTTTCTCCGAATCTTGAATGGAATAACATGGAGCCAACAGTACCTATTGATCACCATCGACGTGGTATCCCTATACACATCGATTAGGCACACAGTGGGATTGGAAGCATGTGGATACTTTTTAAAACAAAGGAACATCTCTGAATTACAACACACTCGCATGCTCCTCCAGATGATTGAGATGTGTCTCACCAACAATGTCTTCATTTTCAATAAGCAACTTTTTAGGCAGCAATGTGGTACTGCCATGGGCATTTCTTTTTTGCCGAACTATGCAAACATCACTATGGGGTGGTGGGAAAGAACAATTGCCTGGGATTCGACAAATCAAGAAGATCTGGATAAGATAATACTTTGGGTCCGTTACATAGATGATTTATTCCTAACATGGAACGGAACCCAACAGAGTTTCAAGGAATATTACTCCAAATTGTGTAACAATACCATTGGTCTGGCATTCACATGCACAGTAAACAAGAAAGAGATAGACTTTCTGGATACCAAAATATATATCGAGGACAATCAGATACATTCCACTCTTTTTCGCAAAAAAACTGCCACGAACAGTATTTTGCATGGAACGAGCTTCCATCCTAAATCACTGATAGCAAGTATCCCATATGGGGAATTCACTCGCATGAAGCGCAACTGTTCAATAGAAAAAGACGCAGAAGAGAAAATTCAGGAGTCCATGAACAGATTAAGATCAAGAGGCTATAATGAAAGAAGCTTGCAAAAAAACAAGAAAAGAATTGATGGTAAGACAAGAATTGAGATATTAAGACCCAAAAGCAAACCGCGAGAAGAACATGGCCCACCAAGATTTGTAACAACGTATAGTAAGGAGAGTGGCCAAATTGTGAATAAAATCAGGAAATATTGGCATCTAATTTCTGGGGATCCGGACATTGGAAAATACTTGGAAACAAACCAATGGTCACCTACAGAAAAACAAAATCACTTAAAGATGCATTGGTATCAAGCCACTTTAAGGAAGCGGAATCAGACAATTGGCTTGGTATCCAACAAAAAGGGTTCAAAAAATGCAATCTTTGCAAGGCCTGTAAAATTGGGATGAACAAGAGCTCTATCGTGGACCCCAATGGAAACATCATTAAAATTGATCAGAAAATCTCATGTACATCAACTTTTGTCATTTATGCGATTGCATGCAACTGCGGTATGACATACATTGGCAGCACCATATGTATGTTAAAAAAACGAATTCTCGAACATATCCGAGCAGTTAAGAACAAGGATATGTCGTATGCAACCGCTAAACACATGGCGTCCTGCCAAAAAAGTGACTGGAGAGCCATGAAGTACTATGGAATCTACATGATACCCCCAGATGAACGTGGGGGAAATAGAATAAAAAAACTAAGACAAATGGAATCCCGTTTCATTATACGATTAAGAACAAAAACCCCCGGAGGAATCAATAACGACGAAGAACTTTATGTATATTTGGACTAAACAGTTAATCATGAATTGTTAACAATATGATATACACCAAACCTGATATGAAAAGCATGGTCATAAATGTAACAATTAAGGTAGATACTACCACTGACAACACATGAAAGATCTGTCAATTGGTGCTCCCGAATTTAGGAATGACAAGAATGAATAATGACTAATAATAATGCTGTCTTATTTACAGATATGGTACTATATCATTGAAAACTGTTACTAAATCTCCAAAACAAGATCGCACAAATTGTACTAATCAAATGAAAATGATTGATGATAAAGTTGTCTTACCTACAGTTGTGGTACTATACCATTGATAATCTTAACCAAAGATTAGAATTAAGACCAAGCATATTGCTTAAATCAAATGTGAATTGCCTGAAAAAATGCTCTTTTTTCTTGTTGTATAAATGTAAATATGGTGAACAGAAAGTGGATAAACTACAACTCCCATAATGCCGCATTGAGGCAAACATGGGATAAATAGTAGAAACAAAGAAAAACTCACTAACCGTGATCAAAGCCGAGAGGGCTGAAACGCGTTGGTCTGAGTGCTAAACTTGAATTAAATTAAGCAAAACCCAAGCTTTGAGTGCCGCGTCCTTTGTTTGAAAAAAAAAAAATATATATATATATATATATATATATATATATATATTCCTCTTTGATGGCCCTTCTCGGGGGCCGTAAACGAGGCGCACACTGAGGGATTATATTCTTCTTATTTTATTAAAGCCACACAAAAAAACACACCCGACAGACGCGTTTTGGCTACACGCCTTCGTCAATGTCTGTAGGGTAAACATTACTGTTTCTTTTTAAAATAAAATCATCAACATAGAAAGGGAAGAGCAGTTCATCCGGGTTGTATGTAGAAAGCAACAAGGGGTTATTGTAAATCATAGCAGATCCTAGGTTCAGACAGCGGCCATCCTAAGATGTCTTATAAACCATATAATTTAACAGCTTAATCATAGGATCTACTGTTCATTATTTACATTTGTTTGCTAAACATTCATTCTGTTCAGCCTATGTACAACTATTTACACCATGTATAACTAATTTTATACAATCTAGCCCTGAATGGTACAATGGATATTGTGAGTTTCATATAACTCCTTAGTTTGTGTTAGCGAAACTACAGATTGAAGATTTACCATTCCTGTTATTATGCCCTGAATGGGCTTATTTTCATAAATACTTCAATCAAAAATTCAATATATCACAATCCATCAACATTTTGGTGTACCGTAAATTATACAGTGGCTTAGAATTTAATTCATGTTACATAAGCATCTCCCAATTAATAACCCCCATGTGTGCAAGTGTGATTTCAGTGCAAAGTGCTTCCTATCTTCCATATGATACATATTTACAAAGCTTCCTTTACTAACTTCAAGGAATATGAATCCATAATTCTTCCTCATTGTTCAAGCCTGCCGGACTTTTCGTTTGCAGTTCAATTATATATTTCGATTCCAACCTCCTAAGTTTCCTTACTCTGTCCCCACCCCTTTCATCTTTGGGGACCTGATCAATACAGAAAAACTTTAAGAGGTTCTGATTGGATTTATGATGATCTTGGAAGTGGCGGGCCACTGGATACGTGGCATCCCGGTTCTTTATAGCACGCATGTGCTCAAGAACCCTTTTTTTAGTAGGGTGGATGGTGCTCCCCACGTAGCTTAGCTCGCATGGGCAGGTCAGACAATATACTGCAAAATAAGTGTTGCAGTTCATTAGTTTATTGATTTTCCTTTTTGTTATTCTGCCCAGGATGTTAAACTCCTTAACCTTTTTGCAATTTTTGCACACCTTACAATTCATGCATGGATAGAACCCTGTCACAGTATCTTTCCTTTTGGGATTTTTAGAAAAGTGGCTCCTCACTAGTTGGTCTTTCAGGGCAGAACCTCTCCTGTAGGTTATCAGGGGGTTCCTCGGTATATGTGGCCCTATAATAATGTCTGATTTCAAAATCTTCCAATTCCTCTGAAAGATTTGAAAAATCTCTGAGGACTAGGCTGAATATTCAGTTATCCTTATTTCTCCTTTCTTCTCCTGTCCTGAGGTTTCTCTTTCTCCTAGTATCAGATTCTTTCTTTCTAGTTGTTCTGCTTTTCTTTCCGCTCCCTCAACACTCTTTCTTTATACCCTCGTTCCCTTAGTCTATTGAATGCATCCGTTTTAGATTTCAAGAATTTTTTATGTGTTGTACAGTTTCGTTTGATTCTCACAAGTTCACCATATGGAACACCACTGATTACACTATTGGGATGGAAACTATCCGCATGTAGTGTGCTGTTTCCAGCCGTAGGCTTCCGATAGAGTGTGATCTGTATATTGCTCTCTTCTATGTAGACTAATAAGTCTAAATAGGGTACTTGTGTATCACTGATGCATTCAGTAAATGCCAGGTTGCATGTATTGTGATTGAGGGCCACTACATAGATTTCCGCCTCCTCTCGTGTCCCCTTCCAAATGATGAAGAGGTCATCTATATAGCGAGTCCACAACACAATGTTTTCTAGCCACTTCTCATTATTTCCTGCCCAGGCCACGTGCTTCTCCCACCAGCCCAAGAATAGATTCGCGTAACTGGGGGCGAAGCACGTGCCCATCGCAGTTCCATGCTCATGATGGTACATCTCCCCTGAAAATAGAAAAATATTATTCTTTAGACAAAAGGATGTTAGCTCTACAAGCATCTGATTGTGTTCAAGGAATTTAGCATTTTGTTTCTTTAAAAAGAACTCCAGCGCTCTCAGTCCTTTGTCATGTTCTATGCTTGTATATAGACTTATTACGTCTAGGGTTATAAGCAGCATATCAGATTCCCATTGGATGTTGGAAATAATCCGTAAAAAGTCCTTTGTGTCTTTTACATAGGAGCTCAAGTCTTTAACTAGTGGATTTAAAAAACAGTCTATGTATACAGAGGCATTTTCCAGCAGACTGTTCAACGAGGACACAATTGGTCTGCCCGGTGGATTTTTGTTACACTTATGTACTTTAGGTAGGTGATAGAATGTTGGAATTTCTGGTGTTTCGCAATGAATGAATCTGAAGTCCACGTCTCCCAATATTCCTTTATCCCTCCACTTGATCAGGATTCTATGGAACTCACTAATGCTGTTCTCATATGCAGTCCGAGTAACTATTTTGTAGCAGTCTTTATTGGACAATTGCCTCCACGCTTCCTTTTGATAATGTTTCTTATCCATCAGTACAACATTCCCTCCTTTGTCTGAGGGTTTTATGATTAGATTGTCGTCATTCTTCAGGTCCATGATTGCCTTCCATTGGTTCTTTGAGATGTTATCTTTTTTAAGGTTAGGACCTTTAGCTTGTAGTTCCTTAAGTTCACCTATGACCAAATCATGGAAGGTATCAATTGCATCATGTGTCATTTGAGGGATGACATGTGATTTGATCTTCATGTTGCTGGCCGCTGTGAGAAGTTGGCCTGGTATATGCTGTCCACTAATTATAGTGGGCACCCTGTGCCAATCCAAACAACCCCTTATTGGAGATAGGTTAAAGACAACCTTTATTGAAAGCTATCCTAGTGGTAGCTATGGAGAGCAGCCTTCAGGCTAAGTCTTGAAGGAATGTAAAGCAGCTTGTTTTACCAGTCTATAATCTCTTGAGTGACCAAATGAAAGAGGACCACACCAGGTATATATATATAACATATATGTATTTATTCTTAAACACACCCCTCTAGTCTCTTTATGAGGCTAGAGTTCCAAGTACATAAATTGCAAGTCAAATATCAACAGTAATAGCACAAATACACATTTGAGCCCTAGGGGTGTACCAAACCATATACCAATAAAGTGGTATAAGAACCACGACTGAGCTATACACAAGGCCTAGAGCCTGTAGAAGTGCTTGTCCCTCAAGGAACCACCCAAGGTAGTGACACAGGGGACCCACGGGGACGCGTGCAGTGTGAGAACACAGCCGCGAGCCGCCGTTGACTTCTATGGGGAATGTCGCGGTTGGAGTTTTAAAGAAAAAGGACACTTAGAGGAGGACTTGGAGCAAACCCCTTTAGAACTAGGCTGTTCTAGAGTCAATACCCACGGGAGCACCGGAGTACTCGAGTTACCTCACCCAGGGAAGCCGGGTGCATAGGTGTCTTTCGGGGTTGTGTTTCGTCGTCGTTTTCAATGGCGATCTGCTGCAAAGTGCTGCTGGCGGCCAAGTCGAAAGTGTTCGGGTGGATCCAAGGGTGGATCGAAGATCTGAAGAACCTGAAAGCAGAGGGGACAGAGTCTGGGTCACTAGCCAGTGACCAGGAAGGCGATGAGCAGATGCCCACCGATGTCGGGTGCTTCAGGTAGGTTGACAGTCATCTTGACTCTTCAGCCACAAGGTCCAGGAGGTGTCGACGACAACCAGAAGCTGGATTCGAGCTGTCCCACAACGTCTGTCGATTGCTGCGGTGTCGGCGACCGGATTGGGCCCAACAAGCCTTGGCAATGGCAAGTCATGTGGAAATGAAGAAAGGACGTTGATGCAGACCAGCAAGGTCTGGGGGACTCACCCAGCGAGGGTAAGTCAGGGCACGTCTGGAGCAACCAGGAAAGCCCAAGCAGAAGAAGAGTTGCCTTCAGGAGGGCCCACTAGCCAACAGACTAGCGACCGCAAAGGAGCCTCAAGTGGATGCACTTGGAGCTGGCTCACAGGACACTTGTGGAGTGGAGGCCAGTGCTCTTCGGTGCAGTCGGTGCTGGAGGTGGGGGCTACTGGAATCCCAAAGCACAACTTCGTGGAAGACCAGGAAGAGGATGCACTTGCAAACGTTTTCAGTGCCCAGGGGTCACGGTTCCACGTTACCCACAACAGCTACGGGCCTCAGCTTCGCTGGGGACTCAGGGCAGCCTCAGGGAAGTCTGGAAATCCACCTCTGGTGATGCAAAGACTTCGGCGTCCGGCAGGAGCTTCAGCGATGCAGACCAGACAATTGCTTCTTTGGTGCCTGCCAAGCAGGGGAGTCACTCCTTGACCCCAAGGGAGAGTTTTCAGTCCTCTAATCTTGAAGTAGAGCGTCGAAGGTCCAGGATTCGGTTTCAGAGTTTCGTCCAGGGTAATCTAAAGTCCTAAGGACTGGGGTCCCATACTTATACTAAGTTAGGGGGTTGGACATACTCTGGGGACCCACCTATGGGAGGGTCAGGGAAGAGGGGTGGTTACACCCATTCCCTTTGTCCAGTTTCGCGCCAGAGCAGGGGCAGGTAGCCCCTGCAACCGGTTTGAACTGGCATATGCACAGGGACACCAAGTGTGCCCCCAGTGCAGGACTTCAAAGCACCAGAGAGTGCTCCCGCCCAGCCCCAATACACATTATCCTGTCTGGGGAGGTGGTTACACCTCCCTGTGACAGGAAACCTATTGTCCAGGCCTCCCCTGCCGGAGTTTCAGTCAGCAGCAGGAGGCCAGACCCGTGTCTGTGGCAGCGGCATCCATTTGGTGATGCCAGGGCTCTGTAAAGAAGTTACCGGGTAGGCCGGTGGGTACATGTCTCTCCCTCTAGAAGGGTGGAATGCTACCCCCGCCACCAGGACTGGCGGGGGGTAGTATTCCAAGATGTTTGACACCAAATACGACATGTTTTGGTGCAGCCAGTCCAAAGTTAGCATTGTACCGCAAGGATATAATGCACTTAAGAGTATATGGTCAGGCTGTACCACAAACAGCATCAGAGGAGGGACTCCGAACGCTGCAGAGGGGCTCTGCTCATGCAGGGGCACCCTCTCACATACAAACCAAGCACTCTGCCTTCAGGCCTGCCATAGTGGCTTATAGGTTTATATGTGTGTGCAATGGTAGTGATATAGGTAGCCTATATCACAGTAAGGGGTGCATGCACCACCTTACCCAGGCTGCAGTAGCAGACCTGTGGTGTCATTTTGGCTGGCCTTCCAGGGGTGGCATAATACATGCTTCAGCCCCTGGCAGGCCTCTGGGGTACCTATGCCCTGGGTACATAGTATACCATATACTAGGGACTTATAAGGGCACTCCAGATTCTAATCAAAGATGTACCTAAGGTACATGGAAACCATTTTAGAGAGGAAGCAGCTAGGCTGGGGCTCTGATTAGCAGGGCCCCAGCCAGACTAAAGTCGAAAAACAGTGAAGCATCAGCAAAAAGTTGGGGTACCCATGTGAAGCAGATCCTACTCTCCTACACAACCCCCCCAAACGCAGGGACATTAAACTAACCTTGACCAGTTGAGTCTTCATGTTCTAAGTAGAAATACCTAGAGAGTCCATCTGCATTGGCATGGTTACTCCCAGGTCTATGTTCCACTGTAAAGTCCATCCCCTGTAGGGAAATGGACCACCTAAGCAGTTTTGGGTTTTCTCCCTTCATTTGTTTTAGCCATAAGAGGGGCTTATGGTCTGTTTAAACAAGGAAGTGAGTACCAAACAAGTATGGCCTCAACTTCTTCAGAGCCCAGACCACAGCAAAGGCCTCCCTCTCAATGGCTGACCAACGTTTCTCTCTAGGGGTCAGCCTTCTGCTAATAAAAGCTACTGGCTGATCCTGACCTTCTTCATTCAATTGTGACAGTACAGCCCCTACTCCCAATTCAGATGCATCTGTTTGGACAATGAACTTCTTGGAGTAATCAGGACTCTGGAGAATGGGAGCAGTGCTCATGGCCTGCTTCAGGTCATCAAATGCCTTTTGACAGCTAGCTGTCCACTGAACCTTTTTGGGCATTTTCTTGGAAGTTAAGTCATTCAGGGGTGTCACTATTGATCCATACCCCTTGACAAATCTCCTATAGTACCCAGTCAGGCCTAAGAAGGCTCTCACCTGAGTCTGGGTAGTTGGAGCAACCCAGTCCATGATGGTCTGGATCTTGCTCTGCAATGGTTGAACCTGGCCTCCACCCACAAGGTGGCCCAGGTACACAACCTGACTCTGCCCTATCTGGCACTTGGTGGCCTTGATAGTGAGGCCTGCCTTTTGCAGGGCCTCCAGAACATTTCTGAGGTGGACCAGGTGATCCTCCCAGGTGGAGCTAAAGACAGCAATATCATCTAGATATGCTGCACTATAGGCCTCCAGACCTGTAAGGACTGTATTCACCAACCTCTGAAAAGTGGCAAGTGCATTCTTCAGACCAAAGGGCATCACCACAAATTGATAATGCCCACTAGGGGTTGAGAATGCTGTCTTTGGCTTTGCATCATCAGCTAGTCTGATCTGCCAGTAGCCAGCTGTCAGGTCAAATGTGCTTAGATACTTGGCTGAGGCCAAAGTGTCTATTAGCTCATCTGCCCTAGGTATTGGATGGGCATCAGTCCTAGTGACTGCATTGAGACCCCTGTAGTCCACACAAAACCTCATCTCTCTTTTCCCACCACTGGTGTGAGGTTTTGGCACAAGGACCACTGGACTAGCCCAAGGGCTATCTGAGGGTTCAATAACTCCCAAATCCAACATTTTCTGGACTTCTGTCCTGATACAGTCCCTGACATGGTCAGGTTGCCTATAAATCTTATTTTTAATAGGCAGACTGTCCCCAGTGTCCACTTCATGAGTGCACCAGGTGGTCTGACTTGGAGTCAGAGAGAACATATGTCTGAACTGATTGAGCACTTGTCTGCAATCAGTTTGCTGCTGAGCAGTGAGGCTGCCTGCCAAGGCTACACCATCCACTGACCCATCATCAGGGTTCTGTGAGAGCAGGTCAGGGAGTGGGTCACTCTCTTCCTCCTGTCCCTCATCAGTAGCCATGAGCAAGCCCATGTCTGCCCTGTCCACATATGGTTTCAATCTGTTGACATGGAGAACCCTGTGGGGACTCCTGGGTGTTCCTAGGTCTACTAAATAGGTAACCTCACCCTTCTGTTCAACAATGGTATGGGGTCCACTCCATTTGTCTTGGAGAGCTGCTGGGGCCACTGGCTCCAACACCCACACCTTCTGTCCTGGCTGGTAAACAGTCAGTACAGCCTCTTGGTCATGCCAGGCTTTTTGCAGTTCCTGGCTCGCCTGAAGGTTTTTAGTTGCCTTTTTCATGTATTTAGCCATCCTGGAGCGGAGACCAAGTACATAGTCCACTATGTCCTGCTTTGGGGGCTTGAGAGGTAACTCCCATCCTTCCTTCACCAAGCACAATGGACCCCTGACAGGGTGACCAAACAAAAGTTCAAAAGGGCTGTAGCCAACCCCCTTTTGAGGCACCTCCCTGTATGCAAACAAAAGGCAGGGCAAGAGTATGTCCCTTCTTCGCCTAACCTTTTCTGGGAGCCCTTTAATCATGCCCTTTAAGGTTTTGTTGAATCTCTCAACTAAACCATTGCATTGTGGGTGATAGGGTGTGGTGAACTTGTAAGTCACTCCACACTCCTTCCACATTGCCTTCAAGCATCCAGACATAAAGTTTGCACCCCTGTCTGATAAAACCTCCTTAGGGAAGCCCACTCTTGAGAAAATTCCCAGGAGGGCTCTTGCCACCACAGGTGCTGTAGTGGTCCTAAGGGGAATAGCCTCTGGGTACCTAGTGGTATGGTCCACCACCACCAGGATAAACCTGTGCCCAGATTCTGTTTGGGGATCCATGGGACCAACAATATCAATCCCTACTCTTTCAAAGGGAACCCCCACCACAGGTAGTGGTATTAGGGGGGCCTTTGTGGTGCCACCTGCCTTCCCACTGGCTTGGCAGGTTACACAGGAGCGACAAAACTCCTTGGTGTCTTCAGACATGTGGGGCCAGTGAAAGTGAGGGACACTTCTGTCCCAAGTCTTGTTCTGGCCCAGGTGACCTGCCAGGGGAATATCATGGGCTAGGGTCAATAGGAAGCCCCTGAACTTCAGAGGTATAACCAACCTCCTGGTGGCACCAGGCTTGGGGTCTCTACACTCTGAGTACAAGAGTCCATCATCCCAATACACTTTATGGGGACCACTAGCATTCCCAGCAGCCTCAGCAGCAGCTTGCTGTCTGAGGGGTTCAAGAGAGGGGCAGCTCTGCTGCTCCTGGCTCAGATCTGCCCTGGAAGGGCCCCCTGTCCCCAAGAACTCCACCTGATCAAGCTCAAGCTCCTCTGGGACAGTTCCTTCCTCAGGACTGAGATCATCCCCCTCAAGAGACTGATCTTCCTTCTGAGCCAAGGGGGAAGGCACTGCCTTAACCCTACTACTCCTCCTCTTGGATGGCACTTGGTCCATTGTTCCAGGATCCAAGCCCTGTTCAGTGTTAGACATTTTGCTCTGTGACCTGGTCACAGCAAACACATCTGCAGGGATGCCCAGCATTTCTGCATGGGTCCTGAGCTCCACTTCAGCCGAAGCTGAAGTTTCTAGATCATTGCCAAGCAAGCATTCAACTGGTAGGTTTGCACTCACCACAACCTTCTTAAGGCCAGTTACCCCTCCCCAGGAGAAGTTAACAACTGCCAGAGTATGGTCTGTTCTGACATTGCTAGCATTGGTCACTTGGTACATTTCACCAAGTATAATCTGCCCAGGATCCACAAGATCTTGTGTCACCATAGTGACACTTGCTCCTGTGTCCCTGAATGCCAAAGCCTCTTTTCCATTAATTAATGGCTGTTGCCTGTACTTGCCCAGATTAATGGGACTCACAGAGGAGGTCACATCCATGCCTCCATCACAGACTAGGACAGCCTGAGTGAGTTCTCTGACTAGGCCAGAGCTCATCTCATTACCCAGGGTCAACCCTACTAAACCCTTAGCTTGTGTGCTTCCACCACCATTTGTCACTGTACTAGGGGGAACAGGTGCCTTAGGGGCAGTGGTGGTGTCTGGAATAGAGTCTTTGGACTTGGTGCAATCATTGGTCCAGTGTGTCTTTTGCTTACAGACTTTGCACCATGGTTTCTTTTGGCCTTTTCCCTTGTTAGACTGTGAATCCCCACCTGAAGAAGATTTTTGGGGGCCTTGTGAAGACTTCTGGTCTTTACCCTTCTCCCCACCCTTATCAGAGTTTTTAGAATCTTGCTTCTTAGGGTCACCACCTTGGTTCTGTACCTTCTGCCTCACCCTGGTTCTGACCCATTTGTCTGCCTTCTTTCCCAATTCTTGGGGAGAGGTCAGATCAGAGTCCACCAGGTACTGATGCAACAGCTGATTTTGACAGATATTAAGAATCTGCTCCCTCATGATAAGATTGTACAATCCTTTGAAGTCACATACCTTACTGCCCACTAACCAACCTTCCAGAGCCTTAGCAGAACAATCAACAAAGTCCACCCAGTCTTGAGTTTGTGCTTTTTGGGTATCTCTGAACTTTAACCTGTATTGTTCAGTTGTTAGGCCAAACCCATCAATCAATGCACTCTTCAAGACTTTGTAATTGTCAGCATCCTCTTCTCTAACAGAGAGGAGCTTATCTCTACCTTTGTCTGCAAAGGAGAGCCACAAGATTGCTGCCCACTGCTCCTGAGGGACCCTCTGTACTTTACAGGCCCTCTCTAGAGCAGTTATCCATTTGTGGATGTCATCCCCACTCTGGTATGGAGGGACAATCTTGCTCAGGTTTCTATGGTCATAAGACCTTTCCCTACCACTAGGGAAGTTGCTGCCACCATGGAACTCTTGTCCCAACTTTCTTCTTTGCCTTTGAAGCTCTAGGGACTCCCTGTCTATAGCCAACTGCTCTCTTCTGATTCTCAACTGAGCTTCCTCATACTTGAGCAGTCTCTCTTTCCTCTCATGAGAGGATTCCCTCCTATGAGAAGAAACAGAGGTCCCTACTGAGGTGTCAGAGTGGTTAGACTCCTGAGAAGGAGATCTAGACCTTCTGGGCACACTCACAACTCTTCCTGGGGGACAAAGGGGTGGTCATTCTGAGCCTCCTCCATCCTCAGGAGTAGCTGCATTATCCAGGTCAGGATCATTGTCATCCCCCTGGCCAGTTTCAGAGGTCAGGTCCTGGGCATTTTCATCCCTGGTCCCTTACTCCTCTTCTGCCCCACCCTCTCTGCCTACCCTTGCAGACCCTATGGGTCTTCTAAGATCATCTAGCAGAAGCATCTCCAGGAGACGTTGGGTGTTGGCACTTTTGCCTGTCTTCAACTTCCTAACCTTGCACAACTCTCTTAATTCCAAGAATGAGAGGTTGTCATATCTGGATGGCAGGAGCCCACTGGTTTCTGGCAGTGAAGACATTACTAGTGTGGTGTGGTGTATGCACTACCTACACTAGTGTGGCCTACTAAACTCTCTTGAGTTGTAGAAAGGGTGTCCCTTAACACACAACTCTAAGTTCAGTAGAACTTACTGTATACTAAGCTTGTTATTATATGTACCTAAGGTACCCTTAGTGGTTTTCAGTTGATCAATTCAATTGAGATTATCTGGTAAAACAATAGCAAGCTGGAATCCCACCGCTGCCACCAATGTGAGAAGTTGGCCTGGTATATGCTGTCCACTAACTATAATGGGCACCCTGTACCAGTCCAAACAACCCCTTATTGGAGATAGGTTAAAGACAACCTTTATTGAAAGCTATCCTAGTGGTAGCTATGGAGAGCAGCCTTCAGGCTAAGTCTTGAAGGAATGTAAAGCAGCTTGTTTTACCAGTCTATAATCTCTTGAGTGACCAAATGAAAGAGGACCACACCAGGTATATATATAACATATATGTATTTATTCTTAAACACACCCCTCTAGTCTCTTTATGAGGCTAGAGTTCCAAGTACATAAGTTGCAAGTCAAATATCAACAGTAATAGCACAAATACACGTTTGAGCCCTAGGGGCGTACCAAACCATATACCAATAAAGTGGTATAAGAACCACGACTGAGCTAGACACAAGGCCTAGAGCCTGTAGAAGTGCTTGGCCCTCAAGGAACCACCCAAGGTAGTGACACAGGGGACCCACGGGGGACGCGTGCAGTGTGAGAACTTAGCCGCGAGCCGCCGTTGACTTCTATAGGGAATGTCGCGGTTGGAGTTTTAAAGAAAAAGGACACTTAGAGGAGGACTTGGAGCAAACCCCTTTAGAACTAGGCTGTTCTAGAGTCAATACCCACGGGAGCACCGGAGTACTCGAGTTACCTCACCCAGGAAAGCCGGGTGCATAGGTGTCTTCCGGGGTCGGGTTTCGTCGTCGTTTTCAATGGCGATCTGCTGCAAAGTGCTGCTGGCGGCCAAGTCGAAAGTGTTAGGGTGGATCCAAGGGTGGATCGAAGATCTGAAGAACCTGAAAGCAGAGGGGACAGAGTCTGGGTCACTAGCCAGTGACCAGGAAGGCGATGAGCAGATGCCCACCGATGTCGGGGGCTTCAGGTAGGTTGACAGTCGTCTTGACTCTTCAGCCACGAGGTCCAGGAGATGTTGACGACAACCAGGAGCTGGATTTGAGCTGTCCCACAACGTCTGTCGATTGTTGCGGTGTCGTCGACCAGATTGGGTCCAACAAGCCTTGGCAATGGCAAGTCACGTAGAAATGAAGAAAGGACGTTGATGCAGACCAGCAAGGTCTGGGGGACTCACCCAGCAACGGTAAGTCAGGGCACATCTGGAGCAACTAGGAAAGCCCAAACAGAAGAAGAGTTGCCTTTGGGAGGGCCCACTAGCCAACAGACTAGCGACCGCAAAGGAGCCTCGAGTGGACGCACTTGGAGCTGGCTCACAGGACACTCGTGGAGTGGAGGCCAGTGCTCTTTGGTGCAGTCGGTGCTGGAGGCGGGGGCTACTCGGAGCCCAAAGCACAACTTCGTGGGAGACCAGGAAGAGGATGCACTTGCAAAAGTTCTTGGTGCCCAAGGGTCACGGTTCCACATTACCCACGACAGCTACGGGCCTCAGCTTCGCTGGGGACTCAGGGCAGCCTCGGGGAAGTCTGAAAATCTACCTCTGGTGATGCAAAGACTTCAGCATCTGGCAGGAGCTTCAGCGATGCAGACCAGACAATTGCTTCTTTGGTGCCTGCCAAGCAGGGGAGTCACTCCTTGACCCCAAGGGAGATTCTTCAGTCCTCTTGAAGTAGAGCGTCGAAGGTCCAGGATTCGGTTTCAGAGTTTCGTCCAGGGTAATCTAAAGTCCTAAGGACTGGGGTCCCATACTTATACTAAGTTAGGGGGTTGGACATGCTCTGGGGACCCACCTATGGGAGGGTCAGGGAAGAGGGGTGGTTACACCCATTCCCTTTGTCCAGTTTCGTGCCAGAGCAGGGGCAGGTAGCCCCTGCAACCGGTTTGAACTGGCATATGCACAGGGACACCAAGTGTGCCCCCAGTGCAGGACTTCAAAGCACCAGAGAGTGCTCCCGCCCATCCCCAATACACATTATCCTGTCTGGGGAGGTGGTTACACCTCCCTGAAACAGGAAACCTATTGTCCAGGCCTCCCCTGCCGGAGTTTCAGTCAGCAGCAGGAGGCCAGACCCGTGTCTGTGGCAGCGGCATCCATTTTGTGATGCCAGGGCTCTGTAAAGAAGTTACCGGGTAGGCCGGTGGGTACATGTCTCTCCCTCTAGAAGGGTGGAATGCTACCCCTGCCGCCAGGACTGGCGGGGGGGGTAGTATTCCAAGATGTTTGACACCAAACACGACATGTTTTGGTGCAGCCAGTCCAAAGTTAGCATTGTACCGCGAGGATATAATGCACTTAAGAGTTTATGGTCAGGCTGTACCACAAACAGCATCAGAGGAGGGACTCCGAACACTGCAGAGGGGCTCTGCTCATGCAGGGGCACCCTCTCACATACAAACCAAGCACTCTGCCTTCAGGATTGGCTTATAGGTTCATATGTGTGTGCAATGGTAGTGATATAGGTAGCCTATATCACAGTAAGGGGTGCATGCACCACCTTACCCAGGCTGCAGTAGCAGACCTGTGGTGTCATTTTGGCTGGCCTTCCAGAGGTGGCATAATACATGCTTCAGCCCCTGGCAGGCCTCTGGGGTACCTATGCCTTGGGTACATAGTATACCATATACTAGGGACTTATAAGGGCACTCCAGATTCCAATCAAAGATGTACCTAAGGTACATGGAAACCATTTTATAGAGGAAGCAGCTAGGCTGGGGCTCTGATTAGCAGGGCCCCAGCCAGACTAAAGTCGAAAAACAGTGAAGCATCAGCAGGCTGTTATCGGCTGTTCGTCAACCTTCATTACCTGGAAGACCCTAGGACTAGGACCTCCAGTTTTGCTGTTAACATTGCTCTTATATGTAGTGCTTAATCAATCTTCAATTTATGTACAGAATGTGAATATTACATTATTGTTTTTTTGACTTTTCAGCATTGGATTTAACAATATTAAATTATATAAGAAAAATATCCACTTTTTGATGTTCTCTTCTATTGTTATTTGAGATATTTGGAATTGCTGTTTTATCTTTGATATAATACATTGATTGAGTAATTACTTTTGTAGGACTTTCAGTATTGATCATTCAGTTAAATCTAATGACCTTACTGTAAATTGTTCCAGTTAAATAACAGAGTGCCGAGGTACAATTGCTGTCTAAGATGGAAAGTTTTGGGGCGATCCACCAAACAAGTGCCGAGAAAATGGGGGTGTCAAAAAAAGTGCTTTTTCAATTTTAAGTTCCGCAGAGATTTTTGGACACGACTACAGCCCAAATTGCTGGACAGGGATTACACCAATTTTGGCAGACAGGTAGCTCTTGGTCCAGAAAGAACACTGTTTGTTATTTAGTGTAAATCCATTCAATAGTTTTGCAGATATTTAGAAAAAAACAAATTTGTATATAGAAGGACACAGATGCGCCAAGGATCCAACAGTTCTCGTGCTGAAATCTGATTGGCTGCCAACACTTCAACCAGGAAGTTTTGGCAGCCATCTTAGGATTCTGCTTCAGTCGAGTCACACAAAAAATGAAAAAATGAAAAGGGGCCATGGTAGGAATACCCTGAACCCCTAAGTGTGGTCCCAGGGTCCCCCTTTGACCCTGACAGGGTCAAAAGCACTTTAAATTTTTGCCACGGGAATGCAATGGAGCTGCAAATCCACAGCAAAATAAAAAAGAAAAACAAGCGCGGTCTCCTGCTCCCGGGTGGGCCAGGTACTGGGGGCATGGAGGCTTTTTTTATAAAAAAGGAGGGGAGCGTAAGGGGCCCCCCTTCTTGGGCTTAATTATGCAACAGGGACCACCACCTCCCTGGGGCTTAATTTTAATAATGCGGGGGTGAGCAGACCCCCCCAACCGCCGAGGACCACGACCTCCCCAAGGCTGAATACAACAAAATGGGGAGGCCTCGCTGTCTCCCCTGAGCCCTGGGGACCAGCACCTCCCTGGGGCTTTCATTTTTTAGAAGGAGGGAGATGGTCTCGGCCCCAGGGACCACCACCTCCCCGGGGCAAGCCCTTTAATATAAAAGGAGGGGGACTGGGTGGCCCCCTCCTATAGCCATTCATGGCCCTGGGGACTGCCACAGCCCCAGGGACATAGCTGTTTGCTTTAGCTTGGCGGGAGCTCACAGCTCCGGCTAAGCTAAAACAAACACACTCCGCCTACAGCAGAACGGAGCTATCAAAGTGCTCCTGCCCGCTAGAAGTGGAGGTTTCATCTCTTTCCTTGCCCGCAGACATGCAGGCAGGGAAAGAGATTAAACAGATTGATTCTGCACAGAGGTAGTTGTCCTTCCAGCAGCTCCCTCCATGCAGCAGCAATGCCAGCTCCCGCAGGAGGCAGGGAGCTGGCTGGGACCATGGGGACCTTGAGGATCCCCTCGCAGCCCTGAGGAAATGAGCAGAAAGAGGCAGAATATAGGTCAGAAATGTGCAGAACGAAGCAGCATATAGGTCAGCAAAGAGCAGAAAGAGACAAAATTAAGGTCAGCAACGAGCAGAAAGAGGCAAAATAAAGATCACCAATGAGCAGAAAGAGGCAAAATAACCATCAGGACCGAGCAGAAAAAGGCAAAATACAGGTGAGAAATGAGCAGAAAGAGGCAAAATAAAGGCCAGCAATGAGCAGAAAGAGGCTGAATAAAGGTCCGAAATGAGCAGAAAGAGGCAGAATAAAGGTTAGAAAGGAGCAGAAAGAGGCAAAATAGAGGTCAGAAACAAGCAGCAAGAGGCAGAATAAAGGTCTGAAATAAGCAGAAAGAGGCAGAATGTCAGAAGGGAGAAGAAAGAGGCAGAATAAAGGTCTGAAGGGAGCAAAAAGAGGCAAAACAGAGGTCAAACACCAGCTGCAAGAGGCAGAATAAGGGACAGAAACAGCAGAAAGAGGCAAAATAAAGGTCAGGAGTGAGCAGAAAGAGGCAAAATAACACGCAGAATGAGCAGAGATAGGAATAATAGAGGTCAGAAATGAGCAGTAAGAGGCAAAATAGAAGTCAGAAACGAGCAGCAAGAGGCAGAATAAAGGTCAGGAGCTAGCAGAAAGAGGCAAAATACTGGGCAGAATGAGCAGAAAGAGGCAAAATAGGGGGCAGGAGCGAGAAGAGGCAGAAAAACTTGCAGAAAATGACCGGAGGAGGCACAAAACCGAAGGCAGCGGAGGGTAGCAGACTACAGGCAAACTGAACAGGAGGACAGTCACAGGGGGAGCTGGCATGATGACCTGCTAACCATGTGCCCCCTATTTTATTTTGCCACAAACTCACTGACAGACCCACACATACACTCACGCGCCCTCTCACAGACCCACTCACAAACTCATACACCCACTTACTTACCCACTCAGAGACTCACTCACACACCTACTCTCAAACTCATGCATCTACTCACAGAGCCACTCAGAGACTCACACACCCACAGACCCACTGAGACAATCAGCACCCACTCCCAGATCCACTCAGACACTTACTCGGCCACTCACAGACCTACTCACAGACTCTTGCATGATCTCACAGACCCCCTCAGACACTCATCCACCCACTTACCGACCCACTCAGGCACTCATGTTCTCATTCACAGACCCACTCAGAGACTCATGTACCCACTCACAGATCCACTCACAGAGTCACCCACCCACTGACTGACCCACTCATAGAATAATATACCCACTCACTCACTCACTCAGAGACTCATCCATCCACTCACAGACCTTCAAAGTCACTCATGCACCCACTCATAGACCCAGTCAGAGACTCATGCACTGACTCACAGACTCACTCAGACACTCATGCACCCACTGATAGATCTGCTCATGCATCCAGTTACAAACCCACTCACAGACTCATGCACTCACTCACAGACTCACTCAGACTTATGTTCCACTCATAGACCCACTCTAAGACTCATGTACTCACTCACAGACCCACTCATGCACCCACTCACAGACCCACTTAGGCACTCATGCACCCAATCACAGACGTACTCATACATTCACACACCCACTGACAGACCCACTCAGACACTCTAACACCCACTCACAGACTTACTGAGATACTCATGCACTCACTCACACACTCACTTTCAAAGGTTAGTGGTTACATTTAGGAAGTAAAATTAAAAAAACCTTCGACATTCACTTAAAAAACTAAAGGTTACAGGGACATTATAGCTAGGAAACAACATTAAAAAATCCTTAGATAGTCACTGAAAAAACAAAGGCTACAGGGAAATATAATTTAAAAAACCTTAGAAATTCACTTAAAAACCAAAGGTTATAGGGATGTTATATTTAGGCTCAAATTTCACTCGTCCAAAATCAGGGAAATTCAGAGGTTATAGTTAGCTGAGCTAACTATAACTTATACCCCTGCAATACACTGCTTATGACCTCACATATTAAATCACCCATGACATGGTTAGTGACATCACTGATGACATCTAAAATGACATCACTGATAACATAATCCACAGAAGCACTCACACACCCACATACACCCCTATGCAACCTCTCATATACCTACTCTCACACCCACACAACCACTTACATACCCATTTCCAGACCCATACAAGTACTCACACAACCACTCACTCATCAATGGAGTCACTCACATACCCACTCACTCACTCATACAGCTACTCACACAACCAGTCACTTACCCATACAACCACTCAAGCAGCCACATACCCATACAGCTACTCGCACACCCACTTATTCACTCATACAGCCACTCACACACTGACTTACTCAGCCATACAGTCTCTCAACACAGCCACTCACTCACCCACGCATGCACTCACACACTCAGTCACATCCCCACACAACCACTTGGATACCCATTCACACATCCATACAAACACTCTTACATCCGCTCACTCTCCCATACAGCCATTCACATAGACACTCACTCTACAATATAGCCACTCACACACCAACTCACTTAACCAAACACCCACTCAAACAGCCACTTACTCACCCATACAGCCACTTACACACCCATTCACTCATTCATACAACCATTCATACACCCACTCACTCACACATCTACTCACCCCCCCATACAGCCACTTACACACCCATACAGCCACTCAGACACCCACTCACACATGGACACACACAGTCATATAGCCACTCACATAATATATGTTAGAAGTAGCCTCATTCTTTAGTAGTGTACCTAGTATACTAATCTAACTGTTGTAGTAGGTTAGTATATATATTTAACACGCATAAACTCTTAGAAAACACTTACACTCACGGGATGATGTCATCTGTGATGTCAACAATGATGTCACTGAGCATGTCATGAGTGAGGTCATAAGCATTGCATTGCAGGGGTGTAAGTTATAGTTAACTCAGCTAACTATAACTGCTGAATTTCACTGGTTTGGTACTAATGACATCTAAGCCTAACTATAAAGTCACTGTAACGTTTGTTTTTTTCAAACATTATAGTTAGGACCTAGTGTCCATAGGAAAAGCGTTTTTTGATTTGCCAATATATTTGGCGCCATTTGACAAATCTTCGCAAAATGTTCAAAACTAATAGGGAGCTCCGTTCAGCTCCTGTCTTAAAAGTTTCGGGGTGATTCCTCAAGCAGGGGCCGAGAAAAAAGGGGGGTCCAAAACGTGTTTTCTCCATGTTAATTTCCAGAGGAAACGTTAGATAAGGCTACAGCCTGAACTGCTGAACGGAATTACACCAAATTTGGCAAAAAGGTAGCTCTTGGTTCAGAAAGCGACCTTTTTGTTAAATGGTGTAAATCCGTTCAGTAGTTCCTGAGAAATGTATATATTTAGAAGTATTAGTATCTGGTGACCGTGGTGGATCTGTGAACCCTCCCGATCTCGAGCTTGACTCTGATTGGCTGGCAACACTTCAAACTAGGAAGTGTTGGCATCCATCTTGTGATTCGGTTGATTCGAGTCACAAGAAAAATGGTAAAAAAAACAAGAAAAGGGGGCATGGTAGAAACACCCTGACCCCCTAGTCCTGCTCAGAGACCCCCAGGGCCAAAATACCATTTAAAAAAAAATATTTTGACGGGATTCGCCTAGGGTCCGTAAATCCCGCCACAAAAATAATTAAAAAACAAAGCGCAGTCTCCCGGGGGCATTGCCAAAATGTGATGCCTGGGCGCTGCAGGGCCCCTGCAGCCCCAGGAACTGCCACCTTCCTGGGGCAATTTTAATGATATGCGGGGGGCACGCAGCCCCGGGGACCGCCACCTCCCCGGGGCTTTTTTTCCCAAAAAATAAGTGGGGGGGGCACGCCACCTCCCTGGGGCATTCATTAATTATGGGTGGTGGGCCTCGCAGGACTGCCACCTCCCCGGGGCTTCAATTTCTTAAATGAAGTGTGGGGGGGCTCCTGCCCTCCCCCACATTGCCCCGGGACCACCACCTCCCTGGGTCATTAATTAATTAAAATACGGGGGTCTGTTGTGGACCCCCAGCCCCGGGGACCACCACCACCTCCCTGGGGCTGCACAGAAGATGTGAGCCCTCAATTGAGTGGCGGACTGCCAGGGCCAGCTTTAGCAATGTCCCGGGGTAACCACACCCAGGGCATTGCAGTTTGCTATGGCAGGGTGGCAGCACTGTTCCCGCCCTGCCATAGCAAACTTGTGATTCGCTTCATGGAAGCGAGAGCAGGAAAACTGCTCTCGCTTCCATGAAGTGAAGCAACAGAGGTGCAGAAAGAGGCAAGAGGTGTGCAGAAAGAGGAAAGAGAAGTGACAAAAGAAGCAACAGAGGTGCAGAAAGAGGCAAGAGAACTGCAAAAAGAGGCAAGAGAGTTGCAGAAAGAAGCCAGAGGTGCACAAAGAGGGAAGAGGGGTGCAGAAAGAGGCTAGAGGGGTGCTGAAAGAAGCAATAGAGGTACAGAAAGAAGCACGACAGGTGCAGAAAGGAGCAAGAGAATTGCAGAAAGAAGCAACAGAGATGCAGAAAGAGGCAAGAGAAGTGCAGAAAGAGGCAAGAGATGTGCAGAAACAGGCAACAAATGTGCAAAAAGACGCATCAGAGGTGCAGAAAGAGGCAAGAGAACTGCAGAAAGAGGCAAGAGAAGTGCAGAAAGAGGAAAGAGAAGTGCAGAAAGAAGCAAGAGGGGTGCATAAACAGGCAACAAATGTGCAGAAAGAGGCAAGAGAAGTGCAGAAAGAAGCAAGAGATGTGCAGACAGAGGCAAGAGAACTGCAGAAAGAGG
This sequence comes from Calotriton arnoldi, assembly GCA_963921515.1. NCBI lineage: Eukaryota > Metazoa > Chordata > Amphibia > Caudata > Salamandridae > Calotriton > Calotriton arnoldi. Next base: position 932,758 of record CAWUFW010007608.1, on the reverse strand, counting down.
TAAGAGAGGTGCAGAAAGAGGCAGGAGGGATGCAGAAAGTGGGAAGACAGGTGCAGAAAGAACCAACAGAGGTGCAGAAAGAGGCAAGAGGGGTGCAGAAAGAGGCAGGAGAAGTGCAGAAAGAAGCAAGAGAGGTGCAAAAAGAGGCAAGAGAACTGCAGAAAGAGGCAATAGAGGTGCAGAAAAAAGGAAGAATGGTGCAGAAAGAGGCAAGAGGGGTGCCGAATTAAGCAAGAGAGGTACAGAAAGAAGCAAGAGGAGTGCAGAATAAAGCAACAGAGTGCAGAAAGAGGCAAGAGGGGTGCAGAAAGAGGCAAGAGAGGTACAGAAAGAGGGCAGACAAGTACAGAAAGAGGCAACAGTTTTGCAGAAAGAAGCAAGAGAGTAGCAGAAAGAAGCAAGAAAGGGGCAGGAAGAAGCAACACAGGTGCAGAAAGAGGCAAGAGAAGTGCAGAAAGAGGTAAGAGAGGTACAGAAAGAGGCAAGAGAAGTTCAGAAAGAGGCAAGAGAGGTGCAGAAACAGGCATGAGTGGTGCAGAATGAAGGTACGGGGTGCAGAAAGAGGCAAGAGGGGTTCAGAAAGAAGCAAGTGAGGTGCAGAAAGAGGCAAGTGAGGTGCAGAAACAGGCAAGAGAAGTGCAGAAAGAGGCAAGAGAAGTGCTGAAAGAAGCAACAAAGGTGTAGAAAGAACCAAGAGAAGTGATGAAAAAGACAAGAGAGTTGCAGAAAGAAACAAGTGAGGTGCAGAAAGATCCAAGAGAGGTGCAGAAAGAAGCAAGAGAGGTACAGAAAGAGGCATGTGAGGTGCAGAAACAGGCAAGAGGGGTTCTGAAAGAGGCAAGAGAAGTGCAGAAAGAGGTAAGAGAGGAGCAGACACAGACAAAAGAAGTGGATAAAGAGGCAAGAGAAGTGCTGAAAGAAGCAACAGAGGTGTAGAAAGAAGCAAAAGAAGTGATGAAAGAGACAGGAGAGTTGCAGAAAGAAACAAGTGAGGTGCAGAAAGAGGCAAGAGAGGTGCAGAAAGAGGCAAGAGAGTTGCAGAGACAGGCAAGTGAGGTGCAGAAACAGGCAAAGGGGGTTCAGAAAGAGGCAAGAGAAGTGCAGCAAGAGGCAAGAGGGGTGTAAAAAGAAGCAGGAGAGGTGTAGAAAAAAGAAAGAGAAGTGCAGAAATAACCAACAGAGGTGCAGTAAGCGGCAAGAGGTATGCAGAAAGAGGCAAGAGAACTGCAGAAAGAGGCAAGAGAAGTGCAGAAAGAGGAAAGAAAAGTGCAGAAAGAGGCAAGAGAGGTGCATAAACAGTCAACAAATGTGCAGAAAGAGGCAAGAGAAGTGCAGAAAGAAGCAAGAGATGTGCAGAAAGAGGCAAGAGAACTGCAGAAAGAGGTAAGAGAGGTGCAGAAAGAGGCAGGAGAAGTGCAGAAAGAAGCAAGTGAGGCGCAGAAAGAGGCAAGAGAACTGCAGAAAGAGGCAATAGAGGTGCAGAAAAAAGGAAGAACGGTGCAGAAAGAGGCAAGAGGGATGCCGAATTAAGCAAGAGAGGTACAGAAAGAAGCAAGAGGAGTGCAGAAAAAAGCAACAGAGGTGCAGAAAGAGGCTAGAGGGGTGCAGGAAGAGGCAAGAGAGGTGCAGAAAGAGGGAAGACAAGTGCTGAAAGAGGCAAAAGTTTTGCAGAAAGAAGCAAGAGAGTAGCAGAAAGAAGCAAGAAAAGTGCAGGAAGATGCAACACAGGTGCAGAAAGAGGCAAGAGAAGTTCAGAAAGAGGCAAGAGAGATGCAGAAACAGGCATGAGTGGTGCAGAATGAAGGTACAGGGGTGCAGAAAGAGGCAAGAGTTGTTCAGAAAGAAGCAAGTGAGGTGCAGAAAGAGGCAAGTGAGGTGCAGAAACAGGCAAGAGAAGTGCAGAAAGAGGCAAGAGAAGTGCTGAAAGAAGCAGCAGAGGTGTAGAAAGAACCAAGAGAAGTGATGAAAAAGACAAGAGGGTTGCAGAAAGAAACAAGTGAGGTGCAGAAAGAGGCAAGAGAGGTGCAGAAAGAGGCAAGAGAGGTGCAGAAAGAGGCATGTGAGGTGGAGAAACAGGCAAGAGGGGTTCTAAAAGAGGCAAGAGAAGTGCAGAAAGAGGTAAGAGAGGAGCAGACACAGACAAGAGAAGTGGATAAAGAGGCAAGAGAAGTGCTGAATGAAGCAACAGAAGTGTAGAAAGAGGCAAGAGAAGTGATGAAAGAGACAAGAGAGTTGCAGAAAGAAACAAGAGAGGTGCAGAAAGAGGCAAGAGAGGTGCAGAAACAGGCAAGTGAGGTGCAGAAACAGGCAAAGGGGGTTCAGAAAGAGGGAAGAGAAGTGCAGCAAGAGGCAAGAGGGGTGTAAAAAGAAGCAGGAGATGTGTAGAAAAAAGAAAGAGAAGTGCAGAAATAACCAACAGAGGTACAGCAAGAGCTAAGAGGTATGCAGAAAGAGGCAAGAGAAGTGTAGAAAGAAGAAACAGAGGTGCATAAAGAGGCAAGAGAAGTGTAGAAAGAGGCAAAAGAGGAGCAGAAAGAGGCAACAAAGGTGAAGAAAGAGGCGAGAGGTACAGAAAGAGGCAAGAGGGGTGCTGAAAGAAGCAATAGAGGTACAGATAGAAGCAAGAGAGGTGCAAAAAGAAGCAAAGGAAGTGCAGAAAGAAGCAACAGAGGTGCAGAAAGAGGCAAGAGGGGTGCAGAAAGAGGCAAGAGAATTTCAGAAAGAGGCAACAAATGTTCAGAAAGAGGGAAGATGAGTGCAGAAAGAGGGATGAGGGGTGTGAGAAGTTGGCCTGGTATATGCTGTCCACTAGTTATAGTGGGCACCTTGCACCAGTCCAAACAACTCCTTATAGGTGATAGGTTAAAGACAACCTTTATAGAAAGCTATCCTAGTGGTAGCTATGGAGAGCAGCCTTCAGGCTAAGTCTTAGAGGAATGAAAAGCAGCTTGTTTTACCAGTTTATAATCTCTTGAGTGACCAAATGACAGAGGACCACACCAGGTATATATATAAAATATATGTATTTAGTCTTAAACACACCCCTCTAGTCTCTTTATGAGGCTAGAGTTCGAAGTACATAAGTTACAAGTCAAATATCAGCAGTATTTAGCACAATACACATTTGAGCCCCAGGGGCGTACCAAACCATATACTAAAATAGTGGTATAAGAACCACGACTGAACTAGACACAAGGCCTAGAGCCTGTAGAAGTGCTTGGACCCCAAGGAACCACCCAAGGTAGTGACACAGGGGACCCACGGGGGACGCGTGCAGTGTGAGAACACAGCCGCGAGCCGCCGTTGACTTCTGTGGGGAAAGTCGCGGTTAGATTTTTAAAGAAAAAGGACACTTTGGAGAGGACTTCCAGTTAACCCCTTAAAACTTAAGAGTTTCTAGGGCCCACACCCACGTGAGTACCAAAATACTCGAGTTACCTCACCCAGGGAAGCCGGGTGCATATGTGTTAAAAGGTGTCGGGAATCGTCGTCGTTTTCAATGGCGACCTCTGGAAAAGTGCTGCTGCCGTGAAGAAGAAGAGTGTCCGGAGCGATCCAAGCCTGGATCGAGGAAGAGGAAGACCTGAAAGCAGAGGGGACAGAGTCTGGGTCACTAGCCAGTGACCAGGAGCACAATAGTCGAGTGCCCTCAGATGTCGGGTGCTTCAGGTGAGTTGACAGGTGCCTTGACTCTTCAGCCACGAGGTCCAGAAGGCGTCGACGATGACCAGGAGCTGGATTCGAGCTGTCCCACGAAGTCTGTCGAGTGCTGCGGTGTCGGCGACCGGATTGGACCCAACAAGCCTTGGCAACGGAAAGTCACAGGGAAGTAAAGAAAAGGCTGCGGTGCAGACCAGCAAGGTCTGAGGGACTCACCCAGCGAGGGTAAGTCAAGGCACTTCTGGAGCAACCAGAAAAGCCCAAGCAATTGAAGAGTTGCCTTCGTGGGGACCCACTAGCCAATGGACTGCAGCAGTATGGGTGCTTCAGGTAGGTTGGTGGTCGTCTTGACTCTTCAGCCACGAGGTCCAGGAGGCGTCGACAACAACCAGGAGCTGGATTCGAGCTGTCCCATGATGTCTGTCGAGTGCTGGGGTGTCGGCGACCGGATTGGACCCAACAAGCCTTAGCAACGGCAAGTCACGTGGAAACAAAGAAAGGACGTTGATGCAGACCAGCAAGGTCTGGGGGACTCACCCAGCGAGGGTAAGTCAGGGCACGTCTGGAGCAACCAGGAAAGCCCAAGCAGAAGAAGAGTTGCCTTCGGGAGGGCCCACTAGCCAACGGACTAGCGACCGCAAAGGAGCCTCAAGTGGACGCACTTGGAGCTGGCTCACAGGACACTCGTGGAGTGGAGGCCAGTGATCTTCGGTGCAGTTAGTGCTGGAGGCGGGGGCTACTCGGAGCCCAAAGCACAACTTCGTGGGAGACCAGGAAGAGGATGCACTTGCAAAAGTTCTTAGTGTCCAGGGGTCACGGTTCCACGTTAACCACGACAGCTACGTGCTTCAGCTTCGCTGGGGTCTCAGGGCAGCTTCTGGGAAGTCTGGAAATCTACCTCTGGTGTTGCAAAGACTTCGGCGTCCGGCGGGAGCTTCAGCGATGCAGACCGGACAATTGCTTCTTAGGTGCCTGCCAAGCAGGGGAGTCACTCCTTGACCCCAAGGGAGATTCTTCAGTCCTCTAATCTTCAAGTAGAGCGTCGAAGGTCCAGGATTTGGCTTCAGAGTTTCGTACAGGGTAATCTAAAGTCCTAAGGACTGCGGTCCCATACTTATACTACGTTAGGGGGTTGGACATACTCTGGGGACCCACCTATGGGAGGGTCAGGGAAGAGGGGTGGTTACACCCATTCCCTTTGTCCAGTTTCATGCCAGAGCAGGGGCAGGTAGCCCCTGCAACAGGTTTGAACTGGACTATGCACAGGGACACCAAATGTGCCCCCAGTGCAGGACTTCAAAGCACCAGAGAGTGCTCCCGCCCAGCCCCAATACACACTATCCTGTCTGGGTAGGTGGTTACACCTCCCTGTGACAGGAGAAACCTATTGTCCAGGCCTCCCCTGCCGGAGTTTCGGCCAGCAGCAGGAGGCCAGACCCGTGTCTGTGGCAGCGGCATCCATTTTGTGATGCCAGGGCTCTGTGAAGTTAATACCGGGCAGGCCGGTGGTTACATGTCTCTCCCTCTAGAAGGGTGGAATGTTACCCCCGCCGCCAGGACTGGCGGGGGGTAGTATTCCAAGGTGTTTGACACCAAACACGACATGTTTTGGTGCAGCCAGTCCAAAGTTAGCATTCTACCACGAGGATATAATGCACTTAAGAGTATATGGTCAGGCTGTACCACAAACAGCATCAGAGGATGGACTCGGAATGCTGCAGAGGGGCTCTGCTCATGCAGGGGCACCCTCTCACATAAAAACCAAGCACTCTGCCTTCAGGATTGTTAAGGCCTGCCATAGGAGTGACTTATAGGTTTATATGTGTATGCAATGGTAGTGATATAGGTAGCCCATATCACAGTAAGGGGTGCATGCACCCACTTACCCAGGCTGCAGTAGCAGACCTGTGGTGTCATTTTGTAGGGCCTCCCAGGGGTGGCATAATACATGCTTCAGCCCCTGGTATGCCTCTGGAGTACCTATGCCCTGGGTACATAGTATACCATACACTAGGGACTTATAAGGGCACTCCAGAATCCAATCAAAGATGTGCCTAAGGCACATAGAATCCATTTTAGAGAGGAAGCAGCTAGGCTGGGGTTCTGATTAGCAGGGCCTCAGCCAGACTAAAGTCGAAAAACAGTGAAGCATCAGCAAAAAGTGGGGGTACCCATGTGAAGCATATCCTACTCTCCTATACTTTCTGCAACTCTCTTGTCTCTTTCATCACTTCTCTTGCTTCTTTCTGCATCTCTGTTGCTTCTTTCAGCACTTCTCTTGCCACTTTCTACACTTCTCTTACCTGTTTCTCCACCTCTCTTGCCTCTTTCTGCACCTCTGTTGCTTCTTTCAGCACCCCTCTTGCCTCTTTCTGCACCTCTCTTGCTTCTTTCTGCACCCCTCTTACCTCTTTCTGCACCTCTCTTGCCTCTTTCTGCACCTCTGTTCCCTCTTTCTGCACCTCTCTTGCCTGTTTCAACACCTGTCTTCCCACTTTCTGTACCTCTCTTGCCTCTTTCTTCACCCCTGTTCCCTCTTTCTGCACATCTCATGCCTGTTTCTGCAGTTCTATTGCCTCCTTCTGCACCTCTGTTGCTTCTTTCTGCACTTCTTTTGCCTCTTTCTACATCCCTCTTGCCTGTTTCTGCACCTCACTTGCCTCTTTCTGCACATCTCTTGCCTCTTTCTGCAACTCTCTTGCCTCTTTCTGCACCTCTGTTTCTACTTTCTGTACTTCTCTTGCCTCTTTCTGCATTTCTCTTGCTTCTTTCTCCACTTCACTTGCCTCTTTCTGCACCCACTCTTTCCTCTTTCTGCACCTCTGTTGCTTCTTTATGCACTTCTCTTGCTTGTTCCTGCACCTCTCTTGCTTCTTTCTGCACCCATATTCCCTCTCTCTGCTCCTCTCTTGCTTCTTTCTGCACTTATCTTGCTTCTTTCAGCACCTCTCCTGCCAGTTACTGCATACCTCTTCCCTCTTTCTGCACTTCTCTTGCCCCTTTCTGCACCTCTGTTCCTATATTCAGCACTTCTCTTGCTTCTCTCTGTGCCTTTCTTGCTTCTTTCTGCACCTTTCATGCCTCTTTATGCAGCCCTCTTCCCTCTTTCTGCACCTCTCTTTCCTCTTTCTGCACCTCTCTTCCTTCTTTCTGCACCCCTCTTTCCTCTTTCTGCACCTCTCTTGCCTCTTTCTGCTGCTCTCTTGCCTCTTTCTGCACTGCTCTTGCTTCTTTCTGCAGCTCTCTTGCAAATTTATGCACCACTATTGCCTCTTTCTGCACCCCTCGTCCCTCTTTCTGCACCTCTCTTACCTCTGTCTGCACCCCTTTTCCCTCTTTCTGCACCTCTTTTACCTGTTTCTGCAACTCTCTTGCCTCTTTCTGCAGTTCTCTTGCCTCCTTCTGCACCTCTGTTGCTTCTTTCTGCACCCTTGTTGCTTCTTTCTGCACTTCTCTTGCTTCTTTATGTACCTTTCTTGCTTCTTTCTGCACCCCTCTTCCCTCTTTCTGCACCTCTCTTGCCTCTTTCTGTACTTCTCTGTCTTCTTTCTGCACCTCTGTTGCTTCTTTCTGCACTTCTCTTGCTTTTTTATGCACCCCTCTTACTTCTTTCTGCACCCCTGTTGCCTCTTTCTGCACTCTTCTTCCATCTTTCTGCACCTCTCTTGTCTGTTTCTGCACCTCTCTTGTCTCTTTCTGCACCTGTTGCCTCTTTCTGCACTTTTGTTGCCTTTATCTGCACTTCTGTTGCTTCTTTCTGCACTTCTCTTGCCTCTTTCTGCATTTCTGTTCATTCTTTCTGCACTTCTCCTGCCTCTTTCTCGACCTCGGTTGCTTCTTTCAGCACTTCTCTTGCCTCTTTCTGCACCCCTCTTGCTTCTTTCTGCCCCTCTCTTGCCTCTTTCTGCACCCCTCTTGTCTCTTTCTGCACCCTGTTCCCTTTTTCTGCCCCTCTCTTGCCTCTTTCTGCACCCCTCTTGTCTCTTTCTGCACCCTGTTCCCTTTTTCTGCACCTCTCTTGCCTGTTTCTGCACCTCTCTTGTCTCTCTCTGCAGTTCTCTTGCCTACTTCTGTACCTCTGTTGCTTCTTTCTGCACTTCTCTTGCCTCTTTGTGCACACCTCTTGCCTGTTTTTGCACCTCACTTGCCTCGTTTTGCTCCTCTCTTGCCTCTTCCTGCATTTCTGTTGCTTCTTTCCGCACTACTCTTGCCTCTTTCGGCATTTCTGTTCTCTCTTTCTTCACTTCTCTTGCCTCTTTCTGCACTTTTGTTGCTTCTTTAAGCACTTCTCTTGCCACTTTCTACACTTCTCTTACCTGTTTCTGCACCTCTCTTGCCTCTTTCTGCACCTCTGTTGCTTCTTTCAGCAACCCTCTTGCCTCTTTCTGCACCTCTCTTGCTTCTTTCTGCACCCCTCTTCCCTCTTTCTGCACCTCTCTTGCCTCTTTCTGCACCTCTGTTCCCTCTTTCTGCACCTCTCTTGCCTGTTTCTACACCTGTCTTCCCACTTTCTGTACCTCTCTTGCCTCTTTCTTCACCCCTGTTCCCTCTTTCTGCACATCTCTTGCCTGTTTCTGCAGTTCTATTGCCTCCTTCTGCACATCTGTTGCTTCTTTCTGCACTTCTTTTGCCTCTTTCTACATCCCTCTTGCCTGTTTCTGCACCTCACTTGCCTCTTTCTGCACATCTCTTGCCTCTTTCTGCAACTCTCTTGCCTCTTTCTGCACCTCTGTTGCTACTTTCTGTACTTCTCTTGCCTCTTTCTGCATTTCTCTTGCTTCTTTCTGCACTTCACTTGCCTCTTTCTGCACCCCCTCTTTCCTCTTTCTGCACCTCTGTTGCTTCTTTCTGCACTTCTCTTGCTTGTTCCTGCACCTCTCTTGCTTCTTTCTGCACCCATCTTCCCTCTTTCTGCTCCTCTCTTGCTTCTTTCTGCACTTATCTTGCTTCTTTCAGCACCTCTCCTGCCAGTTACTGCATACCTCTTCCCTCTTTCTGCACTTCTCTTGCCCCTTTCTGCTCCTCTGTTACTATATTCAGCACTTCTCTTGCTTCTCTCTGTGCCTTTCTTGCTTCTTTCTGCACCTTTTATGCCTCTTTATGCTCTTCCCTCTTTCTGCACCTCTCTTTCCTCTTTCTGCACCTCTCTTCCCTCTTTCTGCACCCCTCTTTCTTCTTTCTGCACCTCTCTTGCCTCTTTCTGCTCCTCTCTTGCCTCTTTCTGCACTGCTCTTGCTTCTTTCTGCACCTCTCTTGCAAATTTCTGCACCAATATTGCCTCTTTCTGCACCCCTCGTCCCTCTTTCTGCACCTCTCTTACCTCTGTCTGCACCCCTTTTCCCTCTTTCTGCACCTCTTTTATCTGTTTCTGCAACTCTCTTGCCTCTTTCTGCAGTTCTCTTGCCTCCTTCTGCACCTCTGTTGCTTCTTTCTGCACCCCTGTTGCTTCTTTCTGCACTTCTCTTGCTTCTTTCTGTACCTCTCTTGCTTCTTTCTGCACCCCTCTTCCCTCTTTCTGCTCCTCTCTTGCCTCTTTCTGCACTTCTCTGTCCTCTTTCTGCACCTCTGTTGCTTCTTTCTGCACTTCTCTTGCTTTTTTATGCACCTCTCATGCTTCTTTCTGCACCCCTGTTTCCTCTTTCTGCAGCCGTCTTCCCTCTTTCTGCACCTCTCTTGTCTGTTTGTGCACCTCTCTTGTCTCTTTCTGCACCTCTGTTGCCTCTTTCTGCACTTTTGTTGCCTTTATCTGCACTTCTGTTGCTTCTTTCTGCACTCCTCTTGCCTCTTTCTGCATTTCTGTCGCTTGTTTCTGCACTTCTCTTGCCTCTTTCTGCATCTCTGTTCATTCATTCTGCACTTCTCCTGCCTCTTTCTGAATCCCTCTTGCCTCTATCTGTACCTCTGTTGCTTCTTTCTGCACTTCTCTTGCTTCTTTCTGCACCTCTCTTGCCTCTTTCTGCACCCCTCTTGCCTCTTTCTGCACCCTGTTCCCTTTTTCGGCACCTCTCTTGCCTGTTTCTTTACCTCTCTTGTCTCTTTCTGCAGTTCTCTTGCCTTCTTCTGTACCTCTGTTGCTTCTTTCTGTGCTTCTCTTGCCTCTTTTTGCATACCTCTTGCCTGTTTCTGTACCTCACTTGCCTCTTTCTGCTCCTCTCTTGCCTCTTCCTGCACTTCTGTTGCTTCTTTCAGCACTTCTCTTGCTTCTTTCTGCACCCATCTCTTGTCTCTATCTGCACCGCTGTTGATTCTTTCTGCACTTCTCTTGCCTCTTTCTGCATTTCTGTTCCTTCTTTCTGCACTGCTCTTCCCTCTGTCTGCACCGCTGTTGCTTGTGTCAGCAATTCTCTTGCCTCTTTCTGCATTTCTGTTCCTTCTTTCTGCACTTCTCTTGCCTCTTTCTGCACTTCTCTTGCCTCTTTCTGCACTTCTGTTGTTTCTTTCTTTAATTCTCTTGCTTCTTTCTGCACCTCTTATGCTTATCTCTGCTCCCCTCTTGCCTCTTTCTTCACCCCTCTTCCCTCTTTCTGCACCTCTCTTGCCTCAGTCTACACCCCTGTTTCCTTTTGCTGCACCTCTTTTGCCTGTTTCTGCACCTCTCTTGCCTCTTTCTGTAGTTCTCTTGCCTCCTTCTGGGCTTTTCTTGCCTCTTACTGCACCCCACTTGCTTCTTTCTGCACCCCTCTTGCTTCATTCTGCACTTCTCTTGCTTCTTTCTGTACCCCTCTTGCTTCTTTCTGCACCCCTCTTGCCTCTTTCTGCGTTTCTGTTAATTCTTTCTGCACTTCTCCTGCCTCTTTCTGCACCTCTGTTGCTTCTTTCTGAACCTGTATTGCTTCTTTCTACACCACTGTTCCCTCTTTCTGCTCCTCTATTGCCTCTTTCTGCACTTCTCTGTTCTCTTTCTGCACCTCTGTTGCTTCTTTCTGCACTTCTCTTGCTTTTTTATGCACCTCTCTTGCTTCTTTCTGCACCTTTGTTGCCTCTTTCTGCACTCGGCTTCCCTCTTTCTGCACCTCTCTTGTCTGTTTGTGCAGCACTCTTGTCCCTTTCTGCACCTCTTTTGCCTCTTTCTGCACTTTTTTTGCCTTTATCTGCACTTCTGTTGCTTCTTTCTGCACTCCTCTTGCCTCTTTCCGCATTTCTGTCGGTTCTTTCTGCACTTCTCTTGCCTCTTTCTGCATTTCTGTTCATTCTTTCTGCACTTCTCCTACCTCTTTCTGCACCTCTGTTGCTTCTTTCAGCACTTCTCTTGCCTCTTTCTGCACCCCTCTTGACTCTATATGCACCTCTGTTGCTTCTTTCTGCACTTCTATTGCTTCTTTCTGCATCTCTCTTGCTTCTTTCTGCCCCTCTCTTGCCTCTTTCTGCACCCCTCTTGTCTCTTTCTGCACCCTGTTCCCTTTTTCTGCACCTCTCTTGCCTTTGTCTGCACCTCTCTTGTCTCTCTCTGCAGTTCTCTTGCCTCCTTCTGTACCTCTGTTGCTTCTTTCTGCACTTCTCTTGCCTCTTTGTGCACACCTCTTGCCTGTTTTTGCACCTCACTTGCCTCTTTTTGCTCCTCTCTTGCCTCTTTCTGCACTTTTGTTGCTTCTTTCAGCACTTCTCTTGCTTCTTTGTGCACCCATCTCTTGCCTCTACCTGCACCGCTGTTGATTCTTTCTGCACTTCTCTTGCCTCTTTCTGCATTTCTGTTCCTTCTTTCTGCTCTTCTCTTCCCTCTGTCTGCACCGCTGTTGCTTGTGTCAGCACTTCCCTTGCCTCTTCCTTTCATTTCTGTTCCTTCTTTCTGCACTTCTCTTGCCTCTTTCTGCACTTCTGTTGTTTATTTCTTTAATTCTCTTGCTTCTTTCTGCACCTCTTATGCTTATCTCTGCTCCCCTCTTGCCTCTTTCTTCACCCCTCTTCCCTCTTTCTGCACCTCTCTTGCCTCAGTCTACACCCCTGTTTCCATTTGCTGCACCTCTTTTGCCTGTTTCTGCACCTCTCTTGCCTCTTATTGCCGTTCTCTTGCCTCCTTCTGTGCTTTTCTTGCCTCTTACTGCACCCCACTTGCTTCTTTCTGCACCCCTCTTGCTTCATTCTGCACTTCTCTGGCTTCTTTCTGTACCCCTCTTGCTTCTTTCTGCACCCCTCTTGCCTCTTTCTGCGTTTCTGTTCATTCTTTCTGCACTTCTCCTGACTCTTTCTGCACCTCTGTTGCTTCTTTCTGAAACTCTGTTGCTTCTTTCTGCACCACTGTTCCCTCTTTCTGCTCCTCTCTTGCCTCTTACTGCACTTCTCTGTCCTCTTTCTGCACCTCTGTTGCTTCTTTCCGCACTTCTCTTGCTTTTTTATGCACCTCTCTTGCTTCTTTCTGCACCCCTGTTGCCTCTTTCTACACTCGTCTTCCCTCTTTCTGCACCTCTCTTGTCTGTTTGTGCAGCGCTCTTGTCTCTTTCTGCACCACTTTTGCCTCTTTCAGCACTTTTGATGCCTTTATCTGTATTTCTGTTGCTTCTTTCTGCACTCCTCTTGCCTCTTTCCGCATTTCTCTTGCCTCTTTCTGCATTTCTGTTCATTCTTCCTGCATTTCTCCTGCCTCTTTCTGCACCTCTGTTGCTTCTTTCAGCACTTCTCTTGCCTCTTTCTCCACCCCTCTTGCCTCTATCTGCACCTCTGTTGCTTTTTTCTGCACTTCTCTTGCTTCTTTCTGCACCTCTCTTGCTTCTTTCTGCCCCTCTCTTGCCTCTTTCTGCACCCCTCTTGCCTCTTTCTGCACCCTGTTCCCTTTTTCTGCACCTCTCTTGCCTGTTCTGCACCTTTCTTGTCTCTCTCTGCAGTTCTCTTGTCTCCTTCTGTACCTCTGTTGCTTCTTTCTGCACTTCTCTTGCCTCTTTGTGCACACCTTTTGCCTGTTTTTGCACCTCACTTGCCTCTTTCTGCTCCTCACTTGCCTCTTCCTGCATTTCTGTTGCTTCTTTCCTCACTTCTCTTGCCTCTTTTGGCATTTCTGTTCCTTCTTTCTTCACTTCTCTTGCCTCTTTCTGCACCTCTGTTGCTTCTTTCAGCACTTCTCTTGCTTCTTTCTGCACCCATCTCTTGCCTCTTTCTGCAACTCTGTTGCTTCTTTTTCCACTTCTCTTGCCTCTTTCTGCATTTCTGTTCCTTCTTTCTGCACTTCTCTTCCCTCTGTCTGCACCGCTGTTGCTTGTGTCAGCATTTCTCTTGCCTCTTTCTGCATTTCTGTTTCTTCTTTCTGCCCTTCTCTTGCCTCTTTCTGCACCTCTGTTGTTTCTTTCTTTAATTCTCTTGCTTCTTTCTGCACCTCTCTTGCTTATCTCTGCTCCCCTCTTGCCTCTTTCTGCACCCCTCTTCCCTCTTTCTGCTCCTCTCTTGCCTCAGTCTGCACCCCTGTTTCCTTTTGCTGCACCTCTTTTGCCTGTTTCTGCACCTCTCTCGTTTCTTTCTGCAGTTCTCTTGTCTCCTTCTGTGCTTTTCTTGCCTCTTACTGCATGCCACTTGCTTCTTTCTGCACCCCTCTTGCCTCATTCTGCACTTCTCTTGCTTCTTTTTGTACCTCTCTTGCTTCTTTCTGCACCCTCCTACCTCTTTCAGCACCCTCTTCCCTCTTTCTGTACCTCTCTTCCCTCTTCCTGCACCTCTTTTGTCTCTTTCTGCACCTCTCATGCCTCTTTCTGCTCTTCTCTTGCCTCTTTCAGGACTTTTCTTGCTTCTTTCTGCCCGCTTGTTGCTTCTTTCTGCACTTCTCTTACTTCTTTCTGCACCTCTCTTGCTTCTTTCTGCACCCCTGTTGTCTCTTTCTGCACTTGTCTTCTCTCTTTCTGCACCTCTCTTGTCTCTTTGTGCACCTCTCTTGCCTCTTTCTGCACCTCTCTTGCCTCTTTCTGCACCTCTCTTGCTTCTTTCTGCATTTTTCCTCCTCGTTCAGCATTTCTGTTGTTTCTTTCTGCACTTCTCTTACCTCTGCCTCTTTCTGCATTTCTGTTCCTTCTTTCTGCACTTCTCTTGCCTCTTTCTGCACCTCTGTTGCTTCTTTCAGCACTTCTCTTTCCTCTTTCTGCACTCCCCTTGCCTCTTTCTGCACCTCTGTTGCTTCTTTCTGAACTTCTCTTGCTTCGTTCTGCACCTCTCTTGCTTTTTTCTGCATACCTCTTGCCTCTTTCTGCACCCCTCTTCCCTCTTTCTGCACATCTCATGCCTCTTTCTGAACACCTGTTCCCTTTTTCTGTACCTCTCTTGCCTCTTTCTGCACCCCTCTTGCCTCTTTCTGCACCCTGTTCCCTTTTTCTGCACCTCTCTTGCCTGTTTCTGCACCTATCTTGTCTTTCTCTGCAGTTCTCATGCATCCTTCTGTACCTCTGTTGCTTCTTTCTGCACTTCTCTTGCCTCTATGTGCACACCTCTTGCCTGTTTTTGCACCTCACTTGCCTCTTTCTGCTCCTCTCTTGCCTCTTCCTGCATTTCTGTTGCTTCTTTCCGCACTTCTCTTGCCTCTTTCGGCATTTCTGTTCCCTCTTTCTTCACTTTTCTTGCCTCTTTCTGCACTTCTGTTGCTTCTTTCAGCACTTCTCTTGCTTCTTTCTGCACCCATCTCTTGCCTCTATCTGCACCGCTGTTGATTCTTTCTGCACTTCTATTGCCTCTTTCTGCATTTCTGTTCCTTCTTTCTGCTCTTCTCTTCCCTCTGTCTGCACCGCTGTTGCTTGTGTCAGCACTTCTCTTGCCTCTTGCTTATCTCTGCTCCCCTCTTGCCTCTTTCTGCACCCCTCTTCCCTCTTTCTGCTCCTCTCTTGCCTCAGTCTGCACCCCTGTTTCCTTTTGCTGCACCTCTTTTGCCTGTTTCTGCACCTCTCTCGCTTCTTTCTGCAGTTCTCTTGTCTCCTTCTGTGCTTTTCTTGCCTCTTACTGCATGCCACTTGCTTCTTTCTGCACCCCTCTTGCCTCATTCTGCACTTCTCTTGCTTCTTTTTGTACCTCTCTTGCTTCTTTCTGCACCCCTCCTACCTCTTTCAGCACCCCTCTTCCCTCTTTCTGTACCTCTCTTCCCTCTTCCTGCACCTCTTTTGTCTCTTTCTGCACCTCTCATGCCTCTTTCTGCTCTTCTCTTGCCTCTTTCAGGACTTTTCTTGCTTCTTTCTGCCCGCTTGTTGCTTCTTTCTGCACTTCTCTTACTTCTTTCTGCACCTCTCTTGCTTCTTTCTGCACCCCTGTTGTCTCTTTCTGCACTTGTCTTCTCTCTTTCTGCACCTCTCTTGTCTCTTTGTGCACCTCTCTTGCCTCTTTCTGCACCTCTCTTGCCTCTTTCTGCACCTCTCTTGCTTCTTTCTGCATTTTTCCCTCCTCGTTCAGCATTTCTGTTGTTTCTTTCTGCACTTCTCTTACCTCTTGCCTCTTTCTGCATTTCTGTTCCTTCTTTCTGCACTTCTCTTGCCTCTTTCTGCACCTCTGTTGCTTCTTTCAGCACTTCTCTTTCCTCTTTCTGCACTCCCCTTGCCTCTTTCTGCACCTCTGTTGCTTCTTTCTGAACTTCTCTTGCTTCGTTCTGCACCTCTCTTGCTTTTTTCTGCATACCTCTTGCCTCTTTCTGCACCACTCTTCCGTCTTTCTGCACATCTCTTGCCTCTTTCTGAACACCTGTTCCCTTTTTCTGTACCTCTCTTGCCTCTTTCTGCACCCCTCTTGCCTCTTTCTGCACCCTGTTCCCTTTTTCTGCACCTCTCTTGCCTGTTTCTGCACCTATCTTGTCTCTCTCTGCAGTTCTCATGCATCCTTCTGTACCTCTGTTGCTTCTTTCTGCACTTCTCTTGCCTCTATGTGCACACCTCTTGCCTGTTTTTGCACCTCACTTGCCTCTTTCTGCTCCTCTCTTGCCTCTTCCTGCATTTCTGTTGCTTCTTTCCGCACTTCTCTTGCCTCTTTCGGCATTTCTGTTCCCTCTTTCTTCACTTTTCTTGCCTCTTTCTGCACTTCTGTTGCTTCTTTCAGCACTTCTCTTGCTTCTTTCTGCACCCATCTCTTGCCTCTATCTGCACCGCTGTTGATTCTTTCTGCACTTCTATTGCCTCTTTCTGCATTTCTGTTCCTTCTTTCTGCTCTTCTCTTCCCTCTGTCTGCACCGCTGTTGCTTGTGTCAGCACTTCTCTTGCCTTTTTCTGCATTTCTGTTCCTTCTTTCTGCACTTCTCTTGCCTCTTTCTGCACTTCTGCTGTTTATTTCTTTAATTCTCTTGCTTCTTTCTGCACCTCTCATGCTTATCTCTGCTCCCCTCTTGCCTCTTTCTTCACCCCTCTTCCCTCTTTCTGCACCTCTCTTGCCTCAGTCTACATCCCTGTTTCCTTTTGCTGCACCTCTTTTGCCTGTTTCTGCACCTCTCTTGCCTCTTGCTGCCGTTCTCTTGCCTCCTTCTGTGCTTTTCTTGCCTCTAACTGCACCCCTCTTGCTTCTTTCTGCACCCCTCTTGCTTCATTCTGCACTTCTCTTGCTTCTTTCTGTACACCTCTTGCTTCTTTCTGCACCCCTCTTGCCTCTTTCTGCATTTCTGTTCATTCTTTCTGCACTTCTCCTGCCTCTTTCTGCACCTCTGTTGCTTCTTTCTGAACCTCTCTTGCTTCTTTGTGCACCTCTGTTGCTTCTTTCTGCCCTTCTCTTGCCTCTTTCTGCACCTCTGTTGTTTCTTTCTTTAATTCTCTTGCTTCTTTCTGCACCTCTCTTGCTTATCTCTGCTCCCCTCTTCCCTCTTTCTGCACCCCTCTTCCCTCATTCTGCTCCTCTCTTGCCTCAGTCTGCACCCCTGTTTCCTTTCGCTGCACCTCTTTTGCCTGTTTCTGCACCTCTCTTGCCTCTTTCTGCAGTTCTCTTGTCTCCTTCTGTGCTTTTCTTGCCTCTTACTGCATGCCACTTGCTTCTTTCTACACCCCTCTTGGCTCATTCTGCACTTCTCTTGCTTCTTTTTGTACCTCTCTTGCTTCTTTCTGCACAGCTCCTACCTCTTTCAGCACCCCTCTTCCCTCTTTCTGTACCTCTCTTCCCTCTTTCTGCACCTCTTTTGTCTCTTTCTGCACCTCTCATGCCTCTTTCTGCTCTTCTCTTGCCTCTTTCTGGACTTTTCTTGCCTCTTTCTGCACCCTTGTTGCTTCTTTCTGCACTTCTCTTACTTCTTTCTGCACCTCTCTTGCTTCTTTCTGCACCCCTGTTGTCTCTTTCTGCACTTGCCTTCTCTCTTTCTGCACCTCTCTTGTCTCTTTGTGCACCTCTCTTGCCTCTTTCTGCACCTCTGTTGCCTCTTTCTGCACCTCTCTTGCTTCTTTCTGCATTTTTCCCTCCTCGTTCAGCATTTCTGTTGTTTCTTTCTGCACTTCTCTTACCTCTTGCCTCTTTCTGCATTTCTGTTCCTTCTTTCTGCACTTCTCTTGCCTCTTTCTGCACCCCCCTTGCCTCTTTCTGCACCTCTGTTGCTTCTTTCTGAACTTCTCTTGCTTCGTTCTGCACCTCTCTTGCTTTTTTCTGCATACCTCTTACCTCTTTCTGCACCCCTCTTCCTTCTTTCTGCACCTCTCTTGCCTCTTTCTGAACCCCTGTTCCCTTTTTCTGCACCTCTCTTGCCTCTTTCTGCACCTCTCTTGCCTTTTTCTGCACCCTTCTTGCCTCTTTCTGCACCCTGTTCCCTTTTTCTGCACCTCTCTTGCCTCTTTCTGCACCTCTATTGTCTCTCTCTGCAGATCTGTTGCTTCTTTCCGCACTTCTCTTGCCTCTTTCTGCACTTCTGTTGCTTCTTTCAGCACTTCTCTTGCTTCTTTCTGCACCCATCTCTTGCCTCTATCTGCACCGCTGTTGCTTGTGTCAGCACTTCTCTTGCCTCTTTCTGCATTTCTGTTCCTTCTTTCTGCACTTCTCTTGCCTCTTTCTGCACTTCTGTTGTTTATTTCTTTAATTCTCTTGCTTCTTTCTGCACCTCTCTTGCTTATCTCTGCACCTCTCTTGCCTCTTTCTGAACCCCTGTTCCCTTTTTCTTCACCCCTCTTCCCTCTTTCTGCACCTCTCTTGCCTCAGTCTACATCCCTGTTTCCATTTGCTGCACCTCTTTTGCCTGTTTCTGCACCTCTCTTGCCTCTTTCTGACGTTCTCTTGCCTCCTTCTGTGCTTTTCTTGCCTCTTACTGCACCCCACTTGCTTCTTTCTGCACCCCTCTTGCTTCATTCTGCACTTCTCTTGCTTCTTTCTGTACCCCTCTTGCTTCTTTCTGCACCCCTCTTGCCTCTTTCTGCATTTCTGTTCATTCTTTCTGCACTTCTCCTGCCTCTTTCTGCACCTCTGTTGCTTCTTTCTGAACCTCTCTTGCTTCTTTCTGCACCACTGTTCCCTCTTTCTGCTCCTCTCTTGCCTCTTTCTGCACTTCTCTGTCCTCTTTCTGCACCTCTGTTGCTTCTTTCTGCACTTCTCTTGCTTTTTTATGCACCTCTCTTGCTTCTTTCTGCACCCCTGTTGCCTCTTTCTGCACTCGTCTTCCCTCTTTCTGCACCTCTCTTGTCTGTTTGTGCAGCGCTCTTGTCTCTTTGTGCACTTCTGTTGCTTCTTTCTGCACTCCTCTTGCCTCTTTCCGTATTTCTGTCGCTTCTTTCTGCACTTCTCTTGCCTCTTTCTGCATTTCTGTTCATTCTTTCTGCACTTCTCCTGCCTCTTTCTGCACCTCTGTTGCTTCTTTCAGCACTTCTCTTGCCTCTTTCTGCATCCCTCTTGCCTCTGTCTGCTCCTCTGTTGCTTCTTTCTGCACTTCTTTCTTCTTTCTACACCTCTCTTGTTTCTTTCTGCAACTCTCTTGTCTCTTTCATCACTTCTCTTACCTGTTTCTGCACCTCTCTTGCCTCTTTCTGCACCTCTTTTGCTTCTTACAGCACCCCTCTTGCCTCTTTCTGCACCTCTCTTGCTTCTTTCTGCACCCCTCTTCCCTCTTTCTGCACTTCTCTTGCCTCTTTCTGCACCTCTGTTCCCTCTTTCTGCACCTCTCTTGCCTGTTTCTACACCTGTCTTCCCACTTTCTGTACCTCTCTTGCCTCTTTCTGTACCCCTGTTCCCTCTTTCTGCACATCTCTTGCCTGTTTCTGCAGTTCTATTGCCTCCTTCTGCACCTCTGTTGCTTCTTTCTGCACTTATTTTGCCTCTTTCTGCATCCCTCTTGCTTGTTTCTGCACCTCACTTGCCTCTTTCTGCACATCTCCTGCCTCTTTCTGCAACTCTCTTGCCTCTTTCTGCAACTCGCTTGCCTGTTTCTGCACCTCTGTTGCTTCTTTCTGTACTTCTCTTGCCTCTTTCTGCATTTCTGTTGCTTCTTTCTGCACTTTTCTTGCCTCCTTCTGCACCCCTCTTGCCTCTTTCTGCACCTCTGTTTCTTCTTTCTGCACTACTCTTGCTTGTTCATGCACCTCTCTTGCTTCTTTCTGCACTCGTCTTCCCTTTTTCTGCACCCCTCTCGCCTCTTTCTGCACCTCTCTTACCTCGTTCTGCAGTTCTCTTGCCTCTTTCTGCTCCTCTCTTGCTTCTTTCTGCACGTATCTTGCTTCTTTCTGTACCTCTCCTGCCAGTTACTGCACCCCTCTTTCTGCACTTCTCTTGCCCCTTTCCGCACCTCTGTTCCTTCATTCTGCACTTCTCTTGCCTCTTTCTGCACCTCTGTTGCCTTCTTTCTGCACTTCTCTTGCTTCTTTCTGCACCTCTCTTGTTTCTTTCTGCAACCCTGCTGCTTCTTTCTGCACTCGTCTTCTTTCTTTCTGCACCTCTCTTGTCTCTTTGTGCACCCTTCTTGTCTCTTTTTGCACTTCTCTTGCCTCTTTCTGCACTTCTCTTGCCTCTTTCTGCACCTCTGTTGCTTCTTTTGCACTTCTCTTGCCTTTTTCTGCATTTCTGTTGCTTCTTTCTGCATTTCTCTTGCCTCGTTCTGCATTTCTGTTCATTCTTTCTGCACTTTTCTTGCCTCTTTCTGCTCCTCTCTTGCTTCTTTCTGCACTTATCTTGCTTCTTTCTGTACCTCTCCTGCCAGTTACTGCACCCCTCTTCCCTCTTTCTGCACTTCTCTTGCCCCTTTCCGCACCTCTGTTCCTTCATTCTGCACTTCTCTTGCCTCTTTCTGCACCTCTGTTGCCTTCTTTCTGCACTTCTCTTGCTTCTTTCTGCACCTCTCTTGTTTCTTTCTGCACCCCTGCTGCTTCTTTCTGCACTCGTCTTCTTTCTTTCTGCACCTCTCTTGTCTCTTTGTGCACCCTTCTTGTCTCTTTTTGCACTTCTCTTGCCTCTTTCTGCACTTCTCTTGCCTCTTTCTGCACCTCTGTTGCTTCTTTTTGCACTTCTCTTGCCTTTTTCTGCATTTCTGTTGCTTCTTTCTGCATTTCTCTTGCCTCGTTCTGCATTTCTGTTCATTCTTTCTGCACTTTTCTTGCCTCTTTCTGCACCTCTGTTGCTTCTTTCAGCACTTCTCTTGCCTCTTTCTGAACCCCTGTTGCCTCTTTCTTCACATATGTTGCTTCCTTCTGCACTTCATTTGCTTCTTTATTTACCCTGTTCCCTTTTCCTGCACCTCTCCTGCTGTTTCTGCATTTCTCTTGCCTCGTACTGCATTTCGGTTCATTCTTTCTGCACTTTTCTTGCCTCTTTCTGCACCTCTGTTGCTTCTTTCAGCACTTCTCTTGCCTCTTTCTGTACCCCTGTTGCCTCTTTCTTCACATATGTTGCTTCTTTCTGCACTTCATTTGTTTCTTTATTTACCCTGTTCCCTTTTCCTGCACCTCTCCTGCTGTTTCTGCACCTCTCTTGTCTCTTTCTGGAGTTCTCTTGCCTCCTTCTGTACCTCTGTTGCTTCTTTCTGTACTTCTCGTGCCTCTCTCTGCACCTCTGTTGCCTCTTTCTGCACCTCTCTTGCTTCTTTGTGCAATTTTCCCTCCTCGTTCAGCATTTCTGTTCTTTCTGCACTTCTCTTACCTCTTGCCTCTTTCTGCATTTCTGTTCCTTCTTTCTGCACCCCTTGCCTCTTTCTGCACCTCTGTTGCTTCTTTCTGAACTTTTCTTGCTTCGTTCTGCACCTCTCTTGCTTTTTTCTGCATACCTCTTGCCTCTTTCTGCACCCCTCTTCCCTCTTTCTGCACCTCTCTTGCCTCTTTCTGAACCCCTGTTCCCTTTTTCTGCACCTCTCTTGCCTCTTTCTGCAACTGTCTTGCCTCTTTCTGCAGTTCTCTTGCCTCCTTATGCACCTCTGTTTCTTCTTTCTGCACTTCCCTTGCCTCTTTCTGTACCCATATTGTCTGTTTCTGCACCTCACTTGCGTCATGCATCTTTCTGCACTTCTCTTGCTTTTTTCTACACCTCTCTTGTTTTTTTCTGCAACTCTCTTGTCTCTTTCATCACTTCTCTTACCTGTTTCTGTACCTCTCTTGCCTCTTTCTGCGCCTCTTTTGCTTCTTTCAGCACCCCTCTTGCCTTTGTCTGCACCTCTCTTGCTTCTTTCTGCACCCCTCTTCCCTCTTTCTGCACCTCTCTTGCCTCTTTCTGCACCTCTGTTCCCTTTTTCTGCACCTCTCTTGCCTGTTTCTACACTTGTGTTCCCACTTTCTGTACCTCTCTTGCCTCTTTCTGCACCCCTGTTCCTTCTTTCTGCACATCTCTTGCCTGTTTCTGCAGTTCTATTGCCCCCTTTTGCACCTCTTTGCTTCTTTCTGCACTTCTTTTGCCTGTTTCTGCATCCCTCTTGCCTGTTTCTGCACCTCACTTGCCTCTTTCTGCACATCTCCTGCCTCTTTCTGCAACTCGCTTGCCTGTTTCTGCACCTCTGTTGCTTCTTTCTGTACTTCTCTTGCCTCTTTCTGCATTTCTGTTGCTTCTTTCTGCACTTTTCTTGCCTCTTTCTGCACCCCTCTTGCCTCTTTCTGCACCTCTGTTTCTTCTTTCTGCACTACTCTTGCTTGTTCACGCACCTCTCTTGCTTCTTTCTGCACCCGTCTTCCCTTTTTCTGCACCCCTTTCGCCTCTTTCTGCACCTCTCTTACCTCGTTCTGCAGTTCTCTTGCCTCTTTCTGCTCCTCTCTTGCTTCTTTCTGCACTTATCTTGCTTCTTTCTGTACCTCTCCTGCCAGTTACTGCACCCCTCTTCCCTCTTTCTGCACTTCTCTTGCCCCTTTCCGCACCTCTGTTCCTTCATTCTGCACTTCTCTTGCCTCTTTCTGCACCTCTGTTGCCTTCTTTCTGCACTTCTCTTGCTTCTTTCTGCACCTCTCTTGTTTCTTTCTGCAACCCTGCTGCTTCTTTCTGCACTCGTCTTCTTTATTTCTGCACCTCTCTTGTCTCTTTGTGCACCCTTCTTGTCTCTTTTTGCACTTCTCTTGCCTCTTTCTGCACTTCTCTTGCCTCTTTCTGCACCTCTGTTGCTTCTTTTTGCACTTCTCTTGCCTTTTTCTGCATTTCTGTTGCTTCTTTCTGCATTTCTCTTGCCTCGTTCTGCATTTCTGTTCATTCTTTCTGCACTTTTCTTGCCTCTTTCTGCTCCTCTCTTGCTTCTTTCTGCACTTATCTTGCTTCTTTCTGTACCTCTCCTGCCAGTTACTGCACCCCTCTTCCCTCTTTCTGCACTTCTCTTGCCCCTTTCCGCACCTCTGTTCCTTCATTCTGCACTTCTCTTGCCTCTTTCTGCACCTCTGTTGCCTTCTTTCTGCACTTCTCTTGCTTCTTTCTGCACCTCTCTTGTTTCTTTCTGCACCCCTGCTGCTTCTTTCTGCACTCGTCTTCTTTCTTTCTGCACCTCTCTTGTCTCTTTGTGCACCCTTCTTGTCTCTTTTTGCACTTCTCTTGCCTCTTTCTGCACTTCTCTTGCCTCTTTCTGCACCTCTGTTGCTTCTTTTTGCACTTCTCTTGCCTTTTTCTGCAATCCTGTTGCTTCTTTCTGCATTTCTCTTGCCCGTTCTGCATTTCTGTTCATTCTTTCTGCACTTTTCTTGCCTCTTTCTGCACCTCTGTTGCTTCTTTCAGCACTTCTCTTGCCTCTTTCTGAACCCCTGTTGCCTCTTTCTTCACATATGTTGCTTCCTTCTGCACTTCATTTGCTTCTTTATTTACCCTGTTCCCTTTTCCTGCACCTCTCCTGCTGTTTCTGCACTTCTCTTGCCTCTTTCTGCATTTCTGTTCATTCTTTCTGCACTTCTCCTGCCTCTTTCTGCACCTCTGTTGCTTCTTTCAGCACTTCTCTTGCCTCTTTCTGCATCCCTCTTGCCTCTGTCTGCTCCTCTGTTGCTTCTTTCTGCACTTCTCTTTCTTTTTTCTACACCTCTCTTGTTTCTTTCTGCAACTCTCTTGTCTCTTTCATCACTTCTCTTACCTGTTTCTGCACCTCTCTTGCCTCTTTCTGCACCTCTTTTGCTTCTTTCAGCACCCCTCTTGCCTCTTTCTGCACCTCTCTTGCTTCTTTCTGCACCCCTCTTCCCTCTTTCTGCACTTCTCTTGCCTGTTTCTGCACCTCTGTTCCCTCTTTCTGCACCTCTCTTGCCTGTTTCTACACATGTCTTCCCACTTTCTGTACCTCTCTTGCCTCTTTCTGTACCCCTGTTCCCTCTTTCTGCACATCTCTTGCCTGTTTCTGCAGTTCTATTGCCTCCTTCTGCACCTCTGTTGCTTCTTTCTGCACTTATTTTGCCTCTTTCTGCATCCCTCTTGCTTGTTTCTGCACCTCACTTGCCTCTTTCTGCACATCTCCTGCCTCTTTCTGCAACTCTCTTGCCTGTTTCCGCACCACTGTTGCTTCTTTCTTTACTTCTCTTGCCTTTTTCTGCATTTATGTTGCTTCTTTCTGCACTTCACTTGCCTCTTTCTGCACCCCTCTTGCTTGTTCCTGCACCTCGCTTGCTTCTTTCTGCACCCATCTTCCCTTTTTCTGCACCCCTCTCGCCTCTTTCTGCACCTCTCTTACCTCTTTCTGCAGTTCTCTTGCCTCTTTCTGCTCCTCTCTTGCTTCTTTCTGCACTTATCTTGCTTCTTTCTGTACCTCTCCTGCCAGTTACTGCACCCTCTTCCCTCTTTCTGCACTTCTCTTGCCTCTTTCCGCACCTCTGTTCCTTCATTCTGCACTTCTCTTGCCTCTTTCTGCACCTCTGTTGCCTTCTTTCTGCACTTCTCTTGCTTCTTTCTGCACCTCTCTTGTTTCTTTCTGCACCCCTGCTGCTTCTTTCTGCACTCGTCTTCTTTCTTTCTGCACCTCTCTTGTCTCTTTGTGCACCCTTCTTGTCTCTTTTTGCACTTCTCTTGCCTCTTTCTGCACTTCTCTTGCCTTTTTCTGCATTTCTGTTGCTTCTTTCTGCATTTCTCTTGCATCGTTCTGCATTTCTGTTCATTCTTTCTGCACTTTTCTTGCCTCTTTCTGCACCTCTGTTGCTTCTTTCAACACTTCTCTTGCCTCTTTCTGTACCCCTGTTGCCTCTTTCTTCACATATGTTGCTTCTTTCTGCACTTCATTTGCTTCTTTATTTACCCTGTTCCCTTTTCCTGCACCTCTCCTGCTGTTTCTGCACCTCTCTTGTCTCTTTCTGGAGTTCTCTTGCCTCCTTCTGTACCTCTGTTGCTTCTTTCTGTACTTCTCGTGCCTCTCTCTGCACCTCTGTTGCCACTTTCTGCACCTCTCTTGCTTCTTTGTGCAATTTTCCCTCCTCGTTCAGCATTTCTGTTCTTTCTGCACTTCTCTTACCTCTTGCCTCTTTCTGCATTTCTGTTCCTTCTTTCTGCACCCCCTTGCCTCTTTCTGCACCTCTGTTGCTTCTTTCTGAACTTCTCTTGCTTCGTTCTGCACCTCTCTTGCTTTTTTCTGCATACCTCTTGCCTCTTTCTGCACCCCTCTTCCCTCTTTCTGCACCTCTCTTGCCTCTTTCTGAACCCCTGTTCCCTTTTTCTGCACCTCTCTTGCCTCTTTCTGCAACTGTCTTGCCTCTTTCTGCAGTTCTCTTGCCTCCTTATGCACCTCTGTTTCTTCTTTCTGCACTTCCCTTGCCTCTTTCTGTACCCATATTGTCTGTTTCTGCACCTCACTTGCGTCATGCATCTTTCTGCACTTCTCTTGCTTTTTCTACACCTCTCTTGTTTCTTTCTGCAACTCTCTTGTCTCTTTCATCACTTCTCTTACCTGTTTCTGTACCTCTCTTGCCTCTTTCTGCGCCTCTTTTGCTTCTTTCAGCACCCCTCTTGCCTTTGTCTGCACCTCTCTTGCCTCCTTCTGCACCCCTCTTGCCTCTTTCTGCACCTCTGTTTCTTCTTTCTGCACTACTCTTGCTTGTTCATGCACTCTCTTGCTTCTTTCTGCACCCGTCTTCCCTTTTTCTGCACCCCTCTCGCCTCTTTCTGCACCTCTCTTACCTCGTTCTGCAGTTCTCTTGCCTCTTTCTGCTCCTCTCTTGCTTCTTTCTGCACTTATCTTGCTTCTTTCTGTACCTCTCCTGCCAGTTACTGCACCCCTCTTCCCTCTTTCTGCACTTCTCTTGCCCCTTTCTGCACCTCTGTTCCTTCATTCTGCACTTCTCTTGCCTCTTTCTGCACCTCTGTTGCCTTCTTTCTGCACTTCTCTTGCTTCTTTCTGCACCTCTCTTGTTTCTTTCTGCAACCCTGCTGCTTCTTTCTGCACTCGTCTTCTTTCTTTCTGCACCTCTCTTGTCTCTTTGTGCACCCTTCTTGTCTCTTTTGCACTTCTCTTGCCTCTTTCTGCACTTCTCTTGCCTCTTTCTGCACTTCTGTTGCTTCTTTTTGCACTTCTCTTGCCTTTTTCTGCATTTCTGTTGCTTCTTTCTGCATTTCTCTTGCCTCGTTCTGCATTTCTGTTCATTCTTTCTGCACTTTTCTTGCCTCTTTCTGCACCCTCTTCCCTCTTTCTGCACCTCTCTTGCCTCTTTCTGAACCCCTGTTCCCTTTTTCTGCACCTCTCTTGCCTCTTTCTGCAACTGTCTTGCCTCTTTCTGCAGTTCTCTTGCCTCCTTATGCACCTCTGTTTCTTCTTTCTGCACTTCCCTTGCCTCTTTCTGTACCCATATTGTCTGTTTCTGCACCTCACTTGCGTCATGCATCTTTCTGCACTTCTCTTGCTTTTTTCTACACCTCTCTTGTTTCTTTCTGCAACTCTCTTGTCTCTTTCATCACTTCTCTTACCTGTTTCTGTACCTCTCTTGCCTCTTTCTGCGCCTCTTTTGCTTCTTTCAGCACCCCTCTTGCCTTTGTCTGCACCTCTCTTGCTTCTTTCTGCACCCCTCTTCCCTCTTTCTGCACCTCTCTTCCCTCTTTCTGCACCTCTGTTCCCTTTTTCTGCACCTCTCTTGCCTGTTTCTACACTTGTGTTCCCACTTTCTGTACCTCTCTTGCCTCTTTCTGCACCCCTGTTCCTTCTTTCTGCACATCTCTTGCCTGTTTCTGCAGTTCTATTGCCCCCTTTTGCACCTCTTTTGCTTCTTTCTGCACTTCTTTTGCCTGTTTCTGCATCCCTCTTGCCTGTTTCTGCACCTCACTTGCCTCTTTCTGCACATCTCCTGCCTCTTTCTGCAACTCGCTTGCCTGTTTCTGCACCTCTGTTGCTTCTTTCTGTACTTCTCTTGCCTCTTTCTGCATTTCTGTTGCTTCTTTCTGCACTTTTCTTGCCTCCTTCTGCACCCCTCTTGCCTCTTTCTGCACCTCTGTTTCTTCTTTCTGCACTACTCTTGCTTGTTCATGCACCTCTCTTGCTTCTTTCTGCACCCGTCTTCCCTTTTTCTGCACCCCTCTTGCCTCTTTCTGCACCTCTCTTACCTCGTTCTGCAGTTCTCTTGCCTCTTTCTGCTCCTCTCTTGCTTCTTTCTGCACTTATCTTGCTTCTTTCTGTACCTCTCCTGCCAGTTACTGCACCCCTCTTCCCTCTTTCTGCACTTCTCTTGCCCCTTTCCGCACCTCTGTTCCTTCATTCTGCACTTCTCTTGCCTCTTTCTGCACCTCTGTTGCCTTCTTTCTGCACTTCTCTTGCTTCTTTCTGCACCTCTCTTGTTTCTTTCTGCAACCCTGCTGCTTCTTTCTGCACTCGTCTTCTTTCTTTCTGCACCTCTCTTGTCTCTTTGTGCACCCTTCTTGTCTCTTTTTGCACTTCTCTTGCCTCTTTCTGCACTTCTCTTGCCTCTTTCTGCACCTCTGTTGCTTCTTTTTGCACTTCTCTTGCCTTTTTCTGCAATCCTGTTGCTTCTTTCTGCATTTCTCTTGCCCGTTCTGCATTTCTGTTCATTCTTTCTGCACTTTTCTTGCCTCTTTCTGCACCTCTGTTGCTTCTTTCAGCACTTCTCTTGCCTCTTTCTGAACCCCTGTTGCCTCTTTCTTCACATATGTTGCTTCCTTCTGCACTTCATTTGCTTCTTTATTTACCCTGTTCCCTTTTCCTGCACCTCTCCTGCTGTTTCTGCACTTCTCTTGCCTCTTTCTGCATTTCTGTTCATTCTTTCTGCACTTCTCCTGCCTCTTTCTGCACCTCTGTTGCTTCTTTCAGCACTTCTCTTGCCTCTTTCTGCATCCCTCTTGCCTCTGTCTGCTCCTCTGTTGCTTCTTTCTGCACTTCTCTTTCTTTTTCTACACCTCTCTTGTTTCTTTCTGCAACTCTCTTGTCTCTTTCATCACTTCTCTTACCTGTTTCTGCACCTCTCTTGCCTCTTTCTGCACCTCTTTTGCTTCTTTCAGCACCCCTCTTGCCTCTTTCTGCACCTCTCTTGCTTCTTTCTGCACCCTCTTCCCTCTTTCTGCACTTCTCTTGCCTGTTTCTGCACCTCTGTTCCCTCTTTCTGCACCTCTCTTGCCTGTTTCTACACATGTCTTCCCACTTTCTGTACCTCTCTTGCCTCTTTCTGTACCCCTGTTCCCTCTTTCTGCACATCTCTTGCCTGTTTCTGCAGTTCTATTGCCTCCTTCTGCACCTCTGTTGCTTCTTTCTGCACTTATTTTGCCTCTTTCTGCATCCCTCTTGCTTGTTTCTGCACCTCACTTGCCTCTTTCTGCACATCTCCTGCCTCTTTCTGCAACTCTCTTGCCTGTTTCCGCACCACTGTTGCTTCTTTCTTTACTTCTCTTGCCTTTTTCTGCATTTATGTTGCTTCTTTCTGCACTTCACTTGCCTCTTTCTGCACCCCTCTTGCTTGTTCCTGCACCTCGCTTGCTTCTTTCTGCACCCATCTTCCCTTTTTCTGCACCCCTCGCGCCTCTTTCTGCACCTCTCTTACCTCTTTCTGCAGTTCTCTTGCCTCTTTCTGCTCCTCTCTTGCTTCTTTCTGCACTTATCTTGCTTCTTTCTGTACCTCTCCTGCCAGTTACTGCACCCCTCTTCCCTCTTTCTGCACTTCTCTTGCCCCTTTCCGCACCTCTGTTCCTTCATTCTGCACTTCTCTTGCCTCTTTCTGCACCTCTGTTGCCTTCTTTCTGCACTTCTCTTGCTTCTTTCTGCACCTCTCTTGTTTCTTTCTGCACCCCTGCTGCTTCTTTCTGCACTCGTCTTCTTTCTTTCTGCACCTCTCTTGTCTCTTTGTGCACCCTTCTTGTCTCTTTTTGCACTTCTCTTGCCTCTTTCTGCACTTCTCTTGCCTTTTTCTGCATTTCTGTTGCTTCTTTCTGCATTTCTCTTGCATCGTTCTGCACTTCTGTTCATTCTTTCTGCACTTTTCTTGCCTCTTTCTGCACCTCTGTTGCTTCTTTCAGCACTTCTCTTGCCTCTTTCTGTACCCCTGTTGCCTCTTTCTTCACATATGTTGCTTCTTTCTGCACTTCATTTGCTTCTTTATTTACCCTGTTCCCTTTTCCTGCACCTCTCCTGCTGTTTCTGCACCTCTCTTGTCTCTTTCTGGAGTTCTCTTGCCTCCTTCTGTACCTCTGTTGCTTCTTTCTGTACTTCTCGTGCCTCTCTCTGCACCTCTGTTGCCACTTTCTGCACCTCTCTTGCTTCTTTGTGCAATTTTCCCTCCTCGTTCAGCATTTCTGTTCTTTCTGCACTTCTCTTACCTCTTGCCTCTTTCTGCATTTCTGTTCCTTCTTTCTGCACCCCCTTGCCTCTTTCTGCACCTCTGTTGCTTCTTTCTGAACTTCTCTTGCTTCGTTCTGCACCTCTCTTGCTTTTTTCTGCATACCTCTTGCCTCTTTCTGCACCCCTCTTCCCTCTTTCTGCACCTCTCTTGCCTCTTTCTGAACCCCTGTTCCCTTTTTCTGCACCTCTCTTGCCTCTTTCTGCAACTGTCTTGCCTCTTTCTGCAGTTCTCTTGCCTCCTTATGCACCTCTGTTTCTTCTTTCTGCACTTCCCTTGCCTCTTTCTGTACCCATATTGTCTGTTTCTGCACCTCACTTGCGTCATGCATCTTTCTGCACTTCTCTTGCTTTTTCTACACCTCTCTTGTTTCTTTCTGCAACTCTCTTGTCTCTTTCATCACTTCTCTTACCTGTTTCTGTACCTCTCTTGCCTCTTTCTGCGCCTCTTTTGCTTCTTTCAGCACCCCTCTTGCCTTTGTCTGCACCTCTCTTGCCTCCTTCTGCACCCCTCTTGCCTCTTTCTGCACCTCTGTTTCTTCTTTCTGCACTACTCTTGCTTGTTCATGCACCTCTCTTGCTTCTTTCTGCACCCGTCTTCCCTTTTTCTGCACCCCTCTCGCCTCTTTCTGCACCTCTCTTACCTCGTTCTGCAGTTCTCTTGCCTCTTTCTGCTCCTCTCTTGCTTCTTTCTGCACTTATCTTGCTTCTTTCTGTACCTCTCCTGCCAGTTACTGCACCCCTCTTCCCTCTTTCTGCACTTCTCTTGCCCCTTTCCGCACCTCTGTTCCTTCATTCTGCACTTCTCTTGCCTCTTTCTGCACCTCTGTTGCCTTCTTTCTGCACTTCTCTTGCTTCTTTCTGCACCTCTCTTTGTTTCTTTCTGCAACCCTGCTGCTTCTTTCTGCACTCGTCTTCTTTCTTTCTGCACCTCTCTTGTCTCTTTGTGCACCCTTCTTGTCTCTTTTTGCACTTCTCTTGCCTCTTTCTGCACTTCTCTTGCCTCTTTCTGCACTTCTGTTGCTTCTTTTTGCACTTCTCTTGCCTTTTTCTGCATTTCTGTTGCTTCTTTCTGCATTTCTCTTGCCTCGTTCTGCATTTCTGTTCATTCTTTCTGCACTTTTCTTGCCTCTTTCTGCACCTCTGTTGCTTCTTTCAGCACTTCTCTTGCCTCTTTCTGAACCCCTGTTGCCTCTTTCTTCACATATGTTGCTTCCTTCTGCACTTCATTTGCGTCTTTATTTACCCTGTTTCCTTTTCCTGCACCTCTCCTGCTGTTTCTGCACCTCTCTTGTCTCTTTCTGGAGTTCTCTTGCCTCCTTCTGTACCTCTGTTGCTTCTTTCTGTTCTTCTCGTGCCTCTCTCTGCACCTCTGTTGCCTCTTTCTGCACCTCTCTTGCTTCTTTGTGCAATTTTACCTCCTCGTTCAGCATTTCTGTTCTTTCTTTCTGCACTTCTCTTACCTCTTGCCTCTTTCTGCATTTCTGTTCCTTCTTTCTGCACCCCCCTTGCCTCTTTCTGCACCTCTGTTGCTTCTTTCTGAACTTCTCTTGCTTCGTTCTGCACCTCTTTTGCTTTTTTCTGCATACCTCTTGCCTCTTTCTGCACCTCTCTTGCCTCTTTATGAACCCCTGTTCCCTTTTTCTGCACCTCTCTTCCCTCTTTCTGCAACTGTCTTGCCTCTTTCTGCAGTTCTCTTGCCTCCTTATGCACCTCTGTTTCTTCTTTCTGCACTTCCCTTGCCTCTTTCTGTACCCATATTGTCTGTTTCTGCACCTCACTTGCGTCATGCATCTTTCTGCACTTCTCTTGCTTTTTTCTACACCTCTCCTGTTTCTTTCTGCAACTCTCTTGTCTCTTTCATCACTTCTCTTACCTGTTTCTGTACCTCTCTTGCCTCTTTCTGCGCCTCTTTTGCTTCTTTCAGCACCCCTCTTGCCTTTGTCTGCACCTCTCTTGCTTCTTTCTGCACCCCTCTTCCCTCTTTCTGCACCTCTCTTGCCTCTTTCTGCACCTCTGTTCCCTTTTTCTGCACCTCTCTTGCCTGTTTCTACACTTGTGTTCCCACTTTCTGTACCTCTCTTGCCTCTTTCTGCACCCCTGTTCCTTCTTTCTGCACACCTCTTGCCTGTTTCTGCAGTTCTATTGCCCCCTTTTGCACCTCTTTTGCTTCTTTCTGCACTTCTTTTGCCTGTTTCTGCATCCCTCTTGCCTGTTTCTGCACCTCACTTGCCTCTTTCTGCACATCTCCTGCCTCTTTCTGCAACTCGCTTGCCTGTTTCTGCACCTCTGTTGCTTCTTTCTGTACTTCTCTTGCCTCTTTCTGCATTTCTGTTGCTTCTTTCTGCACTTTTCTTGCCTCCTTCTGCACCCCTCTTGCCTCTTTCTGCACCTCTGTTTCTTCTTTCTGCACTACTCTTGCTTGTTCATGCACCTCTCTTGCTTCTTTCTGCACCCGTCTTCCCTTTTTCTGCACCCCTCTCGCCTCTTTCTGCACCTCTCTTACCTCGTTCTGCAGTTCTCTTGCCTCTTTCTGCTCCTCTCTTGCTTCTTTCTGCACTTATCTTGCTTCTTTCTGTACCTCTCCTGCCAGTTACTGCACCCCTCTTCCCTCTTTCTGCACTTCTCTTGCCCCTTTCCGCACCTCTGTTCCTTCATTCTGCACTTCTCTTGCCTCTTTCTGCACCTCTGTTGCCTTCTTTCTGCACTTCTCTTGCTTCTTTCTGCACCTCTCTTGTTTCTTTCTGCAACCCTGCTGCTTCTTTCTGCACTCGTCTTCTTTCTTTCTGCACCTCTCTTGTCTCTTTGTGCACCCTTCTTGTCTCTTTTTGCACTTCTCTTGCCTCTTTCTGCACTTCTCTTGCCTCTTTCTGCACTTCTGTTGCTTCTTTTTGCACTTCTCTTGCCTTTTTCTGCATTTCTGTTGCTTCTTTCTGCATTTCTCTTGCCTCGTTCTGCATTTCTGTTCATTCTTTCTGCACTTTTCTTGCCTCTTTCTGCACCTCTGTTGCTTCTTTCAGCACTTCTCTTGCCTCTTTCTGAACCCCTGTTGCCTCTTTCTTCACATATGTTGCTTCCTTCTGCACTTCATTTGCGTCTTTATTTACCCTGTTTCCTTTTCCTGCACCTCTCCTGCTGTTTCTGCACCTCTCTTGTCTCTTT
Source organism: Calotriton arnoldi (assembly GCA_963921515.1). Classification (NCBI taxonomy): domain Eukaryota; kingdom Metazoa; phylum Chordata; class Amphibia; order Caudata; family Salamandridae; genus Calotriton; species Calotriton arnoldi. The sequence goes on along the minus strand of CAWUFW010007608.1, from coordinate 900,915 downwards.
CTGGAGTTCTCTTGCCTCCTTCTGTACCTCTGTTGCTTCTTTCTGTTCTTCTCGTGCCTCTCTCTGCACCTCTGTTGCTTCTTTCTGCACCTCTCTTGCTTCTTTGTGCAATTTTCCCTCCTCGTTCTGCATTTCTGTTCCTTCTTTCTGCACCCCCCTTGCCTCTTTCTGCACCTCTGTTGCTTCTTTCTGAACTTCTCTTGCTTCGTTCTGCACCTCTCTTGCTTTTTTCTGCATACCTCTTGCCTCTTTCTGCACCCCTCTTCCCTCTTTCTGCACCTCTCTTGCCTCTTTCTGAACCCCTGTTCCCTTTTTCTGCACCTCTCTTGCCTCTTTCTGCAACTGTCTTGCCTCTTTCTGCAGTTCTCTTGCCTCCTTATGCACCTCTGTTGCTTCTTTCTGCACTTCCCTTGCCTCTTTCTGTACCCATATTGTCTGTTTCTGCACCTCACTTGCATCATGCATCTTTCTGCACTTCTCTTGCTATTTTCTACACCTCTCTTGTTTCTTTCTGCAACTCTCTTGTCTCTTTCATCACTTCTCTTACCTGTTTCTGTACCTCTCTTGCCTCTTTCTACACCTCTTTTGCTTCTTTCAGCACCCCTCTTGCCTTTGTCTGCACCTCTCTTGCTTCTTTCTGCACCCCTCTTCCCTCTTTCTGCACCTCTCTTGCCTCTTTCTGCACCTCTGTTCCCTTTTTCTGCACCTCTCTTGCCTGTTTCTACACTTGTCTTCCCACTTTCTGTACCTCTCTTGCCTCTTTCTGCACCCCTGTTCCCTCTTTCTGCACATCTCTTGCCTGTTTCTGCAGTTCTATTGCCCCCTTTTGCACCTCTTTTGCTTCTTTCTGCACATCTCCTGCCTCTTTCTGCAACTCTCTTGCCTGTTTCTGCACCTCTGTTGCTTCTTTCTGTACTTCTCTTGCCTCTTTATGCATTTCTGTTGCTTCTTTCTGCACTTCACTTGCCTCTTTCTGCACCCCTCTTGCCTCTTTCTGCACCTCTGTTTCTTCTTTATGCACTACTCTTGCTTGTTCCTGCACCTCTCTTGCTTCTTTCTGCACCTGTCTTCCCTTTTTCTGCACCCCTCTCACCTCTTTCTGCACCTCTCTTACCTCGTTCTGCAGTTCTCTTGCCTCTTTCTGCACTTATCTTGCTTCTTTCTGTACCTCTCCTGCCAGTTACTGCACCCCTCTTCCCTCTTTCTGCACTTCTCTTGCCCCTTTCCGCACCTCTGTTCCTTCATTCTGCACTTCTCTTGCCTCTTTCTGCACCTCTGTTGCCTTCTTTCTGTACTTCTCTTGCTTCTTTCTGCACCTCTCTTGTTTCTTTCTGCACCCCTGCTGCTTCTTTCTGCACTCGTCTTCTTTCTTTCTGCACCTCTCTTGTCTCTTTGTGCACCCTTCTTGTCTCTTTTTGCACTTCTCTTGCCTCTTTCTGCACTTCTCTTGCCTTTTTCTGCATTTCTGTTGCTTTTTTCTGCATTTCTCTTGCCTCTTTCTGCATTTCTGTTTATTCTTTCTGCACTTTTCTTGCCTCTTTCTGCACCTCGGTTGCTTCTTTCAGCACTTCTCTTGCCTCTTTCTGCACCCCTGTTGCCTCTTTCTTCACATCTGTTGCTTCTTTCAGCACTTCTCTTGCTTCTTTATTTACCCTGTTCCCTTTTCCTGCACCTCTCCTGCTGTTTCTGCACCTCTCTTGCCTCTTTCTGGAGTTTTCTTGCCTCCTTCTGCACCTCTGTTGCTTCTTTCTGTACTTCTCTTGCCTCTTTCTGCACCCCTTTTGCCTGTTAATGCACCTCACTTGCCTCTTTCTGTATCTCTCTTGCCTCTTTCTGCATTTCTGTACCTTCTTTCTGCACTTCTCTTGCCTCTTTCTGCATCTGTGTTGCTTCTTTCAGCACTTCTCTTGCCTCTTTCTGTACCCTCTCTTGCCTCTTTCTGCACCTCTGTTGCTTCTTTCTGCACTTCTCTTGCCTCTTTCTTCATTTCTGTTCCATCTTTCTGTACTTCTCTTCCTTCTTTCTGCACCTCTGTTGCATCTTTCAGCACTTCTTTTGCCTATTTCTGTACCCCTCTTGCCTCTTTCAGCACCTCTGTTGCTTCTTTCTGCACTTCTCTTGCTTATTTTTGTACCTCTCTTCCTTCTTTCTGCACCCCTCTTGCCTTTTTCTGCACCCCGCTTCCCTCTTTTCCCTCTTTCTGCACATCTTTTGCCCATTTCTGCAACTCTCTTGTCTCTTTCTGCAGTTCTCTTGCCTCCTTCTGTACTTCTCTTCCCTCTTTCTGCACCTCTATTGCTTCTTTCAGCACTTCTCTTGCCTCTTTCTGTACCCCTCTTGCCTCTTTCTGTACCTCTGTTGCTTCATTCTGTGCTTCTATTGCTTCTTTCTGTACCTCTCTTGCTTCTTTCTGCACCCCTCTTGCCTCTTTCTGCACCCTCTTCCCTCTTTCTGCATCTCTCTTCCCTCTTTCTGCACCTCTCCGGCCTCTTTCTGCACTTTTCTTGCCTCTTTCTGTACTTCTCTTACCTCTTTCTGCACCTCTGTTGCTTCTTTCTGCACTTCTCTTGCCTCTTTCTTCATTTCTGTTCCTTCTTTCTGTACTTCTCTTCCCTATTTCTGCACCTCTGTTGCTTCTTTCAGCACTTCTTTTTCCTCTTTCTGTATCCCTCTTGCCTCTTTCTGCACCTATGCTGCTTCTTTCTGCACTGCTCTTGCTTCTTTCTGTTCCTCTCTTGTTTCTTTCTGCACCCCTCTTGCCTCTTTCTGCACCCCGCTTCCCTCTTTTCCCTCTTTCTGCACATCTTTTGCCATTTCTGCAACTCTTTCTGCAGTTCTCTTGCCTCCTTCTGTACTTCTCTTCTCTCTTTCTGCACCTCTGTTGCTTCTTTCAGCACTTCTCTTGCCTCTTTCTGTACCCCTCTAGCCTCTTTCTGTACCTCTGTTGCTTCATTCTGTACTTTTCTTGCTTCTTTCTGTACCTCTCTTGCTTCTTTCTGCACCCTCGTGCCTCTTTCTGCACCCTCTTCCCTCTTTCTGCATCTCTCTTCCCTCTTTCTGCACCTCTCTTGCTTCTTTCTGCAACTCTTGTGTCTCTTTCATCACTACTCTTGCTTCTTTCTGCACCTCTGTTGCTTCTTTCAGCACTTCTCTTGCCTCTTTCTACACTTATCTTACCTGTTTCTGCACCTTTCTTGCCTCTTTCTGCACCTCTGTTGCTTCTTTCAGCACCCCTCTTCCCTCTTTCTGCACCTCTCTTGCCTTTTTCTACACCACTGTTCCCTCTTTATGCTCCTCTCTTGCCTGTTTCTACACCTGTCTTACCACTTTCTGTACCTCCCTTGCCTCTTTCTGCACCCCTGTTCCCTCTTTCTGCACATCTATTGTCTCTTTCTACAGTTCTATTGCCTCCTTCTGCACCTCTGTTGCTTCTTTCTTCACTTCTTTTGCCTCTTTCTGCACATCTCTTGCCTGTTTCTGCACCTCACTTGCCTCTTTCTGCACATCTCTTGCCTTTTTCTGCATTTCTGTTGCTTCTTTCTGCTCTTCACTTTCCTCTTTCTGCACCCCTCTTGCCTCTTTCTGCACCTCTGTTGCTTCTTTCTGCACTTCTCTTGCTTGTTTCTGTACCTCTCTTGCTTCTTTCTGCACCGTCTTCCCTTTTTCTGTACCCTCTTGCCTCTTTCTGCACCTCTCTTACCTCTTTCTGCACCCCTCTTGCCTCTTTAAGCACCTCTGTTAGTTCTTTCTGCACTTCTCTTACTTCTTTCTGCAACTTTCTTGTTTCTTTCTGCACCTCTCTTGCCAGTTACTGCACCCCTCTTCCCTCTTTCTGCACTTCTCCTGCCTCTTTCTGAACCTCTGTTCCTTCATTCTGCACTTCTCTTGCTTCTTTCCGCACCTTTCTTGCTTCTGTCTGCACCCTTCTTACCTCGTTCTGCAGCCCTCTTCCCTCTTTCTCTACCTCTCTTACCTCTTTCTGTACCTCTGTTGCATCTTTCTGAACCCCTCGTCCCTCTTTCTGCACCTCTCTTGCCTCTTTCTGCAGTTCTCTTGCATCTTTCTGCACATCTGTTGCATCTTTCTGTACTTCACTTGCTCTTTTCTGTACCTCTCTTACGTCTTTATGCAACCCTCTTGCCTCTTTCCATACCACTTTTGCTTCTTTCTGCATTCTTCTTGCTTCTTGCTTCTTTCTGCACTTCTCTTTCTTCTTTCTGCACTTCTCTTGCTTCTTTCTGCACCCCTCTTCCCTCTTACTGCACCTCTCTTGCCTCTTTTTCCTCCTCTCTTGCCTCTTTCTGCAATTCTCTTGCCTCTTTCTACTCTTCTCTTGCCTCTTTCTGGACTTCTCTTGCTTCTTTCTGCACATTTCTTACTCTTTCTGCACCTCTCTTGTTTTTTTCTGCAATTCTCTTGCTTCTTTCTGTACTTCTCTCGCCTCTTTCTGTATTCAAATGGGAAGTGCAAGCTGTCAAGTTTGAGTGCTTTTGTGACAGAGGTATATGTCTTCTTGTACATGTATTCTCACATGTGTTATGCATCTGAAGATGGTAGCTTAAAAAGCAGGTAGCTTCTATAGGTGGTCAAATCTTCTTAGTTCTGCTCTGTGATTCACTTACACAGGCAGATATGTCTTATGTAAATAGGTGTTATAGAGCCCCTCAAATATACTATTGAATACCGATGTGCCCTATATTATGAGCAGAAAGAAATACATACACCTTTTTGTACACAAATTTATAGAGTATGCTGTTTGAAACACAGGTATTCAAGTGTTTGTATGTTATTTTTATCTAACATTTCGTTAGGTAAAAGCACAGACACGCACATGCATACCTTCACAAACTTGGTCAGACTTATGACAGTGATATGGTTAGGATTGCTGTTTTACATTTGGTAGGCCTAACATTCTGAGCAGTCGATGAATAGTGAACCTTCAAGAGAAAAGTGAGGTTTAAGACATCTTGGGAGAAGGATTAGTGATTAGGCTACTTTGTATGAGCATGTAGAAATGTACAGTCAAAGTAGGCCTCTTTCTGCAACTCTGTTGCTTCTTTCTGCACTTCTCTTGCTTTTTTCTCCACCTTTCTTCCTTTTTCAGGACTTCTGTTGCATCTGCATTTTCCTGCTTCTTTCTGCAACTGTCTTCCTCTTTCTGCACCTCTCTTCCCTCTTTCTGTACCTCTCTTCCCTCTTTCTGCACTTCTCTTGCTTCTTTCTGTGCCTTTCTTCCTCTTTCTGTACATATTCTACCTATGTAGGCATAGTTAGAAATTAGCATTTAAAAAACCTTAGAAATTCACTGAAAAAAACACAGGTTTCAGGGATGTTATAGTTAGTAATTAACATTTAAAAAACCTTAGAAATTCACTGAAAAAACCACAGGTTTCAGGGACGTTATAGTTAGGAATTAGCATTTTAAAAACCTTAGATATTAACTGACAAAACCACAGGTTTCAGGGATGTTATAGTTAGGCTGAGATTTCACTCATACAAAACCAGGAAAATTCAGCCGTTAGCTAACTATAACTCGCGCCCCCGCAATGCACTGCTGATGACATCACATATTACATCACTCATGACATGGTCGATGGTATCACTGATGACATCACTGATGACATCTCAAATGACATCACTGATGACATCATCCACTTAATATCTGATGCACCTCCTCACACCCTAATATAACCTTTCATACACCCACTATAAAATACAGACTAGCATTCTCGAAACCATAGACACACCAATACCAGTTAGTACATACCCACTCACTGATTCATAGGTCTACATACAAATTCACTCACTCACCCATACAGTCACTCATACACACAGTCACTCATCAATACAACCACTGATATATGCACTCATACACCCATACAGACACTCACATACCGCCACTCACCCATAGAGTTACTCACACACCTAGTCAGTCACCCAAAGAATCAATCACACTGCCATTTACTCACCTATACAGTTATACACACACAGCCTCACTTATTCATACAGATGCTAACACATACTTCCTCTCTTCTACAATCACTGACACAAGCACACACTCATGCATACAGCCAGTCTCACAATCACTCACTCTCACATATAGGCACTTATATACTCCAACACTCACATATACTGCCCTTCACATATGTTGTTACTCACACATATACCACTGAGACATCATTCACTCACCAACACAGCCATACGCACACTCAATCACCCATACAGCCCCTCGCAGATCCACTCATGAACCCATACACCCAGTGAATCACCCACTCACACATCCATGCAGGGAGTCACACACCCCCTACCCACCCACACAGACACTCAGCACCCATTTAGGTACTCCGACAACCAATCATTAACCCATATAGACACTCATGTAGCTACTCACCAACCCAAGCAGCCACTTACACACCAACTGACAGACTGATACAGACATTCACACAGATTAGTCATTCACCCATGCAATTACTAAGACATGTTTCATCACTCACTTATACAGTCAGTCCCACACCCACTAAATCATCCATTCAGACACTCATACACCCACTCATTCTTCAATACACCTTTGCGTGTATATATATATATATATATATATATATATATATATATATATATATATATATATAAATATATATATGTATATATACATATATTACCTACTGGCAGTCGCCAGTAGGTAGATATAGTTAGGACCTAGTTTCCATAGGAAAAGCGTTTTTTGTTTTCCCAATAACTTTGGCGCCGGTTGACGAATCTTCACGAAATTTTCAAAGCTAGTGATCAGCTCCGGTCAGCTCCTGCCTTGAACGTTTCGAGGTGATTCGCCAAGCGGGGGCCGAGAAAAAAGGGGGGTTCCAAAATGCGTTTTCCCCATGTTATTTTCCATAGGAAACTTTAGACAAAGCTACAGCCCAGAATGCTGAACGGAATTACACCAAATTTGGCAAAAAGGTAGGACTTGGTTCAGAAAGAGTCCTTTTTTTAAATGGTGTAAATTCGTTCAGTAGTTCTTGAGAAATTAGAAAAAGAAAAAGTTTCGATATCTGGGGCAGCAGTGGGTTCGCGAACCCTCCCGACCACGAGCTTCATTCTAATTGGCTGCCAACACTCCAAACCAGGAAGTGTGGGCAGCAATCTTGTGACAACAGTAGAAAAAACATTAAAAAAGATAAGCGGCAGGGTAGAAACACCCTGACCCCTAGGCCAAAAACATTTTTAATAACTTCGGCGGAAATCGCGATGGGGTCGCGAATCCCGCTGAAATTATTTTTTAAAAATGAAGCGCGGACTCCCGCGCTTTATTTGAAAAAAGCCCCTGGGTGGGCCAGGTGCCGGGGGCACTGTAAATTCATTAGCGGGGGCCCGTGAGGGCCCCCGCAGCCCCGGGGACCGCCACCTCCCCGGGGCTTTTACAAATAACTGTGGGGGGGGCACGCGGTCCCCCTGCAGCCCTGGGGACCGCCACCTCCCCGGGGCTGTTAAAAAAAAGCGTGGGGGGTCCCAATCCCCCCCACGCTGCCCCAGGGACCGCCACCTCCCTGGGGCTCTATTTTTTATAAAATAAACTGTGTGGGGGGGCTCGAGCCCCCCCACATGCCCCAGGGACCATCACCTCCCGGGCACTAAAAATGTAAATGCGGGGGTCCACCACCTCCCAGGGCTTTAGCAATGGTTGGGAGGGGGCTGCGCGGCCCCTCCTGGAGCCCTCCATGGCCCTGGGGACTGCCACCCCCCAGGGCCAGCTCCTGTAGTGTACCGGGGTGCCCACCCCCGGGACACTGCTGTTTGCTATAGCAGGGCGTGAGCCGTGCGGCTCCCGCCCTGTCATAGCAAACTCTGATTTGGATTTTGGAAGCGAGAGCGGGTTTCCTGCTCTCGCTTCCAAAATCCAAAGCAGATTGCTTTTCCACAAGGGGAGCTGCATGTCAGCAGCTTCCCTTGTGGAAAAGCAATGCCGGCTCCCGCAGGAGGCGGGCAGCTGGCGGGACCGTGGGGGAATTGGGGCTCCCCCCACGGTCCCCAACGGAGAGGCCAGGCCCCGGGGGATGGGGTCCCCGGGGCAGGAGTGGTCTGGGAGGGGGGCCATGCGGCCCCCCTCCCCTTTAAAAAAAATGCAGGCTGGCCCCGAGGGATGGGGTCCCCGGGGCCATAATTGGCCTGAGGAGGGGGGCCACGCTTCCCACCTCCGAAAAATTAAAATTAAATAAAACGGATAGCCAGGCTCTGGGGGATGGGGTCCCCGGGGCCATAATTGGCCTTTGGAGGGGGGCCACGCAGTCCCCCTGAGCATAATTTTAAAAAAAAAGTGTGCAAGGCCCCGGGGGATGGGGTCCCCGGGGCCAAAAGTGGCCAAGGTAAGGGGGGCCACGCAGCCCCCCTCCCCCCAATTTTTTTTTTTAAAAAGGAACCGGCAAATCGCCGGAGGCCCCGCCCCCTCCCTGCACCACTGTGCAAACGCGCCCTGTGGCACATTTTAAGGTGGGGAATTAGTTCCCCTTGAATCCTGAGGGTCCCTTGGGTCCAACTAGCCCACCAGGTAAGCGCCCATGAGCTGCGTTGCAGAGAGGTGTAAAAAGGGGCATGGCCTCGGAACACCTCTCTGCAACGCAGCTCTGTGCCGCTTCCTGGAGGTACCTGGTGGGCTAGTTGGCCCCCAGGGACCCTCAGGATTCAAGGGGACTTAATCCCCCAACTTACAACATGCTAGGGGGCACATTTGCACTGTGGTGCAGGGAGTGGGCGTGGCCTGATATAAGAAGTTAGCAATCCTGCTGTGTGGGACTTACTGGTGGTAATAAAAGGGATAGTTGGCCCCCAAGGTTGACGTTGGGGGCTAACTACTCCTTCTGTTACCTTCAGTAAATACCACACAGTGGGATTGCTAAGAGGTGTTTCGGAGGCCAAGCTCATCTTTCTCCACCACTCTGGAAATGCGACTGGTATGTTATAGTTAGAAATTAGCATTTAAAAACCTTGAAATTAACTGAAAAAACAATAGGTTTCAGGGACGTTATAGTTAGAAATTAGCATTTAAAAAACCATTGAAATTCACTGAAAAAACCATAGGTTTCAGGCACGTTATATTTAGAAATTAGCATTTAAAAAACCTTCGAAATTCACTGAAAAAACCATAGGTTTCATGGACGTTATAGTTAGTTGGACATTTCTCTCGTACAAAACCATAGAAATTGCCCCGTTATAGTTAGTTCAGCTAACTATAACTCGCGTACCCGCAATGCGCTTCTGATGACGTCACATATTACATCATTCATGACATGGTCAGTGACATTACTGATGACATCACTGATGACATCTCAAATGACATCACTGATGACATCACTGATGACATCATCCACGTGAATATCTGATGCACCTCCTCAAACTCTAATATAACCTTTGATACACCCACTGTAAAATACAGACTTCCATTTTCGAAACCATCGACACACCAATACCAGTTACTACATAAGCACTCACTGATTCCTAGGTCTACACACACATCCACTCATTCACCCATAAAGTCACTCATACATGCAGTCACTCATCAATACAACACTATCATAAGCACTCATACACCTATACAGACACTCACACACCACCACTCATCCATGGAGTTACTCACACAGCTAGTCAGTCATGCAAAGAATCAAGCACACTTCCATTTATTGACCTATACAGTTATACACACACCACATCACTTATTAAAACAGAAACAAATGCATACTTACTCTCTTATACAATCACTGATACAAGTACACACTCATCCATACAGCCACTCTCACAATCACTGACTCTCACATATAGTCATTTATATACTCCAACTCTCACATACACTGTCTTTTACATATGTAGTTACTTGGACATGTACCACTGAGACATCCATTCTCTCACCAACACACCCATACACACACTCACCCACCCATACAGCTGTTTGCACATGCACTCTTGAACCAATACACCCAGTGAATCAACCACTCACACATCTATGCACCGAGTCACACACCTCCCACCCACCCACACACACACTCAGGCACCCATACAAATACTCAGGCAACCAATCAATAGCCCATATAGTCACTCATGTAGCTACTGACCAACCCATGCAGCAGCTTACACAACAACAGACAGACTGATACAGACATTCACACAGTTTAGTCACTAACCCATGCATTTAGAAAGACACGTTTAATCACTCACTTATACAATCAGTCACGCACCTACAAAATCCTCCATTCACACACTTATACACCCACTCATTCTTCAATACAACTTGGCATATATATATAAAACATATTTAAACTTTACAGAAACACACAGTCACTGGATGATGTCATCAGTGATGTCATCAGTGATGTCATTTGAGATGTCATCAGTGATGTCATCAGTGATGTCACTGACCATGTCATGAATGATGTAATATGTGACGTCATCAGAAGTGCATTGCGGGTGCACTGAGTTATAGTTAGCTGAACTAACTATAATGGGGCAATTTATATGGTTTTGTACGAGAGAAATGTTAAACTGACTATAACGTCCCTGAAACCTATGGTTTTTTCAGTAAATTTCTAAGGTTTTTTAAATGCTAATTTCTAACTATAACATGCCTGAAACCTATGGTTTTTTCAGTGAATATATATATATATAATATTCTTAAACTTTTTAAAAACACTCAGTCACTGGATGATGTCATCAGTGATGCCATCACTGATGTCATTTGATATGCCATCAGTGATGTCATCAGTGATGCCACTGATCATGTCATGAGTGATGTAATATGTGACATCATCAGCAGTGCATTGTGGGGGCGCGAGTTATAGTTAGCTCAGCTAACTATAACGGCTGAATTTCTCTGTTTTTGTATGAGTGAAATGTCAGCCTAACTATAACGTCCCTGAAACCTGTGTTTTTTCCAATGAATATATATATATAACACAAAAAGAGTTGCCTCTAGGTGGGATGCACTCCCAGGTGGAAATTACGCCAAAGCTAGGGCACACGCCATGAACAAAGTTCTTTTCTGGTTTCCTGCCAGACGCGTTTCGGGCCAACGCCCTCTTCAGTGGCAGACCATGTGACGTGACGGCGTACGGCAGCCACCAGTAAATCCCCATAATAATTATGCTCAGGTGAAACACCTGAAGCAATGCTTCCTGGGACTCGTGGTTCAGTAAGACCCAAGTGGGTCGCAGCCGGCACTCACATTCAAAAATGTATTTAAAAGGATTGCCGATGTTCGCGCCGGCACCCCTGCATATACCTCCTGTTCCACAGTTAGCTGCCCCAATAAAGCAGCCGCGGACCCACAAGTGTTTCGCGGTGGTGCATCCCGCGACCAGGCAGGCCGCTATACAAAACACAAAAAGAGTTGCCTCTAGGTGGGATGCACTCCCAGGTGGAAATTACACCAAAGCTAGGGCACACGCCATGAACAAAGTCCTTTTCTTGTTTCCTGCCAGACGCGTTTCGGGCCAACGCCCTCTTCAGTGGCAGACCATGTGACGTGATGGCATACGGCAGCCACCAGTAAATCCCCATAATAATTATGCTCAGGTGAAACACCTGAAGCAATGCTTCCTGGGACTGGTGGTTCAGTAAGACCCAAGTGGGTCGCCGCCGGCACTCACATTCAAAAATGTCTTTAAAAGGATTGCCGATGTTCGCGCCGGCACCCCTGCATATAACAGGCACCTCCTGTTCCACAGTTAGCTGCCCCAATAAAGCAGCCACGGACCCGCAAGTGTTTCACGGTGGTGCATCCCGCGACCAGGCAGGCCGCTATACAAAACACAAAAAAAGTTGCCTCTAGGTGGGTTGCACTCCCAGGTGGAAATTACGCCAAAGCTAGGGCACACGCCATGAACAAAGTCCTTTTCTGGTTTCCTGCCAGACGCGTTTCGGGCCAACGCCCTCTTCAGTGGCAGACCATGTGACGTGACGGCGTACGGCAGCCACCAGTAAGTCCCCATAATAATTATGCTCAGGTGAAACACCTGAAGCAATGCTTCCTGGGACTGGTGGTTCAGTAAGACCCAAGTGGGTCGCCGCCGGCACTCACATTCAAAAATGTCTTTAAAAGGATTGCTGATGTTCGCGCCGGCACCCCTGCATATAACAGGCACCTCCTGTTCCACAGTTAGCTGCCCCAATAAAGCAGCCACGGACCCGCAAGTGTTTCGCGGTGGTGCATCCCGTGACCAGGCAGGCCGCTAAAAAACACAAAAAGAGTTGCCTCTAGGTGGGATGCACTCCCAGGTGGAAATTACGCCAAAGCTAGGGCACACGCCATGAACAAAGTCCTTTTCTGGATTCCTGCCAGACGCATTTCGGGCCAACGCCCTCTTCAGTGGCAGACCATGTGACGTGACGGCGCACGGCAGCCACCAGTAAATCCCCATAATAATTATGCTCAGGTGAAACACCTGAAGCAATGCTTCCTGGGACTGGTGGTTCAGTAAGACCCAAGTGGGTCGCCGCCGGCACTCACATTAAAAAATGTCTTTAAAAGGATTGCCGATGTTCGCGCCGGCACCCCTGCATATAACAGGCACCTCCTGTTCCACAGTTAGCTACCCCAATAAAGCAGCCACGGACCCGCAAGTGTTTCGCGGTGGTGCATCCCGCGGCCAGGCAGGCCGCTATACAATATATATATATATATAGAAAAGCAGACAATTGAGGTGTTGCTGGTGTTGAGGGTGCTCTATACTGGAGCTGCTTTCCACCTGCACTTGAGAACTACCTAGAGTTCTCTGCTTCTATTTTGCATAATTTATGCGTCACTCTATGCCTGAAAGGGTTTTGTTTTGACTTATACTGGGTGCTCCCTTGTGTCTGGACAAAGCTATACCTCTTTGAAGAGCTCTAATGAGAGCGAAACACATGTCAGAGGTTGCTTTTATTCATTTCAGTTTGGTTTGGATGGTATTTTACCAATCCAAAGCTGTACTACTGTGCCTGGAGTGGTAAAAGGCTTTGGCCATTTCACAGCTTGTGCTTTTTGTTATTTGGTGTAAATCTGTTCAGTAGTTTTTGAGAAATTTAAGCTGAAAATTATAGATATATCTCTGGCCGCAGATATTTCGCGACTGTTTTGCGATGAATCACAAATTCACACACCAATGGGAATGCTCTGATTGGCTGGACGCAACCTGAACAGAAAGTTGCAGCTGCCCTTTTATCATCCAGGAATGGTTCCGGGGGCTGAAAATTTGTATGAAAGCTAACATAAGGGATCACGGTGGAGATATTCTGACCCAGTGTTTGAGAAATGGGTGTGTTAGTCACACAAGTTATGTGTCCAAAATGGATTTTTTTAATTGCGTGCAATATTCATGATGATGCTGCGACTGCCAGCACGCACCCCTGTCTACTGTTGCCGGGGCTTCAAGGCTATTGTGACGTCACCGTGAATATTGGTGAAAATATAAAAAAGACTGAATTATTAATATGCATTGTTATGGAGATATTGAGATTCTGCTACATGTTTTTGTAGAGTTATTTAAATAGTGAGTTGTCTAATGTGATGGTTAGAATTTTTTATATAGTTATAATTTTTTTATGTGGTGGTAGTTATTGAATTCCTGCTTTTGCTTTCCGCATTTGCACCATATCTGTGGAGCTCGTGATTACTGACATCATCACGATCTCAGCTATTATTGCGAAAACAGAAAATAGGAGCTAGAAATGGGGGTCTCTAGTTGGCAATGGTTTGCACCTTTGTCCAAGCAGGGACCATTCTTCCTAGTCAGGATAAGGGAGTTAACTCAACTAACTATAACGGCCGAATTTCTCTGGTTTTGTACGAGTGAAATGTCCAACTAACTATAACGTCCCTGAAACCTGTGGTTTTTTAAGTGAATTTCTAAGGTTTTTTAAATGCTAATTTCTAACTATAACGTCCCTGAAACCTATGGTTTTTTCAGTGACTTTCAAAGGTTTTTTTAAATGCTAATTTCTAACTATAACATCCCTGAAACCTTTGGATTTTTCAGTGAATTTCAAAGGTTTTTAAATGCTAATTCCTAACTATAACGTCCCTGAAACTTTGGTTTTCTCAGTGAATTTCAAAGGTTTTTTAAATGCTAATTTCTAACTATAACGTCCCTGAAACCTATGGTTTTTTCAGTGAATTTCAAAGGTTTTTTAAATGCTAATTTCTAACTATAACGTCCCTGAAACCTATGGTTTTTTCAGTGGATATATATATATATATATATATATATATATATATAGAGCTCCAAACCCCACTCGTTGCCAAGTGAAGAGACAGCACTCCGTTAAGGGTGAAAAACTCGGTGTTTAATTTACCGGGTTAAACATACAGTGGTAGTCACAGATGCTGCTGTTGTATTCTTCCTTGGTGATCTTACTGTAACAGGTAGTATCGGACAATTGTTTTAAAGCTTCACTGCAGTAAAAGTCTCGTGTCATGAGCACAATGTTGCCCCCTTTATCTGAGGGTTTGCAGATTATATTGGGGTCTTTTCGTATACTTTCCAGGGCTTGTTTCTGTTCAATGGACAAGTTAGGTTCTGATCCTTTGAATTTAACAGATGTTGTTGTCCTCATTTGTACTAAATCCTTCCTCACTGCTTCTTCAAACACATCAATGGTGTCAAATGGTGTGTTAGGACAGAACACCGATTTCGGTCGAAAGTTGGTTTTGGCTGTTTTTTGTACTATTCCAAAACTTTTGACATTAGCTATTTGATCAACTTCATCATGACCGGGTGGTCAGTTGATTGACTTGACAGTATTTGCAGCATATCCAAATCCTCGCCAGATAAGACATCTGTCAATTCCCCAGTTCCATATTATATATATATATATATACACATATACATGCATAGAGTTTATGCTATGGCTGACTTGGTGTAGAGGCAAAAGTCATAATCATCTGAGTTCTTGCGAGCCATTAGCCAGGTCACTACAATTTAAAGACTTTTATTAATGGCTCAAGTTACTGTTCAGATAATGTTACAGCCGCAAAGGAAGCTTACGGATACATTTAACTTCTCATTGATAATTTGCTGTTCCAGCTGGAGGTTGAGGAAATCAGTAACTCTGCTTGTGCGAAAACCACAATAGAGCCAATGCATAGAAAAATTTAAAAAAGACTGTATCTTAAAATGTTGTACACCCAATGTAGAAGTCTCACCTGCAGTCAGCACTGGCCATTAATGCTGCAAAAAGCAAGTGTTTATACAAAGCCATAGAGGACATTGATTGATTTTATAGTCGAGGCATATTTATTATAACATGTAAAATGGGGCGCATCTTTTCCTTGTCATATGGTTGTCACAGTATAATTTACTACTAATAACAGGCACCGACTATGTGTAGTGTTTTATATTGAGCAGTTTGAGTTTTATGCTGTGCCAGTTCATAGGCTCTGCTTTTATTGTTTGTCAAAATTGTGGCAGGTTTTACTGCCCTGTTTTAATGAATCCAAATTCAAACTGCGGGCACACGCTTTCTAATGTACACCGTTCAAAGAGTCTTATACCCAAAATCTTAGTGCTTCAAGAGGGCAGGAGAGGGTACCAAGCACTCCACAAAAGGAATTCTTCCCAAAATTATGCCAAACACCATTGAGCGCTTCTCTCCTAAAGTAGTCCAACAATCAAAATTCTAGTCACCATTGATGTTCCTATATTTCTTTATTCAGTCAACTGTGGATCGGCTCTAGCAAATATGTGTTTCGTCATCTCTGACTTCATCAGGGCTATTTATAATAGTCTTTTGAAATAAAATGTCTTCTATGTTACACCCAAGTCCATTTAAAGCCATCCATAAATACACTGGGGCAGATTTACAATGAAAGTGACTCAGTGCATTCCGCAAGCCATTTGGCTGCGCCGCACTGAGTCACTTTCAAAGCTCAGGGATGCGACATATTTATAACAATATGTTGCATCTCTGTGCTTCCCCCTGCTCTGGCGCACAAACTGCAGCCATGCGCCGGCGCAGGCACCCTTGCACCATGGTGCAAGGATGCTTGCGTCATGCGGAGATTGTTTTTGTGCAGGTAGGGGCACCTTCCTGCACAAAAACAATCACTACAGGCATTTTCCTCTTTCAATGCGTGCTGTAGAATGCAGCACGCATTGAAAGAAGAAAAAATGAAGAGAAATGAAAACATTTCTCCTCGTTGCGCCTCCCTACGCCTCCCCAGGGGAGGTGTAGCATTCACACGAATTTCCAGATTTACGATTCCTCGTAAATCTGGAAATGTCTTGTTCCATGGATGTTGCATGGGAACACCCACAGCAACACCCATGGAATGCCCCTTTCACGCAAAGTGCTGCGTAGAGGCCATAGTTACAGGACAGGAAAAGCCACGCAGGGTGGCTTTTCCTGTCCTGTAAATATGGAGCAGTAAGATACGCCACCAGTACGTCACAAAAAGTGACGTACTGGTGGCGCAGGGGGCTTGTAAATCTGCCCCACTGTTCAAATTCAACTGGTCAGTCATAGATGTCCTAAGTATCTGCAATACAAAGTGCGCTCGAATCTAGCTGCACTTCCAATTCAGTCACCAACATTATCTTCTGTAACCCGTTCATCTCTGTCGAGTCTCATATGCACTAGGGTATGCAACTGATTGGATGCCAGTCCTTCTTCACTGTCACCATATGTGACAGTGGTACTGTCTGGTGTCTCTAGATCCTCAAGTAGCACGTTGTTGTTACTGTTGAAACTGCAGAAATTCCAGAAGAAGTAAACCTACAATTGAGCCTTCTCTGGCATTGCTCCGAGAATCTGGAATTCCCTACCATCTAAAATCTGAGTTAACCCTTCGGCTGCATCTTTTAAAAAACAGGTGAAAGTGCTATTGATGAACAAGTTCTTGCTATAGCTCCCATGATCTTGACTCTCCGGCATCGATAATGCACAGTCTCTGCACTGGTATTCTATCTCCAGACACTTTGGCCTGTTCTGTTGATCTCTCTGTTGGACTAGAGGGAGTTCTTCACCCAGCCTGGGTGCCGCTACTTTCTGTACTGTTATTGTGATTGGTATTATTGTTTATTATTTCCTGCCTTACCTGTTTCTCTCACCCTGATCATTTATCAAGTGTTTTGTTGAACTCTTGGAAGTTCTTCACACCCGCCTGGGTTCTGCCACTTCCTGCACTGTTATTGTGATTGTTATTACTGTTTATTATGGTCGGACTTACCTGTTTCTCTCACCTTGATCATTTGTAAAGCACTGTGATACCCTCTTGGGTCATGTTTGTGCTATATAAAACTCTAATAAATAAATAAATGTGCAAGGCTACATTGTGGGAATGTGGTGGGGATTTTTTGTGTCTCTTGGTGGCTCTACAGTGAGGAGAGGTTATTGTTGTTTATTTGGATGAAGTCTTGGGAACTGTTGGGTGTTGTCTATAGGTTTTTCTGGAGCATCTGGACCGTCTTTCAGACGTTTTGTCTGAAAATGTAGGAGGTTATGTAAGCATGCCTTGGTTAGTTTAGGACAGTAGAAGGTGTGTAAAATAAGGCTAGAAAATATAAGCATTGCAAACATATGCAGAAATGTTCAATTATAACTGAGAATGACAAAATGAACTCTGAATGAAGATTAATTGATGCCTAGCCAGTGGGTAGTTCATGGTTTCATTATGTGTGATATCACTAATATGTGGTTACTCTTGAAGAAAGACTGCCAAAATATTAAATTACACCTCTTTTTTCTCATGTCTATGCTGTCCATTGTAAAATCTTCTACTATGAATCTGGAAGATATAAATGTAAAATAATAACTCCTAGCATTAGACGAGCTACCTGCAAAACACAGCCTAACCAGCAGGACCGGTGCTAGGCATGGGCAGCGTAGGCAGCTGCCCAGGGCCTCGCACTCACCCCACCAGCATGGGGCCCCGCACCGGTGGTGTGTCCTGTTGTTTCTGTGGTGATCCATTTGAAAGAACTGTTTCTCCTTGCAATTAGGCTCCATGGGAGGGGCCCCTCCTCCCCGGGCCTCTCAGGGATGGTGTTGGGAGGCCTAGGGGAGGGAGACACTGCCTCTTGTCCCAATTGCAAAGAGTCCATTCAAAGACAGTGCGGGACACCCATTGTCAGCACTTTAGCGCCCCCATGGTTTTCACTTTCAGCCAACAAACAATCCTCCACCTTCAGCTCGATAGGAGCTGTAAAAGAGGTGCTTTTAGGGGGCTGGGAGGAGTAGATGTGGTCCAGGAAGAGTCTGCACAAAGCAGCTTCTCGAGCTGTGTCACTTATGTGAATTAGAGGGGCCTCGCATATTCCCTTTTGGCCCAGGGCCCCGCAAATCCTACAACCGGCCCTGCTAACCAGTTGACAAATAAATTATATTCTGTTAATGTTTATCGGCTCAAATATCAGAATTTGCTTTTTTATACGAATTATTTTATTGTTTCTTTGCTTTTCTGTCAACATAGTGCCACTCTTGCCAGCGTAATCACTAAGATTCTTTTATGGTGCACTAGAGATTCAGGGCTGTTTTTCTCAATTATTGGAGTGTGCATGGATCATAAAAAAGCTCGCACAGTAACAGCGCGCGAAGTATCACCTCATTTTCATTGGATTTCAAGGTTGCTGATCTCCACCAAATGCCGCTGCGTGGGGTTAAATCTTGCTTAACCTGCAGTCGGGCTCATCATCGGTGGGTAGGAGGGGTCTGCAGCACTGGCAGTAAGTTGCGCCACGGACTGGCTGGCTGCCAGGCTGAGGCTGCGCTTGCAGGCAGCAGGTCTCTTGCACCTGTCACGCAGTCAGTGGCACACACGCGCATTGTCTTGGTGGCCCGGGAGGGATGGTGCATTTGGTGCTAGGGGAGCGGGGCTGCGTCTGATCCTGTGTCGGGTCACAGCCGGGGGTGTTGTCCTCGCGGAGTGCCTTCCCCGGTGAGACACAAAGCGCACAGGTTTATCTGAATGTCCGCTTTGAATAAAGGGTTCCTCTTCAGCCGGCTTCACAAAGGCTCCATGCCCACCCCACGGCGCTGGGCTCTTCTGCGCGGCACCAGCACGTGGGACGTGAAAGAGGTCTGAAAAGTGGACACACTACAGTGACAAGATGTGGGGCCAGTCCAAATGCAGCAACTGGGCTCCTCTGCTGGAGTACCCCTTCTACCAGGCGCCATCCAGGTGTCTATCTCCCCGGCTTCCCGTGCTGCATGTGCGCTGGCTGGCGATAAAATGTGAGAGTGTGTGCACGCCGCCTGCCGCACCTGCCAGAGCTGCTGTCAGACTCACGAGACGCGAACCTAGTTCCCCAGTTTCAAAGTCGGCAGCTCTGGCCGCAATGGTACATCCGCTCCCCAGTTGGTGGAGTTCACCTCTTTTAATGAGGCGAGCCCCCTTAGTGTGCTCTCTCCCCAACGGCAGTCCAGTTCCCAAGGTCCGCGGACAGGCACAGCCCCGGCCCTCGCACACCCACTGCCCCCGGGCAGCGCCTCGCGCAGGTCGCGCCTGGCTCCAAGCAGAGGTTTCAGGTTTCTGACACGCCTTGCCAGAGGAATGCTTGTCTTTGTTTACAGTTCTGAACCGGAGTCTCTGCCCCAGTGTTGAGCAAGAGCGGCTGCGAGGGGAGATGTCTGCGCTATTACTCATCCCAGACACCCAGGAAGTTAATTATTAATGTACCGCGAAGGGGAGAGAGCACCGGAATACAGTAACCGTTAAAGGCTTGTTCAAATCCGGCATTACACGGGAAATGGGTTTCGGTTACGAAACGCTGATGCCCAACGGGGCTCAGTCTGTCGAGCTGTCTTTCTGGGAGCTGCGCGAAGTCCTCGGAGGGCTGCTGGTGACCCCGGTCACGAACCCCCCTGCGCACTAAGCGCTCCTCTGACGTTCACAACTTGTTTCAAAGAACAGCGCTAGTCCGGGTAGCGCGCGCCACCCGTTACCTTCGAAGCTGTGCTGCGCTGTCTGCCCTATATGGTAGTGACTTGATTTTATATAGCGCTTATTGCAACACTTATGCTGTTTCAAAGTGCACAAATAACACGTGTTGTTATTCCCCAATTTATTGCACTGAACATGCCCACTTCGGAAGGATGTAAGGTTGAGTCTGCCTTGGTGGGGTTTTAACTCAAGACCTAGCGAGAACCGCATTTGCCATCTGCTCACTGAGTGTCATTCTTCTTATTATGTTATTAACTAAGCCCCGGTGAGGTGGCGGTCCCCTGGGCTGCGGGGGCTCCCGCGGGCCCCCGCTACATAATTAGGAATTGTCCCCGGGACCTGGCCCACCCAGGGGCTTAAGGAAAATGAATCGCGGGAGACCGCGCTTCGTTTTTTAAAAATGTTCTCGCCCAGATTCGCGCACCCAGTGCGAATTCGGACGATTTAAAAAAAAAAAATGCTTTTTGTGGCCCTGGGGGTCCTTGTGGGACCCCGTGAGCAGGCCTAGGGGGTCTGGGTGTTTGTACCCTGCCCCCTTTTCTTGTTTTTTATGCTTTTTTTTAACTGTTTTCTTGTGTAATGACGGATTTGAACAAGCCTTTAACGGTTACTGTATTCCGGTGCTCTCTCCCCTTCGCGGTACATTAATAATTAACTTCCTGGGTGTCTAGGATGAGTAATAGCGCAGAAATCTCCCCTCGCAGCCGCTCTTGCTCAACTTGCTTTCTTGTTTTTTGTGCTCTTTTTAAGTAACTCTCCGTGCTGTCTTAGATAAATTATAGGCCATCAGCTGAGAATATGGACAGCATGGGAAATTAATTTCTTTTAATAATGGCATACATAAATGGTATAATGCTAGTATTTTCCACTGGATGTATTAATATATAATATTTGACAGCTTAAATAGCTAAAATACAACAGACATCAAATTATGAGTTCACATCTATCAGTTAAATAAATATGGAAATGTACACATTTTCAACTTCGTTTATACGCAAAACACAAAATAAATGTGGATAAATACATATAAAATGGCCAAAAATAGGTATGGATAAATACAGACGGAAATGTTGAAAAAATAAATACTATAAAACCGGGAGCCCTAGTCATAATGCATGGGTAAAAGGAGGTGACAGTCATAACATTATACTTATTAATTGTCACAATATGTCTTGCTCGTTGTGTGAGGCATATTACATGGATATAACTTGTTAATGTGTGGCATGATGTACCATTTGCATATTAATGCCCAGCATGCCTGAATATTGTTTGTCAGATATTTCAGTAAAGTTTCATAATATCATCGTTACCTGTGGAAAGGCTAACTCTTGTCAAGATAGTGTTTTTATTTCTGTAGGAACAGACTCTTATCATTTATATATTGAAAATAAATTGTCTGTAAACATCTACGCCTTTAAGATTTAGAAGACTGCCATTCTCACCTTCATCACATTATATTTACATGGTTGTTATTTCAGCTCCTTAATATCTACAACCTTGTTTCTTTTACAAAAAACTTAGCAGCAAGGATGCATAACTTGCTAGAAACTAACCCGCCATTCAGAATGGCCTTTCTGCCTGAATATGAATTAAAACCGATGGATTTGTACTTTGATCTGATTTTTTCTTGGTATGTTCTTCTGCAATATATAATCAAGTTTGGGGACTTTTAGTGGCTAACACTTATTCCAATGTCAAATGGCAAAATTAACTTTGAGAACTGACAGCGTGAAGTACTGTACTCCTTAATGGTGGTGAAAGTAGGCTCTACAAAGCAGTTATTCATCAAATGACATGTTCTGTAACTTTGGAGCTGAAAGTAGGTTATACAAAGAAGTAGACACAAAAGGTGAAATCTTGTTCAAAGCAGTGAAATGTCAGATTCCGATTTATCTTCGTGGTGAAGAAAAGCACGACATACAAAGCGGCATAAACAAATGGGAAACTTGTCAGGTATCCTTGGTGCTGAAGGAAGGAGTGTGAAGCATTGTAAACAAAATGAGAAGGTTGTCACCTTTCTATGACGCTGAAAAAAGGCAACACAAAGGGGCTTTTAACGAGTGCAGCAGAAGGGTACTCAGTATTTATCACATCCAATAAAATCCACAACTCAGGGTTTAGAATTTATTGGGTGCGATAAATTACCTCTATTCAGAGGTTTTGCAATATAATGAGGAAAGCATTTGGATTTTCGTGCTTATTACGCTAAACTCCGCATGTCCCAATAATAAAGTCTGCCCAACTTGTAATTCCTATCCCTGTGCAAACATGCGCAGGGGTCGCAATTTTCCAGACCATCATAATTAGGGCCAAAGCAGGGTAAACAAAATGAGAAAGTTGTCACCTATCCATGGTGCTGAAGGAAGATGATACAAAGTAGTGTAAAATCATCACATGCAACGCAGTATAAACAAAATTAATAAGTTGTCAGCTACTCATAGTGCTAAAAGCAGTATAGCAGAGCAGTGTAAACAAAATGAGAAAGTTGTCACCTAGCCGTGGCGATGTAAGAAAATGGCAAAAAGTAATGTAAACCACATGAGAAAATGACACCTATACCTGGCTCTGAAAAAAAGATGGTATAAAGAAGTGTAACAAAATGAGAAAGCTGTCATTTGTTCACGATGTTAAAATCATGGCATACAACGCAGTATAAACAAAATGAAAAAGTTGTCTGCTACTCATTGTTAGACCTACTGCCTTAGGGTGGACTTCCCCCAAATGTTTTGCCTGTTTGCCTCACATTTTTGCAGATTTATTTTGTTGGCCTTTGGACTCTGAGCACTTTGCCACTGCCAACCAGTGTTAAAGTGTATGTGCTAAAGTGTATCAAATATGGTTTGATTGACTTATCCACAATTGGCATATGTATCTATAAGTCCATAGTAGAGGGCACTGCCTGTGCCCAGGGCCTGTAAATTAAATGTCACAAGTGGGCCTGCAGCACTGATTGTGCCACCCACACAAGCAGCACTTTAAACATGTCTCAGGCCTTCCACTACAGAACCAGTGTGCACAGTTTTACTGCCATGTCGACTTGGCATTTAGAACCCCTTGCCAAGCTTAAACTCCCCTTATATTACATACAAGTCACCCCTAAGGTGGGCTCTAGGCAGCCCATAAGGCAGGGTGTTGTGTAATTAAATGGTAGGACTTTTAAGTTTTTAATTTCCTGATAATAAAAACCATCTAAATTCGTTTTTCACTAATGAGGCTTATCCCATCATAGGTTAACATTGGGAATTCATTATTACACGTATAAGCTGTAATTCCTGATTAAGAAGGAGTAGTTCTGTCATGTTTCATATCATTGGCATGGTAATGATAAATCCTCTTTGCTAGCAAAGTTGAATTTATCATTGCTATTTTAGAAACTCGACATTAGAAAGATGACATCTCTCTGCTCTTAGCTCTGTGTGCCTGCAGCCAGTCCCTCTAGGCAGCTACTCACAAAGGAAGGTTAGGTGTGACTGAGTGGCCATCCACTTCCTGATGGGTCATTCTGGGTAGGATGGGAGGGAGTAGCTGACACACCTGAATAGCCAGTGTCCTCTCCCCACGCAAATGGCTGCATACCCTCCTATAGTGAGTCTGGAGCCATAACTGGGAAGGAGGCCCTCTGTGTACTTCAAATCCCCTCTTTGAAGTCACCTCCACTTCAAATGCACCACTGGGTATAAGTACTGGGTCTCTGACCCCACCAAATCAGACACTACTGGACCTGTGAAAAAACTCTGCTAGGAGGAAGGACTGCTGTGCAGCTACAAGGAGTGCCGATCTGCTGGACTGCTGCTCTGGCAGAACTGATTTTTTGCTGTGCTGCTTGATGCCCTCTGCCCTGCTGAGGAAGAACTGGATAACTTTACTTGAACCAGAGTGATCTTCAAGGTCATGCTGGCTTGCCTCCTGTTTTAAGACTCAGGGATATCAAAGTATCTCCTATGTCTGTTTCATTGGAAGCTGCTCAAGGTGCTTGCTCCAGTGGAACTGACGCATCTTCTGCTGTGTGAACAGAATCAACGTATCACCACTGTTGCAGGAACAGAACTGGCCCATCGCTCTTGGAACCAGCGCATCACCATCTGAACCGATGCATTGGAACCACCGCATCACCATCACTGCAGTGAGAAATAATTGATGCATTCCCTCGACTGCGCAGAGAAACCCAGTGCATCGCACTCAGAACCAATGCATCTCGCAACAGACACAACACAATCATTATGTGGAAAAAATCGATGCATCTCTTCGACTGTGGGATCGACACCGACACATCGCTCGGCTGCACCCCGCATCTTGCTGCTGTGAACAGGATCAAGGCACTTTTGTGCAGCGGGCCTTGAGTGTCTCCTGTATCAGGCCTGTGTTCTATCGCAGTCGACCTGAACTCTTGACTTTGCTCCGGTCCAGCACGACCAGATAACCCCATAGGTGCTTATTGCTTCAAGCACTATTTTTCACTTTTAATCTTTGAAAAATCATATCTTGGCTTCTACTTACACGATCTTTGTTTTTTTTTGGCCTTGTTTTATTTATTAAATCATAATCTATTTTTCCAGATTGGTGTGGAGTCTTTTTGTGGTATTTTCACTGTGTTTAAAGTGTTGCACACATACTTTACACATTGCCTCTTAAGTTAAGGTTGCCTGCTCTGTTCCAGGCTACCAGAGGGTGAGCACAGGTAAAATTTTGGTGTGTATCTGAGTTACCTAGATTAGGATTGTGGTTCCTGCTCGGACAGGGTGCATGCATCTGCCAACCAGAAACCCAATCTCTAACACTCATGGTGCTAAAAGCAGAACAAACAAGGCAGTGTAAAGAAATCATGAAAGTTTTTACCTGCACATGGTGTTGACAGAATGCAGTACAAAGTGGTTTTGACCAGATAAGACAGTTTTTTTTAATTTTCTTATTGATTTTCAGCATGCAAATGGCTAGTACAGCCAACAGCAGTCAATGAATATTACAAACACAAATGTGCATCTCATCAACATTTTTGCAAATTATTTAGTTCGACAAGCTACCTCCAACTCCTCCAAATATGTGCTGACATCATAGCGTAGGTAAAAGTCTGACCATTGGTGGTTACATGTGATACAGAACATCGCCGCATTCAATGCAAAAGGTACATTTGCATGTGTGAGAGGTGTGTTCTCTCTAGGGCACTATCTATGTAAAGTAGTGATGAGTGTGTCATATCACAAGCCATAGCTACATGTGCTGTCTCCTCCAGTCACTTCCTTTTTCGTAACTTATGGTGCATTCCCCGGGTATTGATGTGTGGCAACTTCATCAGCTGAGTCAGAGGACCGAGCCAGTAGGTCATTTTGTAAGGGGTCCGGAATATCTTTGGGCCTACAGCCAGGAGGGGGCATTTCTGCATAGGTGGGCAACTGATCTCTACTTTAGATGAAATCATTTAGCGACTCTTTAAATTTGGAGGCCCTCTCCCATATGCGCGCAATCCTCCACTTTGCTAGGAGTAGGCAGAGTGCCATATATTTCCTAAAACTGGGCTCTACGTCAGGTATATGTCCCAATAGGGCCATGAGCGGGGACAGATTGACAGTTCGGTCAGTACTGAGAGATAGGGCAGTAGCGACCTCCTGCCAGTATGTCTGAATCAGACTACATGACCAAGCGAGGTGAATAAAGTCTGCACTTTCCATGTCACAACGGGCAAAATGGTCGTTTGGATGGAAAAGATAGCGATGCAGTCTGACAGGTGCGTAATACATTCTATGTAGAAACTTATAATGTATGCTTTGATGCCGGCTGGTAGAGGCTATTTGTCCTACCTGCAGACTGCAGTCCCGCCTCTGCTCATCTGTGATTGGTGTACCTAGCTCCCATCTAGTGCACGTGCAACCAGCTAAGCCAGGTGCCTCATTCTGGGCTGTATTTTATAAGATGGAAACCAGGTGTTTTTGAGTGGAGGCTTGAGTAGCATATGTAGGGTGTCAAGAGTGAGTGGCTCATTAGGGAAACCAGGGGTAGCAGCTTTTACATTATGTCAGAACCTGAGATGAAGGAATAAATCTAGTTGGTTGGGTGGCTCTTGAGCAAAGAATTTGTTGCAGCTGATGAATTTGCCTTCCAAATAGAGTTTGCCACAGTTAGAGACTCCAACTTTTTGTAGAATGAGTCTACAGGTTGTTTCATTTGTCATCAGGAAAGTGGATGATAGTGTAGTGGAATTGACGGGGAACAAAGCATGGGTTTAGCAAGTTTCTGAGCCAGTTTGTTCCATGCCCCAGTCGTACACGCAACAGTGGAGTCTGACAAGGACACAGCGGGCCATGAGATCCCAAATAAGAGGAAGGGGCTATCGGGCCCATGTTTTCGTGTTCTATGGCAAAGTGAGGTAAAAAGGGAGTGGGCCTGTACCAATGCACTGCATAATGGGCCTGTGCACACAATGGTAGAGTTCCATGTCTGGTGCTTCGAAGCCCCCTCTAGAAAAGGGCTGAGTGAGTATATCCCATTGGAGACGCGGTTGCTTTCCCGCCCAGGTTAGACAATTTAGTTGAGTTTACAACGCCTTAAAAAATGTCGCCTGGGGGATAGGGGATCTTAAGAAATAGGTATGAGAGTTTTGGGAGTAAGACCATTTTCATAAGGGAAACCCGTCCCGCTAGGGAGAGGGGCAGTGATATCCATTGAGTAATGTGGTCTGTTATCGTAGAAATAGCCATGCCGTAGTTTCCTTGAATAGTCTGCTTTCTATCTAATGACACCACTATTCCCAAGTATTTGAGCTCAGTGTCACACCACATCAATAGGAAATCAGTGAGGAATTGTCTTGTAGCTGGGGTGAGAGGAAATAAATTGGATTTCTCCCAGTAATTTGAATGCCAGACAGTCCCCCAAAATGCACAAATTCACACAGTATCCCATTCAAGCTGCCTTGTGGTTCCCTCAGGTAGAGTGTGATATCATCCACGTATATTGATGCCAGCAAATGTCTAGTAGGATATCTAATCACATAGTCGCGATGATGTTTCTGGAGCTTGTTAGCTAGAGACTCCACCGCCAGAGCAAAAAACAATGGCAAGGGGGGACACCCCTGCCAAGTGCCACGCGTGATGAGGAAAGTGGTCAAGATGGCCCCATTGTTCTGCACCCTTGCTACCAGCTGGGAATAAAGTAGAGCAATCCATGTCAGAAAAGGCGAAGTGAATCCCATACGCCAAAGGACGGTCATCAAATAATCTCATTCTAGCGAATCGAATGCCTTAGTGGTGTTGAAAAAAGTCACCACCGCAGCTGTATTCGGATTGATGTCCTGAATGAGTGCAAACAACGTGTGCAGATTATAGGATGTGGATCGTCTAGGGATAAAGCCTTATTCGTCCGGCCTGACCAGAAAGGATATTAGCAGGCTGAGGAGATTTGCTAGTATCTTTTCAAGTATTTTGGCATTGCAATTAATGAGTGATAAGGGCCGGTAAGACTCATATTCATCAGGGGGTTTCCCCGGTTTGAGCAGAGTGATAATTTTTGCTTCTCTCATAGAAGAGGGGGAGCACCTCATTCTGTTTTGCCTACAAGAAGACAGCCTTCAGTATAGGCAACAGCACACCAATGTACTTCTTATAAAAATCAGCACATAGGCCGTCCGGCCCGGGGGCTTTACCAGATTGTAATTGCATGATTGCTTCCCTTATTCCCTCATCCTCAATGTCTGCTGCCAAAAACTCTCTTTGAGCATCACTCAACCATCCTAATGCCACCTCTTCTAGAAACTTATCTGTATCTACTTCTCGCACCTGGCGAGACATATATAAGTTTTTATAGAATGTGGGGAAGACCTGTAGAATGTCCGGGGTGTCCCTAACGGTCGAGCCCTCACCATCTCGAATTTCAATAATGTCATTAGTGAAGCGTGGCCTACATTTCATTGCTGCTAGCGGGTGGCCCAGTCTTTCTCCCTCCCTATATGCCCGCACCCTAGCATATTTGTGGCGATAAATGCATTCTCATTCAGCTGTCTCCTGAAATTCCAACATAGACACTCTAATCTGTTTAGACACATCAGGGCTATCTGAGGAGCCCAACTGAGTCTCCAAATACTTGATCTTCCCTTCTAATGTGCGCAGTTGGTTGCAGATGAAACGCAAGACACCTCCACTCTTGGCTATACAAATGCTGTGCACAGTGTCTTAAAGCCCTCCCAAATCATCCCCATTTCTGCGACAGAGTCTTTGTTTCTGTCAAAAAAGTCCACAACCTCCTGCCTCCATTTCTCTCAGAACTGAGCATCTAGCAGGACTGTAGGGGAGAGGCTCCACATGGCATAAAGGGCTGGGGTGTCCGGGGGACACTGCACCAGCAGAACTAGGGAATGGTATAAATAGGTTCATGCCAAGTGTGTGACACTATGCAGCCATGTACCCAGGCCTCTAGATATAAGCCGGTAGTCTAGCCTAGACCAACTATTGCGTACGCCAGAATAGAAAGGACCCTTCCTCCCAGTAGGGTGAAATATCCTCCAGGCGTCTAATAGCACATGCTATTCTATTAAGTCACAAATGTGTCGGGCGGCAGAGGTGTAGTAGACGGTTGGGTACGGGATCTATGCAGGGGTGCATTCAATGCCCCAATAAAGTCCCCTTCCCAGAGCATATGAGTGGACCCAATATCTACAATCTTCCCCCACAGCCTATCAAAAAAGGCGGCATTATCAGTGTTAGACCATAGCAATTAACAATGGTGACTGTTGTGAGAGCCAATCTACCTCACATCAAAATGTATCATTCTTGAGGGTCATTAAGGGGTTTTTGGTGTGCCTTTGTGAATGAGGGTAACAGTGCCTCTTGAGTAGGAAGAGTAAGTGAGGAATTGTCGGCATGAGGCCCAGATCTGCGACAGAAGAGCACATGGAATCTAACCCTGGGCGTAGTTCGCGTAGTAGCGCTACGCGTAGCTACCGAAGTGCACTTCGCACTACGTGAGCTACGCGTAGCACTATGCGAACTTCGTAGTGCGGTAGGATATGCTGTTCGCAATGATTGCACAGTGCCGGATGCTTGTCCGCACTGTGCAATCATTGCAAACAGCATCTTGCACAGTGCAAGCGGGTGTTTTCTGCCGCTCGAGTAGATTTGTACTCGAGCGGCAGTTTTCTCAACGCGGACTGGTAGTTTCTCATCGCGAGCGGTCGCGAGCATACGCGACCACTCGCAATGAGAAACCTGACCTCCCCGCGTTGAGAATCTCGCTGGGAGGTTTATTTTCCACGCTCGCGATCGGCAACTTGATGTTGCTGATCGCGAACGAGGAAAAAGTCTTGCCGGGATGTCATTTTGCTCGCTCGCGGTCGCCAACTTGACGTTGAGGACCGCGAGCAAGCAAAAAATGCCCGCTACGCTATGCGTTTTTGCACTGTGCTACGTGCAATTTGCATAGCGCGTAGTTGCGCAAACTACGCAAACTACGCGAGAGTAGCGTAGTTTTCCACCCAGGCCTAATGGAATCCATAAGGTGGGACTCCGGCAAAAGGGCAACGTGGATGTGATGTCTCTCTAGATAGGCTAATATGTGTCTTCATTTGAGGGGGTCCCTCGATATTCCATGTTAGGCAGTTGTATCTCACACGTGCTGTTGTACACTGTGTCGGGTCTATGTCTGTCATCATTAAAAGGGAACAAGGGACACGTACACCAACCCAGAGGTCTATACCAATGTACACAGGGTCCAGCAGGCATGTCAAATTTGTTCTAAGAAGATAAGAACAACAATTCAAACAAAACAATTCCCATCCTTCCCACCTCCCACACTGGTGACCCGATCCCACCAGGGAAGCATTACCCACCCTCTCAGTCGTAACCGGTGATGATAAAGAATCATGAACCATTGTGTGAGTACCATGGATGTAGCTCCAAAACATCAGCAGGAATAATCAAATGAAACAAAGCTAGGGAGAGTAGAGGAAAAGGCAGAGTGAGCAGGCAGAAAGAGGAGGTTCAGTGAGATCAGTGTGAAGGGGGTGAGCGCAGAGAGTTATAGTATAGTGAGACGGAAATTAAGAACAGAAGATTAAGAGGAATAAGCCAACAAATGAAACAGTATACATATCCAAGTGTTCAAGGTAGGGGTCTCCTGTTGGAGGTCAGCCAAAGAGCCAGGCGTGTCTTGCTCGAAAAACCAAGGATGTCTGGGGGGACAAGTTAGATGCCAAGGGCACCTATTGCAAGAGCACCAGTGTGGAACAAAGCGAAAGTTTAAAGGAGGGCAAGTGGAATATATAATTAGTGTCACCAATGAGAGCCTTCCTTCAAGTCTTGGTGCAGCGGCATCTCTCACCACCAGGAGCACGCGGTGAGCTAGACAGTCCATCTGATATTTTATTTTATTTTTTATTTATTTTGAGAGTTTTATATAGCGCTGGCTAGACCCGAAGGTATCAGAGCGCTTTACAAGAGTATCTACAGAGGTACAATAAATTACACAAAGTTGCACAGTAAAAACAGGGGTTAAGGACATGAGAATACTCGAGGATGGCAAACGAAGACGCTAGGTGAGGCAACAAAAAGCAGTGGGATAACAGTAAAAGCGGCAGAAAATAGGAGACAAGAGCAATCAAAGGGGCAGGGGAAGGAAGAGGGGCGGGACAGAAAGAAAGGGATAGGAAGGCATATAAGGACAGGAAAGTGAGAGTGAAACAAAACGAGAGAGGGAACCAGAGATAATAACAAGATCGACAACGAGGAGTAGGTCAGAGGCACAGGAGAGACGATAGAAAGGTCGCCCGGCTGGGGACCGGCTGGGACAGAGGAAGAGGTCAGAGATCGCTAAGATGGCGGATCAGGTACAAGGGAGTAAAAGAAGCAAGTCACAAAATGGCGGGGAGCACAAGGGTCCAAGTCAGAAAGTCAAGGGGGAAAATTCCCAAAAACACCAAGAGCAAATTTAGCAGAGGGCAACCAGAGGGGGAAACGAGCCAGAGAGTCAGGAGGGAGGAAGGCAGTCGGCTCCAAAGTCACAGCCGCACCGTCCATGCGCAAAGGCTCGGGGCAGCGGGGGCAGCAGTGTCCAATCCGGTGTCCATGGGTCCGGGAAGAATGACCAGAGGCGCCAAGGCAGCAGTCCGCAGAACGGGAGGCAGCAAAGTCCAAAACAAAGTCTAAAGAACACCGGAGGGGGCACCTCTCCGGCATGGTCACAGAAAGATGGGCTCAGATAGCCACGAAGAGCGGTGCAGAGACTTCAAACCTCCGCTATGTCTCCAAATCGGCCCCGATGTCTAGCGAGGAGGCGAAGCAGGCAGCAAAGTTAGAAAAACCGGAGGGGGCGCCTCTCCGACACGGTCGAGGAACGATGGGCTCAGACAGCCACGGAGAGCGGCGCCGGGACCTCTCACCTCCGCCATGCCCCCAAATCGGTCTAGATGTCCTGCGAGGAGGCAAAGCAGGCGGGCTGGCTGTAGGGAAGGGCAGCGGCAATCGGACCCAGAGATAGGAGGGGGAGCCTCCGCCCGGCTCTTCAGCAGCCTTCCAGAGAGATCAAAGAGGCATTATATCCGTTATGCTTCATGCGAGCCACTGATCTCAAACACATGGGTTGCTCATTGGGGTCTGACAGGGGAGAGGATGGTCTTGGCATCGGAGATGGGTGACTCACAGGTAGGTTACGCATTGTGTTGAGACACATAAAGTCACTGGCCTGCTGTGGAGTAGCAAAAATGTGTTCCTAGCCCTGATGCGAAATGCGGAGGTGAGCAGGATAGAGCATAGCATATGGAACATAGCAGATCTCAGCTTCTGTTTGAGGGGTGGAACCTTCCACCGAGCCATCTGAACCCCAACAGTAAAGTCTGGCTAGAAGGCCACCACGCTGCCCTCGAATTGTAATGAACATTTTTCCCACGCCAGGCGGAGGACTGTGTCTCTGTTGCTGTAATTCAGCATTTGAGAAATGATAGCCCTTGAAGGGGCACCAGGCGGTGAGCAGGACACCAACATTCAGTGCGCATGTTCCACAATGAGTAATTTCGGGAAAGATTTCAAACCGAATACTGTTTTGAACTGGTGCTCAACAAAGTCCTCCATTCTGTCTGTGTTCATGGATTCCGGGATATCCATTATTCGTAAGTTGTTTCTGAGGGAACTGGCCTCTAAATCTTCAT
Source organism: Calotriton arnoldi (assembly GCA_963921515.1). Lineage (NCBI taxonomy): Eukaryota > Metazoa > Chordata > Amphibia > Caudata > Salamandridae > Calotriton > Calotriton arnoldi. Next base: position 868,897 of record CAWUFW010007608.1, on the reverse strand, counting down.
TCTTGGCAGAGATTACTTTGAGCACCTTTTCCATGTTAAGCATCTTTTTGCCATGGCTGGAAATGGCGTTTTCAACTGTGGAGATTCTGTTTGCTGTTTCAGTAATGCAGCCATCTTGTTTCTCAAGCATGTGGGTAATGGAGTCTATCCTGGTGCACATGCTGTCCATTTTTGATTCATTGGAGGTCAGGCTCTGTTGCATTGCGAAGAACAAAGTCTTCATGTCTACAGCCATAGTGGAGTCCTCCATGGGTTGTCCTTCTACATTCGTGGTATTCATGCATGTGCTCAGCGCACGGTTGGATCTACCAGCTTCAAAGGGTAGTTTAGTTTGCCATCCCTCTGTTTTGCCCATCCTAGAGGCAGGCAAGGGAATGTAGATCTATCACACTGAGAGGTCCCTTCTGTAGTCTGTAGAGATGCGTTGGGGCGTACATCAATAGGTGAGGAGATCTTATTCTATTTGCAAGGTCTCAGGACTGCCCTAAAGAATAGGATGCAGTGCTGTAGTCACCCAGTCCCACCTATACCCCACTTACTGTCTGGGAGGGCACGAGCAGACTCAGGCACGTTTAACGCATTCCAGGTTAGGCCTTATGTGTGATGGAAGTAAATACCTCTCCCCCGCTTGTAACACAATGGAAAAGCGAGGAGTCTATCCCAGTCAAGGTGTGCCAGTCTCAGGTGACTTCCAGCACAATGAAGGTTAATATATAGGGCTGATGTCTCCAGTGAAGGCCCAGGTCAGGAAGCCAATGATGCGAGTGCTCAGCACAATCGAGGTAAGTATATGGGGCCAGTGCCTTCAGGGAATGCCCAGATCTGGAAGCGAATGATGCAGGCTCTCCCCTCTTTGCTGCAGGTATGATGGGGGCATGAGGCTCAATCAGGGATATGCACCCGCATCTGATCGGGCTCTCAGTTCAAAGGCAGTGGTCGTGGAACACCGCCCTTGGGCCAATGAGGCTGTAGAGGGCTGCAAGGAGCCCAGGAGCCACGATGCTCAGTTTTGAGGTAGGGCCCACGGTGCACAGCAGCCGGCCCAGGGATTCCCCTGCCAGCTCTCCAGCTCGGTCCTGCCGCCATAGCAGTTCAACCAGCAGCCTCTGCCCAATTCTGTTCAACACATGTGGGGTCCAAGTGTGAATGAACACGGGGGCCCCTGTGGCACAGTCTGAGGCCCAGAGCCATCACCAATTCCTCCCGCCAACCAGGTCGGGCAGTCTCTGGAAATCCAAGCCGCGCAGAGAGCAGGTCAGCCTGTATTTGCTCCCCCAAAGGCCATCTCTACACGGGGGCGCTCATATAATGTCGCTCGCCGGGAAGTTCCTGCCCCCACACCAGGGATGTGTCTGGCAAATAAGGTAGGGGGGTCCCCTGGTGATGTCTCCTATTGTACTTCAATGTCGAAGGTGCCGGGTGCTCTTGTGGCTGCCATTACCACCAGTCAGCCTGGAGCAGGCGCACCATTTTGCTGCTTAGTTGTTGAATATTGGCAGCTCCATCATGCCCAAAATCAGCATCGCACTGCTCTTGGTGTCGTCTGGTAATTGGAGAGTGCAGTTATCAGGTGCAACGAGGCCGGTTAGGGCAGGATGATAATGAATAAAGGCCCTGGACCACTGGAGCCTCACGAGAGTGTGGCAATCTTGCTTGCTAGCTTTCTAGTGCCTCCTTGATAAGACAGTTATCTGACCATGATGCCAAAAGAAGGCAATAGAAAGCAGTGTAGAAAAAAATTAGAACATTGTATCTCCTAGCCAAGATGCCTAAAGTAGGACACACAGAGCATTGCATATAAATTGTAGAAGGAAACGCTTACATCTTTATGTTGTTGAAAATACGACAAAAACAGTGGAACAAAATGTGAAACAGCTTTATCATACCGAAAGTGTATTCAAAAGATAAACATTTTTGTTCCAAAATTAAGAAAAAAGTGTATTCAAAATGTGAAAAGCAGTTCTCCATCTATGGTGCTAAAAGAAGAATATGACGCAGTGAGCCAAATATATGTAAAGTTATTCCATACACATGTTGCTTAAAGAAAGATATGCAAAACAGTTGGAGCAAAAGGTGAACCCCTTACCCATGTCCCAGTTTATGGTCCTTATAAGGAAATGCCTCTTTTTGCATGTTCACCCACATTTTTGGACTGGTGCTGCTAGTTTTTCTATTCTGAGAGTGCACTGAGGCCTGCTAACCAGTTCTCAGCGCCAGTGTTCTTCTAATCCTATACAAAAGATATGTTGAATTGGATATACCCAATTAGCAAGTACTGGCTCACTTATAACTCCCTAGTGTATCGTACTCAGGGCACTAAGGGCATGTAAGACAGAGTATTCACCCAAGGCTGCACACTGTTTGTGCCACTCTGAATGTGGCAAAGGACAAAATGGATCCTAGCCTGCCACTGCATATTGGAAGGGCAGTGTTTGCACTGCAAGTTCAACTTTGCCATTACAACTAATGGCAAAGACACCACTTCCCTTAATGATATATGTAAGTCTCCCCAAAGGAAGGCCTACAGAGCTTCAACATTGTTGTTTTGCTGTGGAAAGATTACTAGCTCTATTGGCTAACACAGGGTTCCTGGCTGGCGCCCCAGCCTGGCTAACCTCTGAAGGGGAATACCTAACTGGCTCATTTATGGTATAAAATTAATTGTAGCATTAAACCTGACCTGATGCCCACGTTGAATTTAATGTCACCATTAAAGCAAGCAACTTTTAGAAAGTTACCAGTCTGTACTCCAGCTAGTCCAGCAGCCTCACAAAGGCCCTGGCACACAGACACCTTTCAGCCCACCTGGGGAGACATGTGAATGACTCCTAAGCTCAGGAAGAAAGGCAGTTGCTGCAGAGTGAGGTGTTGCCTACTCTCCCAGAATGGCTATTCAGGATGTTAGGGGAAGCCACCTTTGAAGGTCTGACAGGGACAACACCCCAGAGCAGGATACATTTTATTACTGTAGACAAGTAAGAGAAAGAGCCAGAGAGGGAAAAGACGTCCCCAATCAGGTTTTCCCATGGGCGTGCAGCCTACTGGTAGCCACACCTCTAGAGTGGGCTACCATGCTCCAGAAGACCAAGGAAGGGTTGGGCCATCTTGAAACGGGCAACAATGATGCTCTCTAGGATAGCCAGGTGCCACACATTGCAGGAAACTCGTCACCCAACAGGGCTTTTTCCTGGGATAAATATGGCACCCCAAGCATCCTGCCCCTCAGATCACACTGGAATCAGAAAACGGCCTGAAAAAGGACTACGCTGCTGCCCTTAAAGCTGCACCATCGGAAGGACTTCACCGGCTGCACTTTGGGCTTATAAAGTTTGGACTGTGCCTGTGGCTTCTAGAAAAGTAGATCCATAGCCACAACCTATAGCAGTGACTCCAAGGATCAGTCAGCTGATTCCCTGTAGCTCCAGGTACACAAGAGCTGAAGAAGCCCAAACTGACAAGTTGGCAGGCACCGCAGAAGTTTTGCAGCTACCAGTCACCGGGCACACCAAAGGACAGATCCCCAAGATATTCAAAAGTTGCACCTATGTCTGCTGGATCTGGGAGTGCTGTCAATGTCCAGATTCATCGTATTAGGGGGACACTATCCCCCCTACCTAAGGATTTTGCTCCAGTCATGGTGCATTGAGACCAGTATCCCAGAATCGGCTGGCCCACTACTGCAACGCAGAAGACTTTGAAGGACTCAAATCTCTGTGGCCAATGTTGCCCCTCATCACCTGTCGACTGAGGGATAACCACAAAGACACCGCCATTGACTGCACCTCAACAAGACCATCCTTTGAGCATCGGGAGAGGAGTTGGCCTAACGGCTAGGGCGGTCGACCTCGAATCTGGGGAACTGGGTTCGAGTCTCGGCAATGACGCTGAACATCCTGTGATTCTGGGCAAATCACCTAATCTCCCTGTGCCTAACAAAAATGAATGTGTCCTCATGTAATGCAACTGGTGCTATGTAAAGCGCTCTGATACCCGATACGGGTCAAGTTCGTGCTATATAAAACTCTGTAAAAAAAACAAAAAAAATCCTTTGCCTGTATCCTCAGCATCAGGACCACTTCATTGATGCCTATGTCAGTCGTACTGTAAAGTTTGGAACTTGCCTTAAAAATGCTTTGGTGGCCAGGTAACTGTCCAAAGTATTCTCTCTGGCCTCCTTGATCTTTTCCCTGCTGTATTTGGTCACCCAGCCAGAGCCAAAGTATTTGCACCAACTCTTTCAAACTTTTCAAAAGTTTACAAACTTTTTGTTGATCAATGCTGGTTTGCCGTTGCATTTACAGGCGATAAAAACATCTAAAATTGGTACTTCCAGAATTCTCAATTGGATTTCGATGATCAACATCTCTAAAAATTAAAAGAAATATACTCTATTTTTATAAATTGGTGTCCAATTCTTTTCATTTTGTGTGACTTTCTTATTTCATTGTTTGGTGCTGTTAAATCCTTTACACTAAGTCCCTTTGCCCAACCTTAGTGTTCACTGCCACAGTTACCCAGGGTGGAGCTAAAGTTAAGTAAACGAGCCTGACTGGACCAAGGACGGCATTTGCGAGTGCCCCACAGCCATATCATATAGTACACCCAAATCCTCACAGTCTTGAAAGGATAATGTGACAAGACAAGTGTAAACAAAACAAGAGCGGTTATTTCCTATTAATGGTGCACATAACATTTGGAAAGCAGTGTAATAGCTATTTTCTCATGCTGGTGATCACGGATTTAGCAAGAAGCACACAAACAAATGCCTGCTCTATCTATGGTACTGAAACAAGAATAAAGAAAGCTGTGCACCCAACATGTGTAAAGATTTGCCCTGTTTATGTTGTTAAATGTAGGAAATGCAAAGCAGTGGAAAATAACTACGAAAACCTTTTCCTTGCCCATGATCCTGGAAGTAGGATCTTGAAAGCAGTATAATCAATATGTTAATTGCTTTGCACAATTACTGATTATTTAATATCGGAGACACTTCAACATTTATTTTTGATTGCACAATACTGTGACTTACCATCACAAATTACCTATTTAGTGGGTTTTGGTTAGTGGTTCATTGCAGGGTCTGTGTGTCTGGATCTCTTACAGCGAGCCTCGGAATACTCTTTTGGGACTCATCAGCAGCACACTGCATTTAAGATTGGAAGTGCCATTCTTGCCATAATAGAAAATGGAGACCTAGGGTCCAATTCACAAACTGCATTTTTAATGCATACAATAGTATTTTTGTATAATTGTTACAAAATGCAATTAACAAACCCCCAGGTGGAAATCTCCACTTCACCTCGTGTATTTTTTCTGTAGGGAAGATTTCCACACATGTAAGTAATACTTACTACAACGTAGAAAGGGTTTAGTGAGGGGTAAGGAGGGCTTTAGGGCATGCCATGCTAATCCAAACACCTACCCACAAAAGAGTAAGACCATTGATATTGACAGACAAATCTTCTTAAGGTACTAAAGCCCAAAAGGTCACAAAAGAGTCGCAAATGTACTATAGCCCAGGCTTGCAGGAAGTCTAGCACTACACCTGACCACTCACAGGCACTGGGACACATTCTCATAATAAACAAATTGAGGCAGGGACTTAAAATACCCCTACCCAGGAAAAATTTAATTAAATTATTTGACTTTTAATTTACACACACACACACATACATGCATGCAAAATTAAATGTATATATAAAATTGTTTTCATTTTAAAAGTTATTTTAAATTAAAAAGTGCTTATTTTATACATTTAACATGTAATCATCAACTTATTTAAACAATATTTAATTCAAAATTTTAAATGTTCAATAAAAACTAAAAGTAAAAATAATCTAAATTAATTATACATAACATATAAATACATTATGTAAATAAATACATCTATTAAGTATTAATTACATATTAAATTGCTAATGATGGTGGGATTATTTTAACTTTTGTTCAAAAAATATTTATAAATTAATTGATTTTCACTTTTTAAATATTACAGAAACAGTAAATGTGATAGGGTTGATATAGTGTAACATTTTATTTTATTAATTCTTACTAATATTAATCGGTTTAACTTAAATGTCTCCAGTCCCTGGTCTACACTTACGTTTAAATCTACATTCAGAAATGGTGAATAACAAAGAAGTGTAGATTTCAAGCTAGGTGCATGAATAAATTTACACATGAGTAAATATGCATGTGTACATTTGCATTTGTGAATAGGGCCCTCTATGCCAAACCCAGTGCTGAAGTATAATAATCAGTCCCAGAGAGGAGATGAGAAAATTATTGTATTTGATAGCATCCAAGGCCCCATGGTTTGGAAATCGAGTTTGATTATTAGCTCCAGTTACAAATGTTATTCTTTATAACTGGCCATAACATATGTTATTGTGGTGCTATGGTGCAACATTTTCATGTCCTAACACGCTCTGGATTTTTACAGGCATATTTCATCAAATTTGAAGTGCCAAAAAGTACCTGGTGAAACATTGTTGAAAAATTGAAAAACACGTGTGGTTAGGTACGTATTACTTAATCTGAACCCCTGAAAATACAATTGATTAGCTGCTGCAATGTGTCCTGGTCTTCAACTATAACACCAACTGGATTGATAAGTGGAATTACTGTAGTAGCACACACCATTGACAGTGATTATTATTAGTAATGTTGTATATGTTGTTATTCTCACCATTCAAATTCAAGCATTTACAGCAAACAAGGTGATTGTTACTAAAACATCTATTTGGTCAAAACAGCTCTGTCTCCACCACTCACATGTGTTCCTTTTAGCTCCCTGCCTTCCTTATATCACTTATAAGTATGTCTAACATGGTACAGCTATGTCCTGATCTGGAAGTGCCTTTGAGCACTTTCTGCTTTCTGGAAAAGAAAGTTAGCTGACTCGTACTTCTTTTTATGTCTAGGATGCTAATTGTAATGTGGTCTAAGTGTGCCCTCTCCAACTTGTATTTGGACTGTTTAAAGAATGTTGGAAATAAGAAAGAAAAAGAATACACACAAATTAGTATAACATAATTATCAAAGGAAGACAGTACATTGTTCCAATAGAAAAAAAACATAATATTACCAGAGGGTAAAACAGAGAAAGGAATAAGAGAAAAGATTACTTTGTGTGACTGTAAGAAATCGGGTTTTTGGTCGGGGGATGGAAGCCCAACTCAGGCAACAACCACAAAAGCCACTAAATTAACCAATGCTGAACCCTGTAGTAGCTTGGCACAAGAGCAGCCAGGCTTAATCTAGATTTCAGTGTGTAAACAGCTTATACAGCACACAAACAGTAATATAGTGAAAACACAACACAAGAAAAATCCCAAACAATTTAGAAAAAATAAATAAATAAATAATAATCATAGTAATAATCTCAATCATAATATTAAATAAATAATAATAATAATAATAATATTAATAATACATTTGATGAATAAAATGATACCAGAATGGGGGGAAAATTTGAATCAGCAAAGTTTTCTTTAAAAATATCGCCAAGAAGCAGAAAGTGTCAACTGTGGGTATCTGGTTGCTCCAGACCGGGACATAGTCTCAAGTTCAGGCCGACCTCAATCAAGTGCAAGCTGGGCACTGAACTGAGTTCACCTCTCTGAGAGTTGAACCTTATGTCCTTGATGCGAGGTCTATACAGTGTTGCTTTATGAGGCTATGTGTCACTCTGCGTTGGCTCTGATGAAGCTTTCAGCTGTGCGGCAAGGCTTTGCAGGTCTTCACTCTGCATTGGTTCTGATGAAGCTCTCAGCTGACTGGTGAGGTTTTGTGGGGCTTTGTGTCACTCTGTGTCAGTTCCAATGAAGCTCTCAGCTGTGTGGTGAGGCATTGCAAGGCTTGCGTCACTCAGCTTCAGTTCCAATGGAGCTTTCAGCTGTATGGGAAGGCTTTTCTGGCCTTCACATTGTTCTGTGTCAGTTGCAATGGAACTCTCAGCCTGAATGGTAAGGTTTTGTGAGGCTTCTTGTTGCCCGGCAATGGTTCCGATGAAGCTCTCAGCTGTACTTTGAGGCTTTCTGAGTCTTTGCATGCCTTTGCGTCAGTTCCAATGGAGCTCTCAGTTGTGCTGCGAGGCTTTGTGTCACTCTGCATCATTTCCAATGGAGATCTCAGCTGTACAGCGAGGCTTTGCAAGGCTTTGCGTCACTCTGCGTCCGCTCTGATGAAGCTCTCAGCTGTGCGGCAAGGCTTTGCGTCGCTCGGAGTCGGTTGTGATGAAGCTTTCAGCTGTGCCTCAAGGCTTTGCCCGGCTTTGTGTCACTTTGCACTGGATTTGATGAAGCCTTTAGTTAGCAAGGTTGTTAAACAAAGAAGGCTTGGGTCCTTACACTATCTGGACTGGACCACTGTACTACTATAAAACATATGAAATGTCCAGATAGAATCTTTATGGCAATTTAATGATTAATTGAGACCTTAGACTTTCAATTCAAAGGCCCGAGTGTTTTATTTCACTTTTCTTTAGAAATATTTTAAGAACAAGATTTTAACCTTTGTTTTCATGTCATCATGTCGAGCAACACTTTTTTGTGAAGTGACATTTTCATACTTACAAAAAAATCATACATAAGCAATTTATAATGCAACACAATAGAATGCAAAACACAATAAACAATACAGTGAGCAAGTGAGATAATCGTAAGTTGTAAAATAAATTACAAGTGACCAGTCCTTGTTTGTAATGTACACTGGGCGAACACTAAAAGTTCATTGACAGAGGCTTATGCCTACTGTCCTGCCTGTGTCTGATGCTTTGGGAATAGTAATTTTAAAGGGTGTTGTCCTTGCGGGGAAAAAAAGGGTGAGGAATGTTCCCTCGTGGCACACCCAGTATGTCTTATCCCATAAGCTGGAGTCAACGCGTTTCGAACCCCAACATGCTGGGGAGTTCTCCTCAGGACTTGGACTTGGTCTTGAGCACTGTGGAATTAAATAATAAACGTGTGTTTGCGTCGCTCGGAGTCGGTTGTGATGAAGCTTTCAGCTGTGCCTCAAGGCTTTGCCCGGCTTTGTGTCACTTTGCACTGGATTTGATGAAGCCTTTAGTTAGCAAGGAGCAGTTCTCTCTGAATCCAGTGAGGAAGCTGAAAAAATGTTAACGAAAAGTTCATCATACAATAATATAGAAACGTGCTAAAGATTAACATTAAAAATGCATAATAAGTAAAACATTAGAAAATGTGCCTTTATTTAACGTGCAAACATGAAAAATGTTGGTAATTTTCAGCAGAAAGCTTTCATTTCTATCGTTCTCCACTTACTAGGCCGCACTATTCTTTTTCTACTATAGCCCTTTAAGAAAATAAATGCTTTTCATAAAATAGTGATTTAACCTTATAATCGAACTCAAGGGTTTGACTTTTTGTGTAGTTTCCTGAAAAAAAAATGTATTCCATCTTTCCTCACATCAAATGAGTTCACTGTATTTAGATTGTTTTCCTTTGCCACATATACATAATGAATAAGTGTATTAATAAAAAGAAAATGCTTGCTGCAGCTTACATTTTGTGATCTAACCATGAAATGCCAGAATTTAAATGTTTCATTTCATAGAGTAGCTCACTGTTATACAATGGGACATCAGACAGCTAACAGAGTAGGCTTGCAAAAGGTTCTCATGAGAACCTTCATAGATGTAACTTTGTGTAATACGCTGTAGCCATCTCTAACTGACTTCATTCGGACATAAACGTTTAATGTGGGAATTGAGGATGAAGTCGACAGTCATCGAAAGATCCCTCACCACTGGATGCTGATGACACATTCATCTGTTTTTGCAACTTGTTTAGCTGCTTTCTATATAGTACACGTTCCTAGCTATAGAGGCACTCATCTCAAGGCATTCAATGCATACCTACCCTGCCATGCCCCTTAGTACTTTGCTGTACTAGCATGACTTGCCATAAGCTACTGTTTACTGTGATTTATTTGTTTTCCTTACACTTTGTGGAGAGACTTTTCTTTTATGCTGCTCATAGCTACAGCTGTGATTCTCTCATTCTCACCTGTATAGACAGTTGCTACTGCAATTGTCAGAGAACTTGGCTGAGTCTCCAGAACTACCCTTTATGGGGAGATCGATCTTTTTCTTAGTTATCTGACTTTGCTCCAAAAACTACTTGCTCTTTTCCAGAAAGAACTCTTTATGGGTTCTTGTTAGGATAGGATAGGTCCTTAGTTTAGAATAGGAACTATACTCTGAATGGAACACACTGTTCTTTAATTCGATCAGATTGTTCAAACCAATTTTATTTCTATTATTTCTGTAATCAATTTGCCACTAATTTGAATAAAAAGAACAAATTAGCGACTAATCTACTAAAAGAGAAAATACACTTTTAAAACTTCAACAAACCTCTCTTTATTGACTGGACATAAAATGCAATTATTAATGTCATTGTTGTGTAAAGCTCTATTCTAAAATGGTGGCAAAGATTCATCAACCTAGAAAAAGCGCGGCACTTCCAGGTTCTCTAGTAAATTTAAAGTGATATCATTTGCAGAAAGTATTTATAAGATTCTGCGGTCGCAAGTCTGGTAGCAGAGAATAGGTTTTACACCCTGAATGAAGCTATAGATTAGTACCCAGATGATAATTATAACATTTCTGACTCCTGAAACCAATGTCCAGAACTTGAAGCGCCGGCAAAGTGGTACTCAAAGGGGGTTGTGGTTTGAAGGTGTGAGTATCAATAGGGCAAATGTGTTGTGGCTGTGATTGAGTACTTTCTTTGGTTTGGGTGAATGTTGATTAGAATGAGTGGGTGAGGAAAAATAGTCTGACATGCAGTTGAAAAAGTTGTTCGAAGATTGCAGATTCGTTGTAGTCGAAATGACGAGGGATAAAAAAAAAATTGAAAACTTGTTTGCAGAGATTTTGAGGAGTAGTGTGAGAGGTACCATCACCTACTCCGGTAACATAGGTTTATTAAGTTGTGGCTGATTAATAATGATCAGTGTTAGTTGAACCTATTTTGTGCAAACGGGGTAACTGCATTGATGTGGGTGATTTTACGCTGGCAGAGATTTCAAGAGATTCTTTTATGAATGGAAAACTTTATTTCTTTACTCAGAGCAAACAAACTTTTAAGAGTCTATGAAAATTAATTGTGTAGCTATAAAAGAAATTGAAAGGGAGGGTGAGCGCTGCAAGGAGTGAGGTTGTGCATCATAGTGTTTCACGCTGGTGTTGGTCGGTTGGTGTGCTTTTCGCACTGTGATTGGTTGGTGACGTAGCAGTGTCGAGCAGGAGTTGGAGCACTAAAAGTGAATCTTAAATTTGGATTTGTTATTAAAAGACTGTGGAAATAACAGTCGGAATTTAATTGGGTTAACAGAAATTTGACGTACACAGAAACAAAATCATAACATTTGATAAGTCGTGTTGTTCCATTTAAATTGTCATCATGAAATGTTATAAAGAGCATAAAAGTTAGCTGAGTGGGGATGTTTCCAGTATGCAAAGGTGAAGAGACGCCTCCTGAGTGTATGCCTGCATACATTACGACTACTGAACATTGGTTAAATACATGTGATTAGCTTCGCCAATGGAGAATGAGGATGCTTTGAGTTTTTCTAGATATGGGAGATTTAACACCAGAATTCTTGATCATTTGAAGGGAAAATTGCATGAGATGAAGCCACCACCTAGACCTCTTCAGTGTGAAGCTTTTAATGCATGGGAGAAAGTGGCCAGGGAAAAGGAGATGAAAAAATACCAGAGGAGGACTAGTGGGGCAGTGAAGAATTCCACAAATGCCGAATGGGATGAAGAAGATGGTAGATGGAGGAAAGCATCATAGAAGGGACTAGATTATATCCAGTCCTTACTTCAGAGACTGCTAAGATGGGACACAGCAAAGATTCCAGTATGAAGGAAGAGGATGAAGCAGATACTGATTCAGGATATAAAATACTGGAACAGATGTTGACTTCGAGACCTCCACCACACATGACCCAACAAAACAGAGTGGCTGAGGTGCTAATACTAGTTCTATAGTGCCAACAGCTCCAGTACAGCCAAGTGCCTTTAAATCACCTCAGCATTAGGAGCTCAACCACAAATTGCTGTTCCAACTGTGAGTTCTACAGACATAGTGCCCAGTGTAGCCCCAGCACCTGTTATTAGTACTCCCTCTGTAACTCGGGTGGTAGCCAGTGCTCCTCTGCTTATAGAAACAAGACCTGAGACTCAAATAGTTATCGGAGGACTATCTACCTCAGGATTTGTCCCAACTTCCCAGAACTCACAGATATTTGCCTGGAAGCCACAATTAACGGTGCAAGCCCTTATGGATGGAGGGATGTTAGTACTTACAGCCCCAATCTCATCTGAAGAAAAAGTTGCAACTGAGGAGGGATCTATACCAGCTTTTGTTTGAGGAAACAGCAACATCTAGTAAGGCAGTGAATGTGGAGACACCTGAGAAATCAGAGATTGAAAAAGAAAAGCTTATAAATATCTCACAACTGAAAGTTGAATTGGAGGAAATAATAAGGGGGTGTCCAGAGTTCGACAACTTAGAACAGTACCAAAGTAAAGAATTAAATTACCTGTTCAAGAAAGTTAAGAGGAAAGCTGCTTTAACTCATGAAAAATTAACTGAACTTTGTTAGAAATATGAGAAAGATCTTACAAAAAATGTGTGTCTACACAGAAGCTATTGGGTCCAGTTACATGACCCGGCATTTGAGAATATGAGGATTACAGGACTTTGATTGCATATTATAGAATTGGGTAAGTGAGTTTGAAAAATTAGAAATCCAATGGGCCAGGAAACATGAGAAGAAAAAGTGGGAAGCAGCGGGGGAGAAGCAACAGCTCACCCACTTAGAGAAATAGCAGTTGTGGTGATTTGACTGCATTTACGAAAATGTTTGCCAAATTGAGAGACACGCTGGTGCAGTGGTATGCACAAGTGGAAAGGTTCATAAAGACTTCAAAGGTACTGCGGCTGGATTTGAATGCATTTTTTGATATTGTAGTGCCTGCCAATTTATGGGCTGAATGTAAAACTGCAGAGCAGTGGCCTAGAGAGGAGCCAGCGAGAGTGGCTGCAACAAATGCGCTGTCTCCTATAGTGATGGAAAAGAATGAAGCAGTTATTACCTTTTTGAAGGGCACAGTACCACTGAAAGATCTGAATTGGCTCAAGACCAGTAGCGGTCCGTGGTAGGAGTGCCGGCCGGGCGGTGACGTGAGGTAGGGGAGGGGCAGGGTGGGGGGTAGTAAACCACGGATTACGGCAGAATACAGGTCAGTAAACAATTAAATAAATAAAATGAATTTCGTTGTGAGTGCTGCATCGCCAAATGCGATGCAGTGCGTGCAACGAAATTCGTTTTATTTATTTAAATGTTTACTTACCTGTATTTTTAAATTAATATGCCCAAATAGCAGATCCCTTCTCAGTCAGCTGGCAATAGAATGTAAGCACTCTGTCCACAGATTTAATTAACCCCTGAAATAACATTCTCATTTCCCTGCAAAATTTGCCAAGGTCCACCCGTCAGTTCGAAAGTGTGTTCACAGCTACTGATTCCTACATGTCTAGTTCTTTTAGGTGTCCGTCTTCTGTACATGCAAATTGTTCCCTTGTGTTGACTGTCAAGTCTCAGTTTAGGGCAGACCACCTTCTTTCTAAATTCATTTTCCTCCTTTCTCCTTGCATTCTCTAAAACATCACTATTTTTGTCAGTAGCATGTGTCATGTTAGAGTATATTTCTTCTAAGGCCATTATATAAACATTTTCTATAGGTCTCATTAAACAGGTTAGATTGTCTTTATAAGCCTTTACACTATCTTTAAGTCTATGAGGAAAGAAATAGTACCATGCTGTATCCATTTCCATTGCTTGTGAATGTAAGTTCATGCTTTCTATTGAGGGTACTCTGGAAAATATTAGATCATGATCAGAATAAAAGCACTCAATATGTCCTTTCCTATAAACTAATGATAATACAATACTACAAGAATTTGCATAGGATAAAGGCATGCTATAGTAGGTAACCTCTTCTGACACTGATGCAGGTAAGTGTGCGCAAACATAGCAATCCTTTGAGTTCATTGCGTTAGCGTATTCTTGTACTAACCTGTTATAGACATTAGTGGAATAATCATCTTTCTTGTAGCTTAGAAATTAGTAAGTAAAGGGACCTTCCACAGTCCTGTAACCATGTGAATTAGTAACATTCTTATCTTTAAGCTCTGACTCTGGTGCTGATTAAAATCCTATTAGTACTATAGTGATCATAATTATTGTTGTTACGATAATTGAACCCATAATATATTTACATTTAATTCTAATGCAACATATTCTCTGAGTCCATTCAAAGCACTTGGTTCAGTAGCTGGTGAATAGTTTCTTTAGTGAGGTTATTCTGTTTCTCTTCATCTTCAGTTAAGCTCCTATCCAGACAATCCTTAGCCCTACTTCGTGTTCTTCTAAAATGTAATCCCTATACTTTTGTAACTTTCAACTCAGACCTAGTTTAGTCTTCTGTAAAATAACTAACTAAAATAACAAATATCTAATAAACACAGTTCAAATCTCTTTCTTATTCTGTTCAGCCTCGGATTATTCCTCAATTTTTTTTTGCCCTTTGTTTTTTTTTGTTTTCCGTTCAGGTAGGTTTAAATAGTTCAGGTTTCACATTGCACAAATCTTCCAATGCATCATTCAAAGCAGTGTTCATAAGGATGAACATTCAGGTGCTGAATACCTGCGACAAGGTACCCATGCTCTTTTTGATTTTCCTAGGTTTTGCTGATTTGGGTCTAGGCTACTTTCATCACTAGACTCAGTCTCTTCAGGTACTGTTTTTGGTATTTGAGCTATTGAAGCACTTCTCTGATTTTTTTCCCCATAGCTTTGTGGCCATTCTGCTTGGCAATTGCTTCTCCTTATTCATTGGCCTGGATCTTTGTCTCTCAAAGCCACATTCGAAGCACTTCCTCCTGGTGACTCAATCTCTGCTTCCCTTTTGTTAGAGATCTCCATACGACTCTGGGTTATTTCTGGTACTTGGACTTGATTTCCTGTCCACTGTTCTTCACTCCTTTTGACCCCGTCTTGCTGAACTGGCAACGGTGATGCTGGTCTAGGTGGTTTATAAAATGGTGGTGCAACCACCACTGCTCTTCGCTCAGGATCAAAGACCAAAGGCGCTTCTTTTGGGGTTGCTCACTCGATTGGTGTGCAAGGCAGAAAACTAGTTTGGGACTCCAGCACACTTAACAGCCGTGTGCGTAGTAACGATCACCTGAAAGTGACCTTTCCATGTGGGTTCAAGGCAAGTCTTCCGAACTTGCTTCTTGATCACGACCCAATCACCAGGATTGAGGTCGTGGCACTCTTCTTGTTGTGGATATTGTGTGGCAGCTAAGACCTGATGAGAGACAGAATGGACTATGTCAGTCAGTTCCTTATAATAATCCAAGATATTATAATCAGTAATGTTCAAGAGAGCATTTGCGGGAACAGCAGGTAATCTCATTGCCCTGCCCATTAATATTTCGTGAGGAGATAACCCTGGCTTTCTGTTAAGCATAATCCGAATACTCATCAGCACCAATGGTAGAGCATCTGGCCATTTCAGAGAGGTGGATGCACAGACTTAAGCCAATCTAGACTTGATGGTACCATTCGTCTGTTCAACAATACCAGAGGCTTCTGGTCTGTAACTGAAGTGTAATCTTTGTTCGATCTGTAAGGCTGAGCAGATCTTCTTAATAACTTTGCTGTTGAAGTGTGTTCCTCTATCTGACTCAAGATAAATCGTCACGCTGAACCTGGGGATCAATTCACGTAATAGCAATTTTTAGTTGGGTAGGCTTCCACCCATCTTGATAAGACAATCACTATCACCAGGATATATCGGTTATAGACAGGAATCTGGATAAAATCCATATGCATCCTATTAAATGGGCCACCTGATCTCCCTAGGTGTGTCAGTGTGACATGTGTCTGTTTCCCTATGTTTAGCTGTTGACAAGTTAGGCACCAATGGCAAACCTCTTCTGCCAGCATCCTGAATCTGGGGATGTACCAATTCTGTCTGAAAAGTCCCACCATTGCGTCTCTCCCCAAACACGGGTGTCCATTGTATCATCGTGTCATTGGAAACAACAAGCTGTCTGGTAGTACAGGTCTCCCACCTGCTGACATCCAGATATCATTTGCATTTTCCTCACAGCCTGCTTTTACCCAACTGTTCTGTTATGCCTGTGACACTTTTTCCTGCACCCTCTTCAGCTCATCCCACATCAGTGGCTTTTATCAACATGGCAAAAAAACTCTACATGACACATGCTACTGACAAAAATAGTGATGTTTTAGAGAATGCAAGGAGAAAGGAGGAAAATGAATTTAGAAAGAAGGTGGTCTGCCCTAAACTGAGACTTGACAGTCAACACAAGGGAACAATTTGCATGTACAGAAGACGGACACCTAAAAGAACTAGACATGTAGGAATCAGTAGCTGTGAACACACTTTCGAACTGACGGGTGGACCTTGGCAAATTTTGCAGGGAAATGAGAATGTTATTTCAGGGGTTAATTAAATCTGTGGACAGAGTGCTTACATTCTATTGCCAGCTGACTGAGAAGGGATCTGCTATTTGGGCATATTAATTTAAAAAATGTATCATGTAAAAAGTATAGATGCACTGACACTAACACCCGCACATAGGCAGAAACGCAGTACAGAAACAGGAGCTGGGTTAATAGGAGACACATTTGGAGCTGTCATTCGACCTACAAGAGTCATTTTAAATAACAAAAAGATGAGAAAACTGTGACTTGTTGTCGACATAATGGCAACAAGTACATCCGGAGCTTTGCTTGTAATAAATACAGAACTAATAGCTATATGATCGTTGATTCTACAAGACCGTCTTGCATTAGGCATTTTATTTGCCGAAAAGGGCAGAGTCTGCCAGATGCTTAAATTAACTCACTGTTACTAATACATACCTGACAAGAGTAGGGAAATAAAAGATTTATAAAGAACATTTCAGGTTTAGAACACAAATTACATGAATTGGAAACACCAGGCTTATATGAACATTTTGGGAAAGGAATTGACACAATTGGAAACTGGTTTTCAACAGCAGTAAAATGTATACTGAAAGCTATGTTAATGCCAATAGTACTAGTAGGACTCTGTCTAATAATTCTTTATGCTCTATTACTTAGCTACAAATACATACTCCGAAAAAGACAAGAAAAATCTCAAATGAAATTACATGAAGGGGACATGGGATTACATGGAATCATGAATGACGATTATATGAAATCATTAAAATTTTGGGGGTTGAAAAGACAAAGACGAGACTCAACTGATGACAAAAGTGCATTTTGAAATGGACTCACATGAGATGGACAGATTGAGGAAGTTGAAAATGTTTATGAAAATATCATCACACAATAATATATAAACACGCTAAATATTAACATTCAAAATTCATAATAACTTAAATATTAGAAAATGTGCCTTTATTTAACGTGCATACATGAAAAATGTTGTTTATTTTCTGCAGTAAGCTTCCATTTCTATCGTACTCCACTTACTAGGCCACACAAATAAATGCTTTTCATAAAATGGTAATTTAACTGAACTGTAGGACTTTTTGTGAAATGTGCTCTTTCCTGAAAAAAATGTATTCCATCTTTCCTCACACCATATGACTTCATTGTATTTAGATTGTTTTCTTTGCCACATATACATAATGAACAAGTGTACTAATGCAAAAAAAAATGCTTGCTGCAGCTTACATTTTGTGATCTAACCAGGACATACCAGAATTTAAATGTTTCATTTCATAGAGTAGCTCACTGTTATACGATGGGACACCAGACAGCTAACAGAATAGGTTTGCAAAAGGTTCTCATGAGAACCTTCATAGATGTAACTGTTTGTAATACATTGTAGCCACCTCTAACTGATTTCATGCTGACATGAATGTTTTCATTGGGAATTGAGGACGAAGACGACGGACCATAGAAAGATCTTTCACTATTGGATGCTGATGACACATTCATCTGTTTTTGCAACATGTTTAGCTGCTTTCTATATAGTACATGTTCCTAGCTAGAGAAGCACTCATCTTGAAGGTACTCATGCATCCCTATCCTGCCAAGCGCCATAGTACTTTGCAGTGCTAGCCCGATTTGTCATAAGCTACTTTTTACAGTGATTTATTTGTTTTTCTTACGCTTCTTGAGGAGAATTTTTCTTTTATTCTGATCATAGCTACAGCTGTGATTCTCTCCTTCTCACCTGTATACACGGTTGTTATTGCAATTGTCCGGAGAATTAGGCTGAGTCTCCAGAACTATTATGAGGAGTTCAATCTTTTCCTTAGTTATCTGATTTTGCTCAAAAATCTACTTGTTCTTTTCCAGAAGGAACTCTTTAGGGGTTCTTGCTAGGATAGGTCCCTAGTTTAATATAGGAACTATACTATGATTTTAACATGCCGTTCTTTAATTCTCCATGCTTGTTCTACCCAGTTTTATTCATTATTACTTCTGTAATCAATTTGCCACTAATTTGAATAAAAAGAATAAAACTAGCAACTAATTCACTGAAAGAGAAAATAAACTTTTAAAACTTTGCCAAAGCTTTCTTTATTGACTGAACGACAAATGCAATTATTATTGTCATTATTGTGTAAAGCTCTATTCTAAAATGGTGGCAAAGATTCATTGACCTAGAAAAGCGTGTCAAGACCAGGTTCTCTAGTAAGTTTATAGTGACATCATTTGTGGAAAATGTTTACAAGATTTCCACGCTCACACCAGCCAAGAATCCTGGAAGTGGGGGCATCTCTTGGGGATCAGGAATCACTTCAGCAGAGTCCAGCTGCAAGGCTCAGAACAATCCCGTTGCAGGTCAAGGCAGGTACAGTTGCAGCAGGTCATCTGGGCAGTTTCAGGGAGGCCTGTGAAGTTTGTTCTGTCCCTGTGGCTCACAAAGAAGGCCAGTTAATGGACCCTTGGAGTCACTTTGGGTAGCCTGGGATGAAGGAAAGCAGATCCACCCCCCCTCTTTCAGATAGCAAAGCAGTCCTTTAAGCAGCAGGACAGTCCTTCTTCTGAATCTTCCATAGGTTGAGGAGTGTTCTGATGAGTGACTCTGGAGGTCGAATATTTATACATCATGTCAGTCTTTGTGTGGGGGACTCACATTCCTACTCCCAAAACTGGGTCTGGAAAGTTCTTCCCCTTCCCCTGGTCTAGACTCCCAGCTGTTCGGGGTGACAAAAGACAGGGTATGCCTGATCTCAGGTTCCTAAGTGTGTGCTGTAGGCAGGGGCCTTTGAAGCATAAGTGAAGCTGGGTACAGCTTCTCCTCAGCCCTCCTGTCAGGATGGCCCATCCTGTCCACATCTAAGCCCCCTTTGTGACACTGTCTGGAAGTAATACACAAACCTCAACAGCAGAGCCATTCACAGTCACGCGACTAAGGACACTGGCAGAAAAGGACTGTTGGTTGGGACAAGAAAATGCCAACTTTCTAAAAATTCAAAACACAACATGAACACCTGGCTCCGTGCTAACCTACACTCCTACTATTTATGGAGTAACGGGCAGACTATTCTTTTATCTGTCCAAGTCAAATTTTAATTAAATAGTCTTTAAATTGATTCAAAACAATTTTTTCAAAAGACTGAAAAAGAAACACATATTTCTCAAATTGACACAGAAACCTTCACATATAAATAACACAATACACAATCAAAAACAATTTGGACATACATCAAAGTGAGAATTATTTGCAACAAATTACAACAAGCGACAAAATCACTAAAGGAAAACAAACATAAATCAATTGCAAAAAACATTTAAAGCGACAAGATCACTAAATGAAAACAAACATAAATCAATTGCAAAAAACATTTAAAGCTTGCATCATCTGTGAAAAAACACAACGGTGATTGCGAAAAATGTCCAATTTCATGGACTGAACTTATTGTTTCTGCAAGAATATCACAAAAGTGTTGGAAATAATGAATTAATCTTTAATACATCCGACACTCAACACATTTAGATTTAACTAACGAGATTTTAAATGAGTTCGGACGAACTCATTTAAAAATTGTGAGTCCCAATCCGAATAGCTCCTGTCCATGCTCTGCAGCCTTTGCGCAAGAATTATACACAGTTTAAAGTGTGCACGTGGTGCTTTAAAGCTACAGTAGAACGAGTCAACTGACATATAGGTAAAAACGCGTGGAATCAACGAACTGGAGCGGCTGCTCCTACTTCAAGAATCAGAATATCCCGATCATTTGTTTGAAGCCCTGACGAGAGTCCCAGTACTATCCAGCCTGGGTCTTGAAACGCGTTGGCATTTTCAAGAGGCATTTTGAGAGGCATTTAGTTAAATCTAAATGTGTTGAGTGTCGGATGTATTAAAGATTAATTCATTATTTCCAACACTTTTGTGATATTCTTGCTGAAACAATAAGTTCAGTCCATGAAATTGGACATTTTTCACAAGTGAAGTTCCACTTCCTTTTAAGTGGGGTAGGATGCATCTTAGATTCTAGAACTGGTGTATTGCGTCTTGATAGTTAGGTAGTCCTAGTGGAAGTGGAATTACGTCAGGGTGTTTTTTTTGTTATTATTATTTTAGTTTTTATGCTTGATATGTGTGAGTTGAGTACATTTTAGACAAGGTTGTAGCGTTTTACTATTCCCTTCCCTTTCTCTGCCCCGCGGATGAAGCACTCACCAAACAGCTGTAAATTTGATCGTAGGAGGTTCTTTGCCCTTGTTTGAGGGGGTGGAGACTCCTTACTCTAAACCTAGGCAGAGGTCTCCGCAAGAAATTGGTGAATAGTAACTGTGAGGAGAACTTCACCAGGTTGTAATCATAAATGTCTGCGTGCAGACAGCTCCACCTGGAAATATCCCTTTGTAAACAGGTCCCTTTGGCTTTTAACAGATTTTACAAGAGATTCAGTAGATTATAAAAATGATATCTCTTATTACTTTGACATTGGATGCACCTCCTTGAAAAAGACTGAGGGGGATAAGTACAATGAAGTGGCGGGGCGTGTCGTTAGCCTCCTGGGATTAAAAACACGCTCCGCCACTTCCCAAACACAAGGCTGCACCATATTTACAAGAATGTGGTGCAGCCTTGCATTTTCCCCTGCGATGGCGCTAAGTTTAACAACTTAGGGGCAGATTTACAAGCCCCTTGCGCCACTTTTGCGTCACTTTTCCCATGTTAAAAATGACGCAAAAGTGGCGCAAGGGCCTTGTAAATAAGCCCCTTAGCGCCAATGCAGGCACCCTTGCACTAGAGTGCAAGGGTGTCTATGTGCAGGGGATGATTGGTTATGTGTAGGAAGGTGTCCCCTCCTGCACATTAACAATCCTAAAATGCCATTTTGTAACTTTCATGTGTGCTGCTTCATGCAGCACACATGAAAGTTACAAAATGGAATTTTTTTAAAAGGTTTGTTTATGTACAGGAAGGGACACCTTCCTGTATATAAACAAACCAAGGCATTTTGCTTTTCCCATGTGTGCTGCACAAGGCAGCACACATGGAAAAAGCAAAAACGAGGAGAAATAATGCATTTCTCCTCGTTTTGCCAACTTAAGACCAGGATTTTCCTGGTCTTAATTTTGGCGCTGCCTCCTATGTACGCCACCCTTGTACATAGGGGGCAGCGTCAAATACAATGGGTGTTGCGGTGGAACGCCCACCGCAACACCCACTGCACGCCCCTTTCACGCTAATCATAGCGTGAAAGGGTGCCTTATGTACAAGGCAGCGTTAAGCCACGGTAAGTGGCTTAAACTGCCTTGTACATAAGGCAAGGCCCCTATCGCCACGGAAACGTCACAAAAAGTGACATTCCCGTGGCGAAAGGGGCTTGTATATATGCCCCTAAGTGACAATTAATGCTCCAATTGCAGTGTCTCCAGTGAACAAGGGCGTGAGGGGCCAACTGCACCTTGATTGTGGATGTGTTTTTCACTATTCAACCATGAGAGCATGAAACTAATTTCCCTTTGCTTACCTTCCTAGCTTACATTTATTTAGATTGGTTTGTCCAGAATACTACTAATAGCGAAGTGTGATAACATGGACGGAGCGATGATGTTTGAACCAGGTCTGTTGGTTTAAAGGCCAGCAGCTTAGCCAGTAGACCACAAGCCTTGCCCTTGCAGAGGAATCTATTACGAAGGTGCTAATTCTAAAAGGACAGTACAAGTGACAGCATGTTCTGTAGAAATCCCTGAAGACTGCAATAATTTACTTCTTTTATGGATATGCTGCTTGGCGCAGTGTCAACAGGGCATAGTGCCCCATGGTCCTTCAGTAAAATATATTTATAGATTTTTAATCATATGCAAGTCAGCCATCTTAATTATCAATGAGGCAGTTTACTCGGCCATAATACTAGATGAAGTCATTTGACATCTTTTCTCTTTGTTAACACTTAGAAACCTGTACTCATGGCACCTGCCTAAAACAAAAGAACCAACCAGCGGGCCCCGCATTGCTTGCAACCAGAGGGCCCTGCATTACTCGCAATCAGAGTGCCCTGCATTGCTTGCAACCAGAGTGCCCTGCATTGCTTGCAACCAGAGGGCCCTGCATTGCTTTGGTTACAGGTCTCGCTATAACATCTGACAAAGACTGAATGACATTGTGAAAGGAACACACTTCAACTCATCCATTTCCCAAACTTATGAAAGCATACCATTTCTACTCCTAACAGTAACATCATGTCCCCAAAGTCCTATGGTTAGTGGAAATGAAACCGCATGCGCTTTAACCCTCAAACATCCTAGGAAATAACATCACTTGACCACTGGACCCAATGAAGACAATTATTTATTTTAGACAATCATGAATAAACTGTTTAAAAAATGTGTTTGTTCAGGAGCATGGACAGCCCGTTTTGAAAATTTGCGAAACTTATAGGAACACCTACTTACGGAATAAGGTCTGTAGTTCGAGTTAGTAAATATCCTTGTTTTCAAAGTAGCTCGCAGTGGTTGCAGAAAACCACTAAGAGTTTGCAATTATTAAAATAAAGTCATTAGCTCGTATTAAACTATTCGGCTCCAGTCCTAGCATGTAACTACAACATTTTTAATAGCATGGTATTTAGTGTATGAGGAAAAGTCGGGGACTAAAGTGGACAGTGAGCAGAAAAGGGATTAAGGAACGATCTGAGGACAAAGGTGAAATTGAGGGAAGCAGTTGTAAATGGTGCATGGAATGTATGCCCTACTGTACTTTTCCTGAACCCAAAATATACCAAAGTTAATAATTACCTCTACAAATCCATCTATAGCTACGGGCGGAAAAGCGAATCCTCAAAGCACAGAACTTAAAAGGAAGTGAAAAAAATGATATGGGACTTGTCATCTTATTCCTGTTCTCCAGAGATGCATAATAGACTTTGAAAATTGCTTCACAGTTCTGATAACTTAAGGGGATATTGAGAGCTTTTTTAACATGCGCAGTTACTTTTTGGGGTCAATATAAAGTGCAATTCTCTGCCATACCGGCACAAATATTTATGTTAATATACCTAAAATATTATTTAATTAGCAGTACTGCTGAAATTTAAGCATCAGAGCTCTGGACATTTTTTAACATTCATACAGGCCGACCTCAAAGTGGAAAATGCAGATGCAGCGACGGAGTTTTAGAAACCAGCACCCAGATATACCATGGCTTGGTGAGGGAGCAATGCTGAGCATGCAGTGGCGGCTCGCAGAGGGAGTGCTGCGGGGCGGAGAGGCGGGTGGGGGGGTAGTGGAGTCGGACATACGACGGCCAGGAGTAAAGTAAGTAAATAAATAAATAAAACTATTTACCTTGCGCTCACTGCATCGCCAACTCGGCTGGGTGTCCTGGTGAGTATGTCCTTTTCCTTTTTCTCTATCACCCACTGTTGGCACGTACACCTCACGCGGCTGCGCATTCTACCCTTCAGGTACTCTTGAATTTTATGCCCTTTTATCCATTTGGTCGCATTTGTGCCGGTATATGGGCCATATGCTTATTTTCTTTTTTCTTTTCCTAGATGTCCCTAAATCCATAGGTCCTGATGAGACCCTAGATTACATATAGGATTGAAACGTCGTCGGCAACAAAAGAAAGCGAACCATTAACAGCGCGCATTATTGTATATAGCTGCTGAATATTGTGTATTGAATTGCTAAATGGTCGACTTTTTTGAATACTTTGGAAACCTTGCAAAATACTGTCACAATTTTGTCACCAATATTTTAGGTTCCTGTTTCTCACTGGTGACACTACGCACATTTTTCTTTTTCATTGTATATAGAATTTTGTTTGGAAAATATAAAATACGATTGTATCAAACTAAAACCATAGGTGTATGTGGTTTCTTCGTCCTCTGACACCATTTTAACCCTTGCATTGCGATTGTGCATCTTATTATCTACATATGATTCTATTATTCCACAGGAACCACTGTTTCTGATAATAAGCCACTGTGAGCATGGCTTTGCAATACACAACATCTTAAACGGCAAAGCTTATCAAACTTTTGGACAGATTTACAAACCTTTTGCTCTGGGTTTGCGCAATAAAAGTGACGCAAACGCACAACATTATTTTTGTTGGCTTGCCTTTCAGCGCCAAACTTGGAAAGTTGCTTTCGTCAGGGGGACGTTCCATGGGATGTACATGGGTGTTCCCATGCAACCACCCATGGTTCTTGATGCAAAATCATATGTACTAACAATAGTAGCCAGGGGTTTGCAACAAACATTAAGGCCTCTTTGAAGCTGGTGTTAAAAAGGAGAAATGCTTTTATTTCTCCTGACTTTTCCCACTTTGCATGTGGGCTACACTGTACAGCACACATTCGAAGTGGGAAAAGTTTTAAAGTTAGCCTAAGCATAGTATTTTGCACTGGAAGGTCACCCTTCAGTACAGAACCTTTGCTGGACTCACGCAGATCCACTTGCATTATGGTGCAAAGGTGTGTGTGAGGTGCTTGGGAACCTGATTGTCCGCAAACACTAGAGAGAGCTGGATAGTGCCATATATCTCTAGATATGGCATATTCATGCTCTCTCCCTGCCATGGAACACAACGCAGCAACTTTGATTGCTGCGCTGCGTTGTGTTGGTAAATCTGGGCTTTTGTGTGCAAAATGTAATTTGTGCTGAAATTAACTCAAGTGCAGCACCAAGTTGTGTTGTATCTCCTGGGTTGGACTGGCCCATAAGGCAATCAGGCAGTGCCCTATGCCCTAGTCTGAAAGCTCAGTGTGTGGTCCTTTTTTGGGGGCTGCTTGTGGACCTGTTTATGGTCTGCTGGGCCTGTTTTTATTGTTCATTTCCCTGATAATAAAACAAATATTGGCTACAGCAAGCTCAACTCCATGCAGTCTTCCATACCAAACAGTAATACAGTGTGTTGTTACAAGTTTAAAACTGCCCCAATTTGCAAATGTGGGCCACGTTTTTTCTTATTCACTAATGGGGGCCAGTTTTATTTTGGTGCCAGTCCTATTGTCTGTCCCAGTTCAACCTTGTGTATCACATAGCACCAAACACAGATAATCTAGGCAAAGAGGGCATAACGTGGTAGAAACAGAGCAAAGACACCCAGGAATCTGCTAAAATAGTGTTACTAAGTTTTGCATGGAATTTTAGCGTCAAATGAAACCAGGTGTAAACCATGTGCACACTTAATAGTGCTTGAAATTTCCACACAAAGCTTGCATATTACCAAAAATTACACATTCTGTGCAAATTATCTTTGGCCAATTGCAAGTAAAACTTTGCACTGGAACATTTCCCTCAAAGTAATAATCTCAAACAAGACACTGCCTACACACCTGTGCACTGTGGCTTATACTTTTGCACAAAGATGGCAGAGCATTTTAGTGCAAAAGTGGCCAGTGACATCAGTGGCACATAATTCATAGTAAATATGATACTGCACAGTGTTTTCCCTTCTGCACAATGCAGCATTGCGTATTTTAGTGGGCGCTGCACTGCTCAATTTATCCATAAGCAGGATAAATAGATCTGAGTGCCTGGATCCTTGATCACTAATGCACATGTGAGAGGAATGTGAACGGCATAAAAATTCCAAATGCCCAAAACAAGATCTATATATGTATGGATTTGTTGGCAACTGTGACACATAACATAGAAATTGAAACTTAGAGACATATTTACGAGGGTCTTGTGTCATGCTTGCACCACGCAATGTGGTACATGGACGACTCAAAGCCTCAAGTCATATTTATGAGGCTACGCAAAGCCACTTTGTGTGGCGCTGAATGGCTTCACAAATAAGAAGCAATGCAACACAGCGCAAATCGCTGCATGACCTTACTCTGCGCAAGGGAGGCGTTCCATGGGCGTTGTGGTGGGCACTCAACTGCCATGGTTTTTTTATGCATTCCCATATTTACAAGGACTTGTAAACCTGGGAATGTGTCAAATTCTTACACCTCCTCAGGTGAGGCGTAACGAGGATAAATATGTTTATTTAGCCTCATTTTTTCCTCTTTCTATGTGTTCTGTATTCTGCATTCTGCAGCACATAGAAAGAGGTAAAAACCTTTCTGGATAGTTTTTGTGCAGGAAGGTGCCCCTTCTTGCACAAAAGCAATTCTGCCTGTAATGCAGGCACCCCTGCACCATGGTGCAAGGGTGCCTGCATTGGTGCTAGGCTGCTGAAACGGTGTCAGAGCAGTGAGGGGGAAAGGACAGGAATGCACCATATTGGAAAAATAATGTGCATTTCTGACCTTTCCCTGTGATGCAGGGCAGCACAGCAAGGTAACTTGCTGCGCAGCCCTGCGCCACCATTCTAGTCAATATACACCCGATTTCAATAATGAGATCTGGAGAAAAGGGTAGCATTCCCTCCCTTGACTACTAAATTTGTCTGCATTCTCCTTTGCCAGATACTTTCTCCAGTGATTGCAGAGACCATGTACAAACATGAGAGGGGCTCTTCCATGGCACTTCAATGATTGGGATATTATATAGCACAACTACCACTCCAAATGAGGTCTTGCACTTTTTTGAATCATTTACACATCAATATAGAAGTCACGGGGTTAATTCCTGTTGAGGAAAGAAAGAGGGCTACATGTATTATAGGCGGTAAATGTATAATGGAACCAGATAAAAAGCTATTGTCTGTTACTTAAAATGTTTTTTTTCATTTACTTCTGCTAATGCATGTGTATTCACTCATTCAGCTGTGCTTCATTTGCTGGTGAATACTGCAATCTGACATTTCATAATGTTTGATACATTTCGGTTGTACTTTTGAGCTGTCATTCGGTTGCCAGTGGAATGAACACTTATCTGCTTTTTAATGCCAACTTTCTGTGTCAGCCGCTTGCAAGGACTGGTAAATGAGGAACGGAGGACATGTAGACACCAATGTTTTTCCCACAGTGTAGCCAATAGAGCTGGGGTGTCCAGTAGGACCAGACAAATTCCAGATTGTCATGTCAAATAGATTTATGTAGGATAAATGTAACTTGAAATTATTCCCATAGTAATTGATTACCATGAAAATCTGGAATAGGTCTGGCCCTCTTGAACCTACATTGCACAACCGTGCAACAGCCGCTACTTATGATAGAGAGACTCTTTCCTTGTGCTGGGGTCAAGTGATTAATTTTGCTGTGGTGTAGTAAACAGCTGTCAGTCATATAGATAACATCTAAGGGGCTTATTTACCAGCCTCTTGCGCCACCGGTACGTCACTTTTTCCCATATTAAAAGTGACGCACCCGTGGCGCTGGGGGCTGGTAAAAAAGGCCCTAAGGGTGTAGGATGTTAAGCTATCCTAGCTACCTGCAGACCAGAACAAAGCCACTGTTTGAATGCCTCAGTCTGCCCAGGGCGTGGCACAACCTTCGAACTGCCTGTTAGGAAGGGAGGACGCTCAAACCTCAGCTAATTGGGTTGACTAGGACAGTCAAACTGAATCCCACATCACTGCACACTTTACTGCAAGGTGGAAAACATACCTGGCTGAGAAGATGGCGCCTAGGTGCTCCCTTAGTTTGGTGGGAGAGGAAACAGCCAGCAATATGTACGCTAGAAGCAGTACACGTGCTGTGCTTCCTTTACTCTCAATCAATACAAAAGTGAAACAGTAATGTAACAGTATGTACTGGAGACCATGTAACCTTATCTCCCAAACAACAGCCTGAAATACATAGTTAGAAGAGAAATTAGGAAATGCCATCACACATGAAATGGTCCAGTACTTGAGTACTTGTCAACTGATAAAGAACAGAGATATGGCATCGATTTGTTAGTGAGAGAAGGTTAGAGAGATAGAGTGGTGTCTTAGAACCATTCCCAGGTCATCTAACAACTAAGGTGGCATGTTATTGGGTGATATTGCTCAGCGCTGCATGGCATGGCTAAAACGCATCTTCAGAGAGCTGTGGAAGCGGGAGTGGAAGAAGAAAGCCCTTTGAGAAGGTTTGAGTTTAGGAAGGGGCTAACTCAGTCAGTCAGTCAGTCGATTCTTTAGGGGTTAACTCACATACAACTGGTGGAACTGTAAAGTTTGATTTAGTTTCTGAAGTTGGTGGGTCGTCATTTTGAGTGAAGTCCTGTTGGCGTGAACTCCAAAGCAGTGGTCCTTGTTCAGGATGGTTTTGTCAACAAAACAGGCTTTAAAGAAGTAAGGAGATGAGAAGGTGATGTAGTCTAAACACATCAGCAGTCGCCGATGTAATTTTTAGCTTCCGTTATAGGTGCTGTGCACGGAGTCATTCATGGTTCTGTGGACTCAGTAGACTATAGTAAAATTAATAGGTTATTTGATTGGGATCCAGTGTGTTTTAGTGGGGCACTTACGAATCTAGGGTCAGAAGGATGCCATGTTTTAGTGGTCACAAACCCCCTTAATTTGCTAAATTTAGGAGATTCTGATCACTAAAATGTTTTTCCATGTGTACTAAAACCATTTTTGGATGACAATGTGCAACAAACATTTTTAGAAATTGGTAACAGTTTACTGACTCCTAATATGGGTTTAGACATGGTTTACGAATTGCTATTTGGAAGGAGTGTACTTTGGGCGTCCCTTTCGAATAGCAATTCGGTACCCTATGTATTAATTGTATGTGATTGAATTATGTTTGCAAACCATTGACAAAGTACCAACTCCCAAGTTGGGATGGTAACTTATTCGCAAAAGGGAAGGGGCCCCCTTTGGACCCCTTCCACTTCAAGAGTTGGTAGTAGTCAAGCAGACCACTGCCAACTCTCACTGAAACTTTTAAAAACTTTTATTTTTAGGTTGACCCTGGGCAGTGCATGCGCTGCTCTGCGAGGCATGCTGTATTGAGGCATGGAATAGAAACTCCGCCCATTTCCCGCCCCTCTTTTCAATTGGTTCCTGCTACTGTCCTTTCCAAATCGTTGCTTTTAATTGATAAATAGGCTTAGTAGACCCTCCTTGGTACAGCCTTGTAACCTCCCATAAGGACTGGACTTTTTACTTGTTTTGTTACATGGTCTGCTTTATCGAAGCTGTGAGCACTATTTTCTGTAATTATCTAACACTTTTCCACCCACAACGTGCTTTCCTACAACGCAGCATGCCAGCCGCTTTTATATTTTTAATAGTAAAATATTTATTTAATTTACAGCGCGGTCCGCTTTCACTTTAGCGGCCGTGCTACAGAACCTTTCTTTCTCTCTTTATTTTTTCTATTTGGGTAAAAGCGCCCCATACCGCGCTTTCACTTTAATGTTGGCCACGCCCCTTTCTTTAGACGCTGCTCACTGTAACCTGAATACGGCGAGCAGAGTCTAAAGAAAGGGGCGCAGCCACCATTAAAGTGGTCTAGCAATTGCGAGTGTTTGAGCTATTGGCATTAGAAATAACAATGCCTTTTATAAGTGGGTTAGTTTTAAAAACACATAAATAAGAGGCATTGTCATTTACAATGCCAATAGCTTAAACTCTTGCAAATGCGAGACCTATTGCATTGAAAATGCTTGTTTGAAAAGCAATCACAATGATGGTGGTCAGCTGACCCTTGCAGGCCACTGTCCTTGTGATAGTGAGTTGTAGAATATTCATTGGCCAGGGCGGTCTCTGTCTCACTGTGATTCCTTATTTTGCCAACGGACCCAGTAGCAGATAGGTCGAATTGCAAAATAAGTTTCTGGTCACCAAAAGTAGAGTCGTAAATTGCAAATTAATTTTCACAACTAGAAAGTAAGTACCTCGGCTCCTAGTCCCTTGGATTTCAGGTCCTTTTGCTATAGATAGGACGCATACTCTTTGCATTTATTAAAGAAAACTAGAAAGGTGGGAAATGACCTTCATCAAGCGTGTCCCAAGAATATAGAAGATAACACCTGTCTACAATTAAAAGCAAATGATTCCAGCATTCTCAATAGGGTCATTACTCTGTTTTGGAAATGTATGCATCATCATGCATTGATCTCAGCAGGCGACTCTGGAAATGAGAAGGTGGTGAGCAGTGATCCATGAGAATTTGTTTTTTAATTATCCTATGTGCATTCCAGAGGCAAGTGAGGTGCTACTTCAGCGCCAGGATGCTTCTCATGAAGCAATAGCTGCGATTGATAGGTATAATTTCAATTATTCATTCATTCATTCGTTCATTCATACTGTGTTTTGGTTTGCTTTGTTCTTGTAGAAATATGAAGGGTTGCTGACCTTATGCCTGTTAATCTGGCCCTAGAAAAATTATTTGAAATAAAAAGAACACATTAATATAAATGTTTGCTAATTGAATCATTCATTAGTGCATTGGAAAGCATTTCTGAGTTTTATTACCTTTTTCTCTGGGCTCCTTTCTGTCTTCCATGTACTTCCCTCGGCTGCCGCAAGTTATTTCTTTTCCTTCCAGGCACTCCGCCCTTAGGACTCGAACAAACTTCCAGTAAACAATGCTTAATGTCTCCTCTAACTACTCTGAGAACAAACTAATCGAAACAGGTGTTCATTCACCCACTCACTCCTAGTTCTCCTAATGTTTCCTAATGCAAAAATGTTTACATGTACATATCATATATAGTGTGCGTCCAATATTTAATGTACGTTGTTTGTGTCTAGCTTGTTGAGTGTCCAAATACACTTCTCACCATGCATCTTACATGCAGCATGCCTACCTCCCAAAGTATTTGACCTTATGGGACGTGGTTCTTTTCCAATTAACAGCACTTACTGTTGAAATACTTAAAGCTAATTTCCTACCACACTGTTATTTTTGCATGCTGTGAATCTTCTTCCGTTGTCTAATACTCGTGAACCAGCTTAGTCTGCAAGTTATTTTGTTCCCTATATTTTAAACATTTAAATCATATATGGTATTTTAAGTCCTTTTGCAAAAGAAAAACATGGAAACGAAAAATAATTTCTGCTATTGCTAAAGCTCTGTTTAATTATTTTTTCAGTTATACTCAAACGTTCACCTCCATGAAATAATAGGTTCTTCTGTAATTTATCATAAAAACCTCTGAAGTCACTGGCGATTATAAACAGACTCGAAAAAGTAAAGCTGGTCTCTTGCCAGCAAAACCTCAAAGCGCACTGGTCCAACACCCAACGGTTCTGTTTTGGGCCATGTGTTTTTCACACACAAGATTATTTAGTACTCTTTTTTTAAAAGTATGCATATATTAAACATCATTTAAAGCTTAAACTGCTTCTGTGGTGAGTCAAAGTATTGTGCAGTCAAAATAGAGATATGACAGACAATATTTTGTAATGTTTAATGCAATTCCTATAGTAAGCCGTTATACCGGAATATACACGAGCGGCAGATTTCAGATAACCTGCTCCTAGGCTTCCTAATGCATTAAGAAATTGCTGTAACTAGACGGGAGGTCTTGAGAGATATACATCAGAAGACACACTAGTAGAAGGCAATAACTTCTTTATTACATGTCTGGTCCAGTGGTCCTTAGATAAAGCATCAACTGCATAGCTTTGGTCAGAGGTTCATCCTTCAACTGTAACGTGCGTCCAGGCTTCTCACGCCAAACGCTCACCAGCATTTCACGATATAGGCATTGTCTCATACTCTAACATTCCATGTGTCTTCACATACTCTAACCACGTACTCTGATATTCCAAGCATCATCACATACTATAATTGTCTAAACATCTTCGCATACTCTAACATTCCAGGTATCTCCACTTTCTCTAACCACAACCTTTGATAAGCCATGCATCATCACATATGCTAACATTCCATGCATCTTCACATACTCTAGCAACACATTGTGTTATTCCATGCTTTATAACACATTCTAACAGTCGATGTGTTTTCTCATAGTATAATATTCCGTGCATCTTCATATATTTCGAAATTCCATGCATCTTCACATACTATGACCACGAATTCTAACTTTTCTTGTGTCTTGACATGCCCAACTTTCCAAGCATCTTTACATACAATAACATTCCATGCATCTTCACATACCCTAACATTCCATGATTCTTCACATACCCTAATATTCCATGCACCCTCACAAACTCTATCATTCCATGCGTCTTCACAAATTCTCTCATTCCATGCTACTTCACATACCCTAACATTCCATGCATCTTCACATACTCTGTCATTCCATGCATCTTCACGTGCTGTATCATTCCATGCACGTTTGCGTACTCTAACATTCCATGCATCTTCACGTGCTCCATCATTCTATGCATCTTCACCTGTTCTACCATTTCATGCATCTTCACATACTCTGTTATTCCATGCATCTTCACATACTCTAATATTCCATGCATCTTCAAGTACTGTCATACCATTCATCTTCAATAACTCTGTCATTCCATGCATCTTCACTTACTCTGTCATTCCATGCATTCTCACATACTCTACCATTCCATGCATCTTCGCATACTCTTTCATTCCATGCATCTTCACATACTCTGTCATTCCATGCATCTTCGCATACTCTGTGACTCCATGCATTCTCACATACTCTATCATTCCATGCATCTTCACGTGCTGTGTCATTCCATGCACTTTTGCGTACTCTAATATTCCATGCATCTTCACGTGCTCTATCATTCCATTCATCTTCACACATTCTGTCATTCCATGCATCTTCACATACTCTGTCATTCCATGCATCTTCACATACTCTGTCATTCCATGCATCTTCACGTACTGTCATACCATGCATCTTCACGTACAGTCATTCCATGCATCCAGTCGTGGCTCCTGGAGGGAGTGCTGCGGGGCGGGGCAGGGGAGGGGCAGGGTGGGGGGTAGTAAACTCCGGCATACGGCCGAACGGAGGTAAGTACATAAATAAATAGATAAAACGAATTACATTGCGCGCGCTGCAACGCCAAATGGCGATGCGGCACGCGCAATGTAATTTATTTATGTACTTACCTCCGTTCGGCCATATGCCGGAGTTTACTACCCCCACCCTGCCCCTCCCCTGCCCCACCGCCCCGCAGCACTCCCTCCAGGAGCCGTGACTGCATGCATCTTCGCATACTCTGTCATTCCATGCATCTTCGCATACTCTAACATTCCATGCATCTTCACATACTGTCATAACATGCATCTTCACGTACTGTCATTCCATGCATCTTCACATACGCTAACATTCCATGCATCTTCAAGTACTGTCATACAATGCATCTTCACTTATTCTGTCATTCCATGCATTCTCACATACTCTACCATTTCATGCATCTTCGCATACTCTGTCATTCCATGCATCTTCACATACTCTAACATTCAATGCATCTTCACATACTGTCATACCATGCATCTTCACGTACTATCATGCCATGCATCTTCACTTACTCTGTCATTCCATGCATTCTCACATACTCTACCATTCTATGCATCTTCGCATACTCTGTCATTCCATGCATCTTCACATACTCTAACATTCCATGCATCTTCACGTACTGTCATACCATGCAATTTCACGTACTGACATTCAATGCATCTTCACATACTCTATTATTCCATGCATCTTCAAGTACTGTCATACCATGCATCTTCACGTACTGTCATACCATGCATCTTCACATACTCTAACATTCCATGCATCTTCACTTACTCTACCATTCCATGCATCTTCACATACTCTAACATTCAATGCATCTTCACATACTCCGTCATTCCATGCATCTCCACATACTCTTTCATTCCATGCATTCTCACATACTCTGTCATTCTATGCATCTTAACATACTCTGTCATTCCATGCATCTTCACATACTCTAACATTCCATGCATCTTCACGTGCTCTATCATTCTATGCATCTTCACGTGTTCTACCATTTCATGCATCTTCACATACTCTGTTATTCCATGCATCTTCACATACTCTAACATTCCATGCATCTTCACGTGCTCTATCATTCTATGCATCTTCACGTGTTCTACCATTTCATGCATCTTCACATACTCTGTTATTCCATGCATCTTCACATACTCTATTATTCCATGCATCTTCAAGTACTGTCATACCATTCATCTTCACTTACTCTGTCATTCCATGCATCTTCACTTACTCTGTCATTCCATGCATTCTCACATACTCTACCATTCCATGCATCTTCGCATACTCAGTCATTCCATGCATCTTCGCATACTCTGTCATTCCATGTATCTTCACATACTCTTTCATTCCATGCATCTTCAAATACTCTGTCATTCCATGCATCTTCGCATACTCTGTGATTCCATGCATTCTCACATACTCTATCATTCCATGCATCTTCACGTGCTATGTCATTCCTTGCACCTTTGCGTACTCTAATATTCCATGCATCTTCACGTGCTCTATCCTTCCATTCATCTTCACACATTCTGTCATTCCATGCATCTTCACATACTCTGTCATTCCATGCATCTTCATATACTCTAACATTCCATGCATCTTCACGTACTGTCATACCATGCATCTTCACGTACAGTCATTCCATGCATCCAGTCGTGGCTCCTGGAGGGAGTGCTGCGGGCGGTGGGGCAGGGTGGGGGGTAGTAAACTCCGGCATACAGCCGAACGGAGGTAAGTACATAAATAAATAAATAAAACGAATTACATTGCGCGTGCTGCAACGCCAAATGGCGATGCGGCGCGCGCAATGTAATTCGTTTTATTTATTTATTTATTTATGTACTTACCTCCGTTCGGCCATATGCCGAAGTTTACTACCCCCCACCCTGCCCCTCCCCCGCCCCGCCGCCCCGCAGCACTCCCTCCAGGAGCCGCGACTGCATGCATCTTCGCATACTCTGTCATTCCATGCATCTTCACATACTCTAACATTCCATGCATCTTCACATACTGTAATAACATGCATCTTCACGTACTGTCATTCCATGCATCTTCACATACTCTAACATGCCATGCATCTTTGCATACGCTGTCATTCCATGCATCTTCACATACGCTAACATTCCATGCATCTTCAAGTACTGTCATACCATGCATCTTCACTTATTCTGTCATTCCATGCATTCTCACATACTCTACCATTCCATGCATCTTCGCATACTCTGTCATTCCATGCATCTTCACATACTCTAACATTCGATGCATCTTCACGTACTGTCATGCCATGCATCTTCACTTACTCTGTCATTCCATGCATTCTCACATACTCTACCATTCTATGCATCTTCACATACTCTGTCATTCCATGCATCTTCACATACTCTAACATTCCATGCATCTTCACGTACTGTCATACCATGCATCTTCACGTACTGACATTCCATGCATCTTCACATACTCTATTATTCCATGCATCTTCAAGTACTGTCATACCATGCATCTTCACATACTCTAACATTCCATGCATCTTCACTTACTCTACCACTCCATGCATCTTCACATACTTTAACATTCCATGCATCTTCACATACTCCGTCATTCCATGCATCTCCACATACTCTTTCATTCCATGCATTCTCACATACTCTGTCATTCCATGCATCTTAACATACTCTGTCATTCCATGCATTCTCACATACTCTAACATTCCATGCATCTTCACATACTCCGTCATTCCATGCATCTTCACATACTCTTTCATTCCATGCATTCTCACATACTCTATCATTCCATACATCTGCACACGCTCTATCAGTCCATGCCTCTTCACACACCTTAATATTCCATGTATCTTCAGAGCAGTCCAGCGTGGAATGAATCATCACATTGGCTCAGCCACACACAGTCCTACAGAACCTCAGGCCGAGCACATACTCACAGAGTCACACACCCATGTAATGGCCGCTGCACTGATCACCCACGGTAGTGTGTGACTGACGGTCAGCACGTCAAGCCCGCAGCGCACTGGCAGGTGTCGCGTCAGGATTAACGATCACCTCTTGCTGCCTTTGCCCGAAGGGGCCATTATAATCACACTATTAGCGCCTTAATGGCCTCACATTAATGAACAGGATCTAATCTTTGTTCCGTCTTCAGCACATTAGACGAGGCGGCTTTACATTACCGGTTAGCAAAATGGAGAGCAGAGGAAGGCGGAGCTGCAGCATTGGGATAATACTGCGTGCAAATAATGAAGCGTTAAGGCACTGAACCTCTCGCCAGCGTCGGATTGGTAACGTGGGCACTTGGGCAATGCCCAAGGGGCCGGTATCTGAATTCCAGCCGTGGGGTGCTTTTTTGAGCAGCCTGAGGGGGCGATTTGGGCGGTTTCTTCGTTGTTCGATGCCGCCAGCGGCCCAGTGGGTGCCTGAGTGGCCTTTCTGGAGGTAGATGGGCGTCCATTCCCTCGCTCTTATCAACGGCAGAGGTGTCACTCCCTTTAATATATGCATATTGAGCGGGGGCAGGGGGCATGAGCAAAAGTGGCCTCACTTGTTTTCAGGTGTTTCACCAGAGTAAACTAATCCGTGCATTTTTTTAAAAAAAAACCCTCACCCTCCTTTTTTTATAAAATTTCGCCGCAGCAATGTTTTGCGGAAAGGCAATATGCAAATGATGTGGGCCACTTTTTTTTTAGCGTGCCCGGGCATGATTTTTATTCCCAATCCAACCCTGCCTCTCGCTGTTGGTACTACCAAACTTTCAAAGGTCACTACCACCGGTGTGCCTGTGGTGCACTCGAGGAAGTAATTCTTCTGGGAATTTATTCAAGGCAGCTGAGCCCATTCACATACGCCATTAGTTAGATAGTATCATTTAACTAATCTTTTACATATTGGAAAAAATATTGACATATTTATCTCCTAGGGTTTTAGCTCAGGCTCTCTCGCTGTCTCCCTGTCGATCTCTCTGTCGATCGATCTGCAGCAGACACCCCACCCACTGATCTACCCTGCAGCGATTAGCTCCTCTGAGATTTGGCGCTAGATGCAAACTCAACAAAACTCTTGTGGTTGCCTTCTATTTACAGTACAGCAAGGCTGCATCAAATACACAGGAACATTGTATAATTGTAATTGGTGGTCTTAATGGCACTTGTGTTGGACCCAAGGCTTGAAGTGGGCTGGGTCGCACCAGCAGTTCTAAAAAGCAGGTGTCGAGACGGGTCCCTATCGGGCTCTCCATTTTTGCCATCACTCTTCGGGTGAAAAAAAAATCTTAACTCTGCAGCAGTACCACTCTTCACTGCCTTTGGGGCAACTTCGAAGAGACTCGTTAAAGTTCTTTCACAGTCTCATCATTTCAGAACTAAAGGATTGTCATATTATATTCAACGAAGCCATAGTTGCTGCTTATGCAACTAACAACCAATGGCAAAGCCAATAGTTTTGGATTGCTGTAGGTGTAATGTTACTTGTTGTATTCAATATCTGGATGCAATGACAGAAACAGCAAAATAACAGTTGGGCGGCACAGTATGCTAAGCACAGATTTTTTGCTTAAGTGTTTTAGGCCACGTCCTTAATTATATTGGCCACGCCCCTTTGAGAGACCCCCCCAGTTTTTTCATCCCACTTAAAGCCCCGGTTGGACCTAACCTTTAAAGGCCTCGTCAGGGGTAGTAAGCGTTATATAAATACAATTACAAGTGAGTGGGATGCCGTAGGACAGATTATGATTGTCAACGACCTTGAGTTTCTTTGCCTGTGTCCACAGTACAAGGCATGGTAGCCACAGGCAAAGAAAATGCCTTTACGTGCAAGGAGAAATGTCCCTGCACACCAAAGAATTTGTGATTTATTTGGAGAACGCAAACTTCTGCAATGGAAGTTTGCTTTCTCTTTGCAAAAAATGTAGAGTGAGATCTTTAAATATGGAGCCAGCTTGGAAACCTGCAGTGCTGTGAGGCACCCGGTGGTGGTGGTAGCTCACTTTGCAGCTCAGAGATCCCCATCTGGCAGGCGGGGATCTCTAAATCGGGGGGAAGGTCCTCTACAAGGTGCTGTCTGCCCAATTGGAAGACTGTCAGACTGTCTGCCAGGCAGTGCTTAATTTGTAAATATATAAGTGCCGAGGCCCTCATCAGGACGCAGTGGTGGCTGGCAGAGAACAGGGGTGGTGAGGCAGGGGAGGAGAGGTGAAAAAAACAAACCACAAAAAAAATAAACACTTACCTCTTCGGCCCGCCATTTTTTTCCTCCGCTTCCCTGCCAAGGTCACAGGAAAACCGGACAAACCTCCACACTAACCACTCCAAACTCACCTCAAAACAACTGCCCCCTAGGTGGAGATCAGTTCCTCACCACAATACTTCAACCCGCCCAATCCGAAGGACCAACCCTCTATCGGATAAAGACTTACTCTCCTACTACGCTCCTACGATCTCCCACAACCCACCCTCAACACAGCGCTCTCAGACAACTTACACAAACATTCACTAATCCAAACTATCCCTTCCAATACTCACAGATTCACAAAACATAATCCCAGAGATATAGTTGAAATCAACCTTAGACAAGTTCCCCTTATACAAGAACCCAACTCAACCCTATTCAAACCCCGTCTTAAATGCATACTGCTAAATTGTAGATCTGCCTCAAGACATGCAGCTGATTTAGCTGACCTCATACTTACGCAAGAACCGGACCTATTAATTCTAACCGAAACATGGTTAAATGAATCTTCTACGCCCATCCTCGACATACTGGTTCCCCCAAACCATGATATCATCAGACTAGACAGAATTGATAAGCCAGGGGTGGGATTGCCTGCATACACCGGAACAATCTCTCAGTGAACCGATCCCAGTCTCCAGTATTCCCATCTTGCGAATACCTATGCTAAGACATAACTAGCAATAACAAACCAGTTTGCTCTCTTCACATTCTCTATCACCCACCAAGTGATAACCTCACCTTCATCGAGCATCTCATGGACATTGTTTCTACTAATGCCAGACAACAAAACACCCATATATTTCTTGGAGACCTCAATCTCCACTGGAATGATCCTAATGATTCAGCAGTCAGTAGTCTCAAAACCTTCCTCTCGGACCTCGACCTCACCCAAATCTGTAACAGCTCCACACATGATAAAGGGGCAATCCTTGACTTAGTCATCTCTAAGGCCGAATCCATTCAGCTCGATACGATCCGTCCATGTGATTGGTCCGACCATCACATCATCACTTTCTTCATCAACGAAACAGTAAAACTTAATTCTGTTCCACCCACAAGAACCAAGATATGGAAGAGGGATCTGAAAAATATCGATCCTGACCTAATCACAACCTCCAGCTCCAACATCCTTCTTCCCCCAGTAGGGCTATCCGATGTTCAAGATCTCACCAACCACTACTTCAATTCCATGAACATGGTATTAGACGAGGTCGCCCCCCTACAACTGAACAGAGTCTCCATAAAAGACTCAAAACCCTGGTACGATGGCAGACTCAATGAGGACAGACGATTCTTAAGATTAATCGAACGAAGATGGAGATCTGCACCATCCGCCAACCACCTCAAGCTGCTAAGAATGAAAAGAAACGCCTACTACAGAAAGATCAGACGATCTAAAGCAGACTTTTTCAGTTATCAATTAGGCCAAGCCAAGAATCGTCCCAAAAAACTATTCGTGCTAATCAAAACACAATCCAAGGATCCACCCCACCTCCCCCAAGCTAATACAGGTTCACTACCCAACTGCGAAGTGTTTGCCTCCTTCTTCACTCTAAAGACCGAAAACTTAAAGAAGGACCTACTCAACGATTTAATCACACATACTGACACACACATTGACTCTTCACCATCCCTTCCAATAGTCACACCCCGGAGCTCACCAAAGCTCAGCCTAAAAAATAATGCATCTTGGTCCTCCTTCAATACTTATAGTGAAGATGCTGTACTCAAAATGCTCATAGCCTTGAATCCCGCCAATCACTTCACGGACCCTCTACCCGCAATCTGCATAAAAGACTTCATCCCACTGCTACTGCCTCTTTGGACCAAGATTATAAATTCCTCTCTCCTTCAAGGAATCATACCTGAAATCCTTAAATCCGGACAGGTATCCCCCATCCTAAAGAAACCAACGGCTGACCCCGCGGACTTAAATATTTACCGCCCAATATACAACATTCCTACCCTGGCCAAGCTCTTAGAAAAATGTGTACACCCTCAGCTTGGAAAACACATAGACCACTTCAACCTTCTCAACCAATACCAATCCGGCTTCCATGCAGAACACAGTACTGAATCAGCTATGACCCACATAATAGATGATGCACTACAAATCCTAGACCAAAACGAAGCCTGCTTGCTCGACCTTTCTTCGGCTTTTGACACCGTCAAACACGACAACTTGCTTGACCTTCTGAAACACAGAATGGGTTTATCCGGATCCGTTCTAAATTGGTTCTCATCGTTCCTCCAAAACAGATCGCAACGTTTTAAGGTTGATCATTCCCTGTCCAAACCTGTCCCAGTCACCCTAGGAGTCCCACAAGGATCATCCCTCTCTCCGACACTTTTCAATTTATTCATGGAACCACTCACCGAAATTCTCAACTCCTCTAACGTACAGTATCATATGTACGCAGATGATACACAACTATACCTAAAGATCCATTCACTAGAAGACATCAAATCTCTCAACACAACGCTAGAAAAAACTCAGACCTGGCTGGCCAAAAACCATCTACAACTGAATACCCTCAAAACCAAATTCCTTCTAATCGCTCCTCCCGCCCAAGTAACTATAATTCAAGATTGGATCAAACACCTAACAGCACTCAACTGCCAACCTCTTATTGTCGACTCAGCAAAATTACTGGGAGTAACTCTGGACAGAAATCTAAATATGCAGAAACACATCAGCACCGCAATTAAAGGAGCAAACTTTCAGATGAACACATTGAGAAAACTAAAACTGTTCCTGCGCGAAAAGGACTTCAAACTGGCAGTACAAGCACTAGTTATCCCAAGAGTGGAATATGGGAGTATCTCTCTCTGCTGCCTTCCCAGATCCTCAACGGCCCCTCTAAGAGCTTCAATCAACGCAGCAGCCAGACTTATTACTGGCTCCAAAAGAAACTCTCACATCTCCCCAGACCTCAGATCCCTTAACTGGCTACCTTTCGAAGCCAGAATTCAACTAAAAATCACTTGCCTGACGCATAAAGCCATTCATCACAACACTCCTAGCTATTTGGCACAGAAACTGGTGCCTTCATGCGGCATCAGAGCGTCCAGAAGTGCCAATAACCTTCTACTGAAACCACAAAGATTCATCAAGAAGAAATCTTACAATTGAGCCTTCTCAGGGATGGCGCCCAGGATCTGGAATGCCCTGCCCCCAGTAACTAGACTGAATCCCTCTACTGCTTCTTTAAAAAAAGAAGTGAAATCTCTTCTCATGGCTAAATTCACTTGAGCCAGGGTATTGTGATTATACGATTCTTGATCTGTATGGAACTTTATGTTATTGACTATATGCCTATGTGTCTTCTATATTTACCTTGTAAAGCGCTCTGATACCCGCAAGGGTCTTGTTCGCGCTATATAAAACCTTCAAAATAAATAAATTAAAAAAAATAAGCACACACAGGCTCCCTCCCCTAAGCCAATCACAATGCTGTGATTGGTCTGAGCGCTGTGGTTCAGCACTCAGATGGGGAATGGGAGCCTGGGCATGTTCCTCACCAGGCTGTGTAATGCAGCCTAGTGGGGAACATGCAAAGTGCGCATGACTGTTTGGCCGGTACCAGATGGCTGGCCAAACAGTCATGCACACTTAGAGTGTGCCCACCACTCCTCCTCCTGTGACCCCAGCCCACCCTAACCCAGCCCCGCAGCTACCAAAAATAAAAAAAATATTTTTTATTTTTTCACTGCTTTGAAAGCAGTGGGGCGACGCTCCTCTACCTTTGCGGAGGAGCCGCCCCTCAGGAGGCCACCACAGTTTGCATCACACATTGCCACTGTACTAACACAACAACTAACCATTGCACTGCTACAAGTGTGACAATTCAGACTGTTTGAGGCTGCCAAAGCTTTAAGAATAACTTGGGTGGCAGGTATTCATTGTTTTTACTGTATACTGTATAACAAACAACAGACTTTTTTTCTGCTCATATTTAAATTGCACAAACAGTGCCACCATGTGGCTACTGTCATAAGTGCAGGTTCCAGCAATTAAGTGCTGGTGGTGGTAATTAAGGTCCGGTGCCGAGCACGGGAAACCACGGCTCAAATTAAGCCCTGCCGCCAGGGTCTAAATGACCCACTTAGCCATTTTGGCGGAATGGCGAAAAGACGATGGGGCATATTCTCAAGGAGCCATCCCCGATTTATCGGCACTTTAGCGCCGCAAAAGTGGCGATAGACTTATCGCCCTATTCACAAGCTGGTGCAAACTGTCGACATCGCCAGTTTTCCTGCGATAGCTGCCGCAAAACACATCGCCACGGATGAGAGCGACAATCAACGCTAATGACATGCAGAGTAGGCGTTCCCGTGCAAAAACACACGAAAACACCACTTCGCGATATTCTCAACGACCAGCCAGATCTGCGATGCCGGACAAAAAAAGGCGATAAGGCACGTTAGCAGCAGGGACTTAACACCTGCTTATTACAGGTCTTAAGTAGGACGAAAACCTGCAGTACAGAGGGAGCCCAGGCCAGAGCCACATCTGAAGACCAACAGATGCCATGGAGCTACTAATCATGCAGCTTGGAGACCCAAGAGGGCCACAACACCCACCGCCACCACCCCCAGGACCACCCCCACCCCCAGGACCACCCCCCCGGACCACCACCGAGGCAGCACAGAACAAGACAGCGGACCTTCCGAGAACGCATCAGCCTCACAGACTTAACGCCAGAGGATGTCATTGCCCACTACAGGCTCAAAAGGACAACCATCCTCCACATCATGACCCACATTGCCCACAGGCTGACGGTACCAACACAGCGGACAACCAACATCCCTCAGCAGACAAAGCTGCTGGCTGTGCTGCACCTGTTGGCCTCTGGTACCTTCCAACCAACAACTGCCAGAGTCGGAGGAGTCTCACAGCCAGCCCTATCAAAGGCCATCACACCTGTCCTGGATGCCATCATCAGTTTCATACCCCAGCACCTTCACTTCCCCACACTGCGCAGGAACAGCTGGAGACCAAGCAAGGCTTCTACGCCATAGCCGGATTCCCGCACGTGTTGGGGGCAATCGACTGCACACATGTCCTACTTGTGCCCCCTGCTGACACTGCACACAATTACCGCAACAGGAAGCACACGCATTCCATCAATGTGCAGGCAATAGTGGACCACCGGGGACTGTTCACCAATGTCGTCGCCAACTACCCAGGCAGTGTGCATGACTCATACATCTTCCGACAGTCCATCATCAACCAGCGCTTTCAGGATGGCACCTATGGAAATGGACTGCTCGTTGGTAAGTACCAATGGAACACACCACACACCTCAATTCCACAATCACACAACGCACAACTGTGGGAATGGACACGTAACAAAATCACATCCAACATGCCAAACAACATGCACACCTGCCAGACACGACAACGCAAGTAACCGTGGTAAGAAGGGCCAGAAATGTGGACAAACCATACACTAAGGCATAGCCCCCCTGCCACACATATGCAGAATGTGGGGAGAGGTGGGAACCACGATTGTGCGAAGGAGGCAATGGACGTATGAATAACAATGTACACAATGCCAAGTGTGGCGGTGATGTGCTGGACAGTCTTGAGTATGCAGAGCACAGACATGTCCATGTGGACACATACTGCTGGAGTCTGTAGTGTCGTGGACAGTGGACGCAACCATGTCATCACAGGCAGTGGGGAACACCTTGGACAAGTAGCCATGTCGGCCCCCCTGTAAGCGTAAGTGTAGTGGGCAGGGCCGGATCACGCCAGTCCAGTGTAGGGGAGTGACTAAATAGGCCGGGGCCCAGGGAGTGGTTCACTTCCGGGACGGCCACCGAAG
Organism: Calotriton arnoldi; assembly: GCA_963921515.1. Taxonomy (NCBI): domain Eukaryota; kingdom Metazoa; phylum Chordata; class Amphibia; order Caudata; family Salamandridae; genus Calotriton; species Calotriton arnoldi. The sequence continues at coordinate 824,484 of CAWUFW010007608.1, read as the reverse complement.
TAACTACTGCGTGTGGCTTTGTGTCCGCCATATCCTGACCATAGGCCTACACACACGTGGCCGACCACCTACAACAGGCAAAGTCACACCGGCGATGAGGTGGCTACGTCCCACGCCACCCGGCGCACATCTCGTCATCGCCTGCAATGGCGTGTCTGCCAGGGCGGCGTCCTTCACCCTGCCACGAGGCCGCCGTTGTGACCGGTGGTGCCTGCGCAATCCTGTGCGCCTGCCGCACCCCAGCTGGCTGATCCCCAGACCCAACCTGCGCCCAGTGGTGAATGCCCGCCCCTGCGCACCCAGGCCTCACTGCTCACCTGCCACCACCGGAGTCTCTCCAAGAGGGCCCACCACGTGCCGGTGCAATCTCCAAGGCCGGGCTCCACGAGCTTGGCAGCCTCCTCAGCCGATCGCTGCCTTCTGCGCAACAGGCCCCCAGCGCACCCAGCGGCACCGCACCGCGGAGTTGCGAGTTGGCTACTGCTGCCTTCTGACCACACTGCGGTACAGCAAGTAACAGACACATCCTTTCCAGTCCGCCCCTCCAGGCCTGCTGCATCATCGCAGGCTGCACACCCGCTCAGCTCTTCCGGTGGGCCGAACTCAGTGCACCGCAAGTCATCACCATGTGGCGGTTGGCCCGTGCCGGATGCAGGGCCTCAGGTGCCACTAACTCAGTGCACCACAAGTCACCGTCCAGCCACCAGGCCTGCTGCATCATCGCAGGCTGCACACCCGCTCAGCTTTTCCGGTGGGCCGAACTCAGTGCACCCCAAGTCATTGTCCCGAGGGGCTACCCCACAAGTCCGCCTCCAGTAGCCAACAGCATGTCCTCGGTAACTCCACTGGAGCCCTTCACAGTCACGGGGCCACCCCCGTCCCAGGCAGGCCACCGGTAAGCCTGGGCAGATCGTCTGGAGACGTACTCCAAAGCGCACGAAATCCCAGCGCCGCCGCGGCGGCGCACGCGTGTGAGGAGTGCGGAGAAATGGCCCGGGGCTCTGGGCGTGGTTCAGTTCTGGGCTCTGGGCATGGTTGAGTTCCGGCCTGGCCACAAAAGTGACTATGGCGTGTGTCTCCGTAGTAGTGTCTGCGCCACCCGGCCTGTAATCGACAATGTTGCAATGTAGCATGCACTAGGAGGGCGGCCTTGCCTGAATGGATTAATAAAGGAGTGCGAGACCCCTCGGGGTCTCGGCTCGTACATGCCAACTGTTGTGTGTGAATCTACATTGCCGCAGCCTGAACCGAAGGCCTAGCCTCAATATCAGCGCGAGTTCAACCAGGCCAGAACTCCACATCTGTGTCCGCCCTATCCTTACCATAGGCCTACACACACGTGGCCGCACACCTTCAACGGCCAACATTACAGTCTTGCTGTCAGTCCTGCGGACATGCGCAGACAGGCATGACAATGGTGTGCCGTAGGAGTGCAAGTGATGCAACCGCGCAGCACACACAAGTAAATAGGCTCAGTGGGAGGGAGGAGCAGCTGTGAGGCTACGTAATACACATTGTCCTACCACATTTGCCAGCAGCAATACATTGCTAACATGAATCCCAAGGTCGCACAAATCACACACCACGAAACTTGTATGTCTGCCAACACAGCATGCAGAACCACCAGTTAACACTGACCTCACTTACCTCTCACAGGTGATCAAGGATATGCACTCTGCCCGTGGATGATGACACCCCTCCGAGACCCGAACACCCCGGCCCAGAGGCAGTACAATGTTGCCCACAAACGCACCAGGGGCATTGTTGAACGCACGTTTGGCGTGTTGAAATCACGTTTCAGGTGCCTGAACATCACCGGTGGAAGACTCTTGTGCAGCCCAGAAATAGTGTGCAAGATGATCACTGCATGTTGTGTGGTGCACAACCTATGTGTACGCACCAATGCCCCATGGATCCAAGTCCCAGAAGCACCGGACGATGATGAGGAAGATGATGCAGGTGGACCACACCCCACTGCAGCCGCAGCAGGAATAGCCCGAAGGAACACAATCATCAACAATTTCTTCGCAGGAGCACGTCACATTGTGACTGTCCACAGCAATCATGGCACAGTACAAGATGACCACATGACCAGCATGTGCAAATAAAATCTTAGCAACACACATTCCCCGTGTGCATGTCAGTCCTCTGCATTAGCACATTACTCTGACGGCTGTAAGTGCAACATTGAGTGCTTACATTCACATATGTTGCAAGAAGAGATGATGTGTATGTCACCTCTGTACCGAGAGGCTGTTTAGGGCGTCATGTATTCGATATGCCATATCAGGGTGTCACATGTAGTACGTCATGCCATTCATCAGCGTCCCACATGTACATGAAAATGACATGAAGGCCGTCATTGGTGTTCAGGAAAAGACAACAGGGTGCCATTTGTGGTCAGAGATGTACCTGCCTGATGCAAATATACACCCTGTGTGTCGAGTCCCACAACATGTACAACATGGCCGTAATGGGGATGTGGGCACAGTGGACACCTCAGCAACATTGGGAGATGCACACCAGCCTAGAAGCCAGCAGGTGCACCTTGCGTGGAACACACCACAGTGTCCCCTGGTCAAATGTGCCATGTACAGGTCACATGTGTACTCGGACGTCATCCATCAAGAGTAGTGATCAGTGCCAGCTAATAGGTGCAAGGTGAGTGGGCAACCGCCTCCTCACAGCTACCTGCACCCATCACTGTCAGACTGCAGCAAAACAACACTGCTACATCAGAGCATGCAATACTGACCATGAGGGCACGTACATGGCTGGTAAGGGTTCAACCATGCCGGAAGGCGAAGCAGTGACATCCCCCCCACCCAATACCCATCACATTTCCAGAATGCAAGCAGATGACAAACTAGCATTGTGGATGACAGCCCCTCTGTCTGAACTAGAAGGCGGTAGCACATCTGCACCTCCGACCTTGGGAATGCATGCGCCCGGCACACCCTGAGCGATACCATAGCAGCTGCTGATGGCTCCCACACTATGCACAGCGCTAACCAGAGACCAACGTATACACACCCCACACACAGGAGTCCTTGCTCGTAGTTCACTTGCATGGTATGACCGTCACACTTACGCACCAACCATCCCAGGAGTCCAAGCGCTCCACACTCAAACAAATCATTGCTCCGAGCTGTGGCTTCCACATACTGTGACTTTGCCTTTGTGACACACAGCCCTATTTCATACATTGACGTGGGGCTAAATTTGGAAATAGCGAGATTGTTGTTTTGGAGCAATGAGGCCACAGCTAGTTCACACATTCCCAGTCATCTCACTGCCTATCTGGGTCACAGACATACATGCGCATTGAAATCAGTTCCCAGGGAGCACCGTTGTTTGGAATCACTGCCCCTACATACATCCATACTTTCATACTTGCTTGATCATGGACATGACTCATCTGTGTGAATTTAAATGTCTTAATCACATTCGGTGGAGTGGTGAAGGTGGACCAGTACTTGGCCATGCACACGCTACTTTACAATGTTGCCCCGTGAAGGGCCAGCCAGGGTCCTTTGGGGAGGGAAAAGTACATCGTAGGAGAGGGAGTTCAGTCCGCAGTCTGATTTCTGTGTCATTGGTTGCCTAAACAAATGTAGCAGTCCATGTCGGGGGCCAAGGTGAGTGTCGCAGAGTTTAAGGGGGACAGTGGAGGGTGTTATTCCTGGGCATGATGCAGAGGGCAGAACCAAGCAGAAAGAGGCCATATGGCGGAGATGAATGCTAACGCTTCCTACTTAGCCCAACGGCAGATTCATCCTCATCATCGTCCTCCTATGTGTGATGTGCCTCACATATGGGTGGTGGTGTTTTGTCTGCGGCACTGTGTGGCAGTGACACATCAGGGGCCGGAGGTGCATTGTCAGCCGCACTGTGAGGCACTGACACATCAGGGGGCGGTGATGTGGAGGGAGTAGTGGCAGCAGCATTCATCTGTGCCAGGCCTTGTGGCTACACTGCCATGATGAGGATCTGCAGGGCATGGTAGATCCCTGCTACATCTCGCTGGTGTGCAGCCGTGGCAGCCATTCTTCCCGCCTGCATCCGCTCCATGTTCTCCATGTTCCTCCCCATGTTGGCCAACTCACGGCTGAGATCGCTGGAGCCACTCTGACTAGACAGTTGTTCTTGTCTACGAGTCATGACTCCGGCGATGTCAGCCATGGATTGTTGGGGACCATGGAGCGGACTGTGGGTGTCCGTTAGGGCCTGTAGGTGGTCCCTGATGGGACTTGGACACCCACGTATGGCATCTAGTTTGGCTGCCATGAGGTTGAACCCCACCCGCACCTGCTCTGCCGTCCCCTTCTGGCCCTGCGACACACAGCGTTGGAATGCCATGTGTTGCTCGTGGGGATCCTGGGAGACGGCCGTGGTGGTGGGTGCTTCCTGCTGTGTGGTCTGTGCAGGGGGTGGGTTCGCCTCGATGCAGCTGGGCTGCCCTGCTCCTGGGGGTGGGGTGCTGAGGGTGTCCATGAGCTGTTGGAGGGCGTCGGGGTCGATGGTGTGTAGGTCCTCTTCATCATCGGTGATGAGGAGTACGGTCTGCTCTGCAGGAGGTGATGATTCTCCCTCTGCAATGTGAAGGGGAGATGCAGTTTGACACTGTGTTCACATGTATGTTGACGCATTGGCCAAGTTTACAAACAGACTGCATGTCAATGTACATTGTGACTGTTTGTGTGGAGATGCCTATTTAATGCTGGACAGTTGACATTTCGCCACCATCACGGATGTGAGGTTGTATTTGTCCATTGTCATCTCACAGTTTCCTGCTATGCCAAATGCGAATGGCCATTTTCTACACACAAGCGGCAGCAGTTCTGTCCTCTGTTCTGTTGTGAAAGTGTTGCAGTTTGGTCCACTTTGTTGTAAATGTTGAGGTGCTCTGAGTGTTATGTGTGTGCTGCATTGTGAGTGATTTGCCCCTTCAGCTCTGATTTGGCTGGCCCTTATCCCTTTCAGGCGGTGTGCCTTTCACTTCTGTGCTTATACAGTGCTGTGCTGTTGCAGACTTGGGTAAATTGGGCTCTTGGTCTGAGTTGTGACTCTTAGGCATGGTTTGTCCGCAGATGTGCTGTTCTTACTTGTGCATGTGTGCCATTGTGCCCATCTCCCCCCGTCCCCCCAGTCCCTGGTGGTTACTCACCCTGTTGCTGTTGTGTCAGGTCATGTTGAGCAGTGTCCGGTCCTCCAACTCCTGCCACCGTCTCCTCACTGATGACTGTGGACACCATTTCCTCCATCTCATCCAGCTCCTCCTGTGGCGCAGGACTCCCACCCCCAGTCTGCATTGCTGCTTTGCGGTTGTTGGCGAGTTTCAGCTTGGTTTTGCGCTTCACATCATTCCAGCGCCTCTTGATCTCTTCCATTGTCCTCCTCAGCACTCCGACTGCATTCTCCTTGTCCACGATGGACTGCCATATTCCATTTTTTGTTGCCAATGACACAGTGGAGGTGATGAACAGTTGTTGATGGTGTTCTGTTACCTCCGTAATCAGGATCCTCTTTTCCTGCGGACTGAACCGCGTCTTCCTCTTCTTCTTCTCCTTGCCCTTCCCTGACCCCGAGGTCCCAGGCTGGTCCTCCGTGGGGCTTGTGGGGTTTGGGTTGTCCTCTGTGCTTGCTTCCGCTACCTCCATGGTGCTTCGCAGTTTTTTGTGTTTTATTTGTATTTCATTTTTGCCGCTTTTATAGTGATTGTTCCCGCCTTACATGTGGGACTTGCGGGCCTGGCGCTGCATTTCGCTGGATTTTTATCGCAGTTGGGCCCATCGCAGCTTTTTTTACGTTCGGGTTTCCTTTTTTATCGCCGTTGCGGTAGTTGTATCGCGGACATTTGAGACGTTCTCGGGAAACTATCACATGTTACTGGCGTGTTGGGAATCCGACGTTGACACTGAGTTATTTTCCCGCGATATGAAAAATTGCGTTAGCCTATTTTGGCGATGTTTATCGCACGTTCTTGAGAATATCCCCCGATGTCAGATACTCAAAATCTGGAAGTCACTCAGCTATTATGGCTAAAGAAAGGGGTTTAGCCCTAATTAAAGCTTCAGGATATCTGTCTCATCTGAATCATTTCAAGTTTATAACTAGATTCAAGGTCCGTATTTAATTTACTACTATTGTAGAACAACTTAGGGTGACCGCTTTCTGCAAGTGCTTCACTTTGAGCTGCAATATAATAGTATTGTCTGCACCAGCAGCGCTCAAGGTTTCAGTCAATGTGAAGTGGCACACAGCAGCCGAACAATAAATGGTGTAATAATCACAATAACAGCCTACCCGAAGCAGTGGGTGACATTAATTTGGGTAAGATGTAAATCTTTCTTGCTAATGGTGATATTGAGGTTTAATATCAAATATATTTATTATTTATAGCTGCTGCCTTTGATTGCAGCTGTACAAAGACTATCTGAAATTAGCACAGAGGCGATTACAAGGTTATCCATCATCCCCATGATTTGAACCAGAGAAGAGGATAGGAAGGAGAAATGCTCTTAAAGAACTGAAACGGATAAGAAGTTCTGTTCAAAAAGGCAAATACCCTAATTACGTGAAATGTGTCCTAACCACAAAGGCAGTGGCACACCTGGAATTACCGATGCCACAGGGTTCCGTCATTTAGGGGTCAGTCTCACAGCACTATTACAACTTCTCCTCGAAGAATGGGGTCTAACTCCAGGAAATGGTGTTTGTGCACTTATTCGAGCTTGTTTTTTTCCTTCCTTCCACGACTATTATTGGACACGCATCTCACCAGCTTTGTCCTGATGAAACCGACACAGTGAAAGGAACTCCTTGGTAACCGCATAATCTTCAGGTAACCGCATAATCTTCATTCAGTTCGAAACTCCTATTTCCACTCAAATAAAGATTTCCCATAATGTTGTCATGAGGGCCAAAGAAGAAAAAGCTACCATATACCAAGAACATATCGCAAACAAGATTCCTCACAAATCTTTAAAAAAAAAAGAATAGATGGTCACCAGGAATTTATTTGGCAAATAATGCTAAAAAATAAAAATAAATTGTATTATAGGCTAGTAGGTTTAGAATATTGGGGCTTCGGCAACGATGCACTGCCTTTAGCATTATGACCTGAATATTGTGCCAGATGATATTGTATAGAAAGCATTACCGTATCCATAAATAAGGCAGGAATTTGAAAGGTTAGACTAAAACTTAGATAACTAATGCAATTTAGGTCAAAGGTCATCTACGAGAGTAAGTCGTATCCTGATTGACATGTTCAAAATGTGTCTGCTACGGTGGGCCTTTAATTGCTTACCCTGTGGTTAAAGTGATGAGGCATTCTTTTATGCTCCTCCCCTTCTGTAAATCCAGTGGGGCAGATTTACAAGCCCCTTGCGCCTTCTTGCGCCGCTATTGCGTCACTATTTTTGACGCAATGGCGGCGCAAAAAATGCGGCCTATTAACAACGTGATGCATCTATGGAGATGCGTCACGTTGTAAAGCCCTGCGTCACATTATACCTGCGTCAGGTATAATGTATGCAGGGTGGGGGTTCCCACGCAGGAAGGCCTCGTAAAAGTGACGCAGTGAAATCTACAGCAGTGAAATCTACAAGATTTCACTGCGCCACTTTTAGGACGCCACTGCGTCAAAACCTTACGCCTGCTTGAAGCAGGCGTAAGTAGTGACGCAGTGTACTGGGAATAGGCCTCAACACGCATTGCTGGAGTTGCATCGTGCTTGCGACACGACTCCAGCAATGCGTGACTTTTCCACCAACAGATGCACAGAATTTCTGAAGCATCTGTCAATCCTTGTGCCATAGTGCGCCGTATTGTAAATACGGCGCATCTATGGTGGCGCAAGGGTTTCTGAGGGTGGCGCAGGGAAAGTGACGCATGTATACAGATACGTCACTTTCTTGTAAATCTGCCCCAGTGTTCTTATCACCACAATCAGCAAAGAGAACAAAGCTGAACCCACCCAGGATTTTGGCAATGCGTCACTCTGCTGGAAAAACACTGGCCAAACAACTGTACTGCTCTGCTCTGGTTTTGCTGAACTCTAACTTAACCTACATTTAAAAGTGGATGTAATAAGAACCCCCGCAAACCACATCAGCCTGTATCTCTCTCTCCTGATGCTGATGTGGTCATCAAGACCTCTCTGCTGTTGGTATCACATTTGACCATGTGAATTGGCAGTATAGAACATTCCACCTCTTCTTCTCACCTTGATTCAGGCCCAGGACACGTGGATGTTTGTCTGGGTTTGTTTTGATAGGTCATGGACCCTGTCAAGACGATCCAGACTTCTAGGGACGCGTAAAACAGAGATGTGTGCTCCTTTCGCTGTTATTTATCCTCACCATCACCAACTTTTCCTTAGTACTCTTAGATGCCAACATCTCTGCTCTATGATAGGGTGAAACCCCGCGCTACAATATATCTCATGACCACGTCATTTTAGATCAACCTTTGGGGAGAGGATGTGACCTAACGGCTAGGGCGGTCACCCTCGAAGCTGGGAAACTGGGTTCGACTCTCACACGGACGCTCAATGTAGGAAGGTGGAATCTGACTATATGGTTGCCCCCACTTTTTTCCTGGTGTTTTGCTGGTTTATGACTTAGTTGGACTGGGATCCTGCTATTCAGGGCCCCAGTCTATCTGCTTCCTCTCTAAAATGGTTTCCATGTGCCTTAGGCACATCTCTGATTGGAATCTGGAGTGCCCTTATAAGTCCCTAGTATATGGTATACTATGTACCCAGGGCATAGGGACCACAGAGGCCTACCAGGGGCTGCAGCATGTATTGTGCCACCCCTGGAAGGCCATCCAAAATGACACCACAGGTCTGCTACTGCAGCCTGGGTAAGGTGGTGCATGCACCCCTTACTGTGATATAGGCTACCTATATCACTACATACATAAACACATATAAACCTATAAGTCACTCCTATGGCAGGCCTTATCAATCCTGAAGGCAGAGTGCTTGGTTCCTATGTGAGAGGGTGCCCCTGCATGAGCAGAGCCCCTCTGCAGCGTTCGGAGACCCTTCTCTGATGCTGTTTGTAGTGCAGCCCGACCATATACTCTTAAGCGCATTATAACCTTGCGTTAAATGCTAACTTTGGGATGGCTGCACGAAAACATGTCGTGTTTGGTGTCAAACATCTTGGAATACTACCCCCCCCCCGCCAGTTCTGGCAGCGGGAGTAGCATTCCACCCTTCTAGAGGGAGAGACATGTACACACCGGTATACCCGGTACTGACTTTCCAGAGCCCTGGCATCACAAAATGGATGCCGCTGCCACAGACACGAGTCTGGCCTCCTGCTGCTGACCGAAACTCCGGCAGGGGAGGCCTGGACAATAGGTTTCCTGTCCCAGGGAGGTGTAACCACCTCCCCAGACAGGATAGTGTGTATTGGGGCTGGGCGGGAGCACTCTCTGGTGCTTTGAAGTACTGCACTGGGGGCACATTTGGTGTCCCTGTGCATACCCCAGTTCAAACCGGCTCAGGGGCTTCCAGTCCCTGCTCTGGCACGAAACTGGACAAAGGGAAAGGGGTGTAACCACCCCTCTGCCCTGACCCTCCCATAGGTGGGTCCCCAGAGTATGTCCAACCCCCTATCTTAGTATAAGTATGGGACCCCAGTCCTTAGGACTTTAGATTAACCTGGACGAAACTCTGACACAGAATCCTGGACCTTCGACGCTCTACTTCAAGATTAGAGGACTGAAGAATCTCCCTTGGGGTCAAGGAGTGACTCCCCTGCTTGGCAGGCACCAAAGAAGCAATTGTCTGGTCTGCATCGCTGAAGCTCCCGCTGGACGCCGAAGTCTTTGCATCATCAGAGGTGGATTTCCAGACTTCCCCAAGGCTGCCCTGAGTCCCCAGCAAAGCTGAGGCCCATAGCTGTCGTGGGTAATGTGAAACCGTGACCCCTGGACACCGATTGCATTTGCAAGTGCATCCTCTTCTGGGTCTCCCACGAAGTTGTGCTTTGGGCTCCGAGTAGCCCCAGCCTCCAGCACCGACTGCACTGAAGATCACTGGCTCCCACTCAACGAGTGTCCTGTGAGCCAGCTCCAAGTGCGTCCACTCGAGGCTCCTTTGCAGTCGCTAGTCCGTTGGCTAGTAGGCCCTCCGGAAGGCCAATCTTCTTCTGCTTGGGCTCCCTGGTTGCTCCAGGCGTGCCCTGACTTACCCTTGCTGGGTGAGTCCCACAGACCTTGCTGGTCTGCACCATCGCCCTTCTTCCATTTCCACGAGACTTGCCGTTGCCAAGGCTTGTTGGGTCCAATCTGGTCGCCGACACCCCTGCAATCGACAGACGTCGTGGGACAGCTCGAATCCAGCTCCTGGTTGTCGTTGACGCCTCCTGGACCTCGTGGCTGAAGAGTCAAGACGACTGTCAACCTACCTAAAGCACTCGACATCGGTGGGCATCTGCTCATCGCCTTCCTGGTCACTGGCTAGTGACCCAGACTCTGTCCCCTCTGCTTTCAGGTTCTTCAGATCTTCGATCCACCTTTGGATCCACCCGAACACTTTCGACTTGGCCGCCAGCAGCACTTTGCAGCAGATCGCCATTGAAAACGACGACGAAACCCGACCCCGAAATACACCTATGCACCCGGCTTCCTGGGTGAGGTAACTCGAGTACTCCGGTGCTCCCGTGGGTATTGACACTAGAACAGCCTAGTTCTAAAAGGGTTTGCTCCAAGTCCTCCTCTAAGTGTCCCTTTTCTTTAAAATTCCAACCGCGACTTTCCCCATAGAAGTCAACGGCGATTCGCGGCTGTGTTCTCACACTGCACGCGTCCCCATGGGTCCCCTGTGTCACTACCTTGGGTGGTTCCTTGTGGTCCAAGCACTTCTACAGGCTCTAGGCCCTGTGTCTAGCTCAGTCGTGGTTCTTATACCACTTTATTGGTATATGGTTTGGTACGCCCCTAGGGCTCAAACGTGTATTTGTGCTATTACTGTAGATAACTAACTTATAACTTATGTACTTGAACTCTAGCCTCATAAAGAGACTAGAGGGGTGTGTTTAGCAATAAATACATATATTTTGAATATATACCTGGTGTGGTCCTCTTTCATTTGGTCACTCAAGAGATTATAGACTGGTAAAACAAGCTGCTTTACATTCCTTCAAGACTTAGACTGAAGGCTGCTCTCCATAGCTACCACTAGGATAGCTTTCAATAAAGGTTGTCTTTAACCTATCTCCAATAAGGGGTTGTTTGGACTGGTGCAAGGTGCCCACTATAATTAGTGGACAGCATATACCAGGCCAACTTCTCACATTGGTGGCAGCGTGTGGGATTCCAGCTTGCTATTGTTTTACCAGATAATCTCAATTGAATTGATCAACTGAAAACCACTAAGGGTACCTAAGATACATATAAATCAAGCTTAGTATACAGTAAGTTCTACTGAACTTAGAGTTGTGTGTTAAGGGACAGCACACCCTTTCTACAACTCAAGAGAGTTTAGTAGGCCACACTAGAGTAGGTAGTGCATACACCACACCTCACTAGTAATGTCTTCAAAGCCAGGACCCAGTGAGTCCTTGCCAGAAGCCAGTGGGCTTCTTCCCTCCAAGTATGATAAACTCCCATTCTTGGAATTGAGAGCATTATGCAATACTAGGAAGCTGAAGGCAGGCAAAAGTGCCAGCACCCAACACCTCAGGGAGGTGTTACTGGCTGATGATCTCAGCAGGCCCCTAGGGTCTGAAGGGGTAGGCAGAGAGGGTGGGGCAGAAGATGAGGAAGGGGTCAGGGGTGAAGAAACCCAGGCCCCCCTCTGAAACTGGCCAGGAAGGTGAAAATGACCTTGACCTGGAGAACGCAATTCCTCCTGTGGAGGAGGAGGAGGATCAGAATGACCTCCCCTTTGTCCCCCAGGAAGAATTGTGAGTGTGCCCAGAAGGTCTAGATCTCCTTCTCAGGAGTCTAACCACTCTGACACCTCAATAGGGACCTCTGTCTCCTCTCATAGGAGAGAATCCTCTCATGACAGGAGAAAGAGACTGATTGAGTATGAGCAAGCCCAGCTTGAACTCAGAAAACAGAAGTTGGCTATAGACAGGGAGTCCCTAGATCTCTACAAAGAGAGAAAAAAGATGGGACTAGAGTCCCATGGTGGCAGCAATTTCCCCAGAGATAGGGAAAGGTCTTATGACCATAGAAACCTGAGCAAGATTGTCCCTCCCTAACAGAGTGGGGATGACATCCACAAATGGATAACTGCACTGGACAGGGCCTGTAAAGTACAGAGGGTCCCTCAGGAGCAGTGGGCAGCAATCTTGTGGCTCTCCTTTGCAGACAAAGGTAGAGATAAGCTCCTCACTGTTAAAGAGGAGGATGCTGATAAATACACAGTCTTAAAGAGTGCTCTGATTGATGGGTTTGGCCTAACCACTGAACAATACAGGTTAAAGTTCAGAGATACCCAAAAGGCACAGACTCAAGACTGGGTGGACTTTGTTGATTGTTCTGCCAAGGCTCTGGAAGGTTGGTTATTGGGCAACAAGGCGCATGACTTTTTAGGATTGTACAATTTGATTATGAGGGAGCAGATCCTTAATAATTGTCAAAACCAGCTTTTACACCAGTACCTGGTGGACTCTGATCTGACCTCTCCCCAAGAATTGGGAAAGAAGGCAGACAAATGGGTCAGAACCAGAGTAAAGACTAAGAATTAGGGTGGTGACCAGAAGAAAGATTCTACCAAGTCCCAAGAGAAAGGTGGGGATAAATCTAAGGATAAGTCCACTACAGGGCCCCAAAAGTCCTCTTCTGGGGGTGGGTCCCAAACTCCTTCCTCTCCTGAAAAGAAACCATATTGCCATGTCTGTAAAAAACCTGGACACTGGAAAACTGATCCCAGTTGCCCCAAGATTGGCAATAAAGAAAATGTTCCTCCAACAACTACTACCACCCCTCCTGGTACTACCAGTAGTAATCCTCCAGTTGGGAGTAGTGTACCCAAAAAGTTAGGTGCTTTTGCAAGAGGAACAGAGGTGGGCCCTAGTTTAGACAGGACCCCCTCAACAGACTCCTCTGACTCTGATGGTGGTATAGGATTTGCCACCTTTACCATGGGTCCCAATGCATTGGGCAGGTACAGACTGGAGCCAATAATTAATGGTCAGAAAGCTGTGGCATTTAGGGACACAGGGGCTAGTGTCACCATGGTGGCAGGGAAACTAGTCCCCCTCACCAGCTTTTACCTGAGTTTAAATACCAGGTAACCAACATTGATGGTGTCAGAACAGATCACCCCATGGCCATAGTCAATCTCAGCTGGGAAGGGGTCACAGGCCCAAAAGAGTGGCAGTGTCCCCAACCTTGCCTGTAGATTGCCTGATGGGCAATGATCTGGAAATTTCAGCCTGGGCTGAAGTTGAACACCAAACCCATCTGAGAATGCTGGGCGTCCCTGTAAAGGTTAGTGGGGCTGTGATGGCCACAGCCCAAGCCCAGGGAAATTTTGGAGAGATGGAGCCTGGAAGAATGGCCCACTCTCCCCCAAAAGAGAGCACAAGGGTTGAAGAAAAGTCTTCTTCCCTCCAGCTAGTAGGTAAGGGTCAGCCTCCTCAGGGAACTGACCCTACCCCTAGTGAAGGAACTGCCCCAGAGGTAGTCAGGCCTGGCCTGGCCCCACCCCTGATGGCAGAGGACCCTTCCAAGGTGGCACCCAGTCTGGAGCAGGTAACCTGCCCCTCTCTACCCTGCCTCAGTCAGCCCAGGGCTGCAGTGGTCAGGGAGGTCAGTGGACCCCCCAGGGCCCCCTGTCCTGAGGAACCCCCCCATCAGCAGATTAGGGGCACCCAGTCTAGTAGCCCTAGCCAGGTGAAAATTCCTCAACACACTGAGGGATCCCCCATACCTTTGTGTAGGGACCTCCCCCAGAAGGACTCTGTTAGGCAAGGGCAAACCTGGGACCAAACGGTTCCAAACCTGCCATGTCCCTCCAGTGGTCCACCCAAAGGGACCCAACCCCCAGCTGTAGGCAGCCAAAGGTTGACCCTTAGAGCAAAGTGCAACTCAGTCATGGGAAGATAGGCATACATGGTGACCAGTGATCTGAGGAAGCTGAGACCAACCTTACTAGGGCCTCACTTCCCTTCTCAGACACCTCACCAGCCTTGTACTTTACCAAAGCACACCACAGGTAGTAATTCCCCATGGTGGAGACCCTCTCATACCCTTAGGGTGAGGGATTGCTTAGTGGACCATAAGACAGGGGGCAACCATGCTAGTGCAGGTGCTTCCTTATATGGCCACTTAGTCAATAAAGGCTCAACTGGCCAAGGTTAGCCTTATCTCCTTTCATTTGGGGGGGGGTTATGTAGGAAGGTGGAATCTGACTATATGGTTGCCCCCACTTTTTTCCTGGTGTTTTGCTGGTTTATGACTTAGTTGGACTGGGATCCTGCTATTCAGGGCCCCAGTCTATCTGCTTCCTCTCTAAAATGGTTTCCATGTGCCTTAGGAACATCTCTGATTGGAATCTGGAGTGCCCTTATAAGTCCCTAGTATATGGTATACTATGTACCCAGGGCATAGGTACCTCAGAGGCCTACCAGGGGCTGCAGCATGTATTGTGCCACCCCTGGAAGGCCATCCAAAATGACACCACAGGTCTGCTACTGCAGCCTGGGTAAGGTGGTGCATGTACCCCTTACTGTGATATAGGCTACCTATATCACTACATACATACACACATATATAAACCTATAAGTCACTCCTATGGCAGGCCTTATCAATCCTGAAGGCAGAGTGCTTGGTTCCTATGTGAGAGGGTGCCCCTGCATGAGCAGAGCCCCTCTGCAGCGTTCGGAGACCCTTCTCTGATGCTGTTTGTAGTGCAGCCCGACCATATACTCTTAAGCGCATTATAACCTCGCGTTAAATGCTAACTTTGGGATGGCTGCACGGAAACATGTCGTGTTTGGTGTCAAACATCTTGGAATACTACCCCCCGCCAGTTCTGGCGGCGGGGGTAGCATTCCACCCTTCTAGAGGGAGAGACATGTACACACTGGTATACCCGGTACTGACTTTCCAGAGCCCTGGCATCACAAAATGGATGCCGCTGCCACAGACACGAGTCTGGCCTCCTGCTGCTGACCGAAACTCCGGCAGGGGAGGCCTGGACAATAGGTTTCCTGTCCCAGGGAGGTGTAACCACCTCCCCAGACAGGATAGTGTGTATTGGGGCTGGGCGGGAGCACTCTCTGGTGCTTTGAAGTCCTGCACTGGGGGCACATTTGGTGTCCCTGTGCATACCCCAGTTCAAACCGGCTCAGGGGTTTCCAGCCCCTGCTCTGGCGCAAAACTGGACAAAGGGAAAGGGGTGTAACCACCCCTCTGCCCTGACCCTCCCAAAAGTGGGTCCCCAGAGTATGTCCAACCCCCTATCTTAGTATAAGTATGGGACCCCAGTCCTTACGACTTTAGATTAACCTGGACGAAACTCTGACACAGAATCCTGGACCTTCGACGCTCTACTTCAAGATTAGAGGACTGAAGAATCTCCCTTGGGGTCAAGGAGTGACTCCCCTGCTTGGCAGGCACCAAAGAAGCAATTGTCCGGTCTGCATCGCTGAAGCTCCCGCTGGACGCCGAAGTCTTTGCATCACCAGAGGTGGATTTCCAGACTTCCCCGAGGCTGTCCTGAGTCCCCAGCAAAGCTGAGGCCCGTAGCTGTCGTGGGTAACGTGGAACCATGACCCCTGGACACCAATCGCATTTGCAAGTGCATCCTCTTCTGGGTCTCCCACGAAGTTGTGCTTTGGGCTCCGAGTAGCCCCAGCTTCCAGCACCGACTGCATCGAAGATCACTGGCCCCCACTCCACGAGTGTCCTGTGAGCCAGCTCCAAGTGCGTCCACTTGAGGCTCCTTTGCGGTTGCTAGTCCATTGGCTAGTAGGCCCTCCTGAAGGCCAATCTTCTTCTGCTTGGGCTCCCTGGTTGCTCCAGGCGTGCCCTGACTTACCCTTGCTGGGTGAGTCCCACAGACCTTGCTGGTCTGCACCATCGTCCTTCTTCCATTTCCACAAGACTTGCCGTTGCCAAGGCTTGTTGGGTCCAATCCAGTCGCCGACACCCCTGCAATCGACAAACTTTGTGGGACAGCTCGAATCCAGCTCCTGGTCATCGTCGACACCTCCTGGACCTCGTGGCTGAAGAGTCAAGACAACCGTCAACCTACCTGAAGCACTCGACATCGGTGGGCATCTGCTCATCGCCTTCCTGGTCACTGGCTAGTGACCCAGACTCTGTCCCCTCTGCTTTCAGGTTCTTCAGATCTTTGATCCACCTTTGGATCCACCCGAACACTTTCGACTTGGCCGCCAGCAGCACTTTGCAGCAGATCGCCATTGAAAACGACGACGAAACCCGACCCCGAAATACACCTATGCACCCGGCTCCCCTGGGTGAGGTAACTCAAGTACTCCGGTGCTCCTGTGGGTATTGACACTAGAACAGCCTAGTTCTAAAAGGGTTTGCTCCAAGTCCTCCTCTAAGTGTCCCTTTTCTTTAAAATTCCAACCGTGACTTTCCCCATAGAAGTCAACGGCGATTCGCGGCTGTGTTCTCACACTGCACGCGTCCCCTGTGGGTCCCCTGTGTCACTACCTTGGGTGGTTCCTTGTGATCCAAGCACTTCTACAGGCTCTAGGCCCTGTGTCTAGCTCAGTCGTGGTTCTTATACCACTTTATTGGTATATGGTTTGGTACGCCCCTAGGGCTCAAACGTGTATTTGTGCTATTACTGTAGATAACTAACTTATAACTTATGTACTTCGAACTCTAGCCTCATAAAGAGACTAGAGGGGTGTGTTTAGCAATAAATACATATATTTTGAATATATACCTGGTGTGGTCCTCTTTCATTTGGTCACTCAAGAGATTATAGACTGGTAAAACAAGCTGCTTTACATTCCTTCAAGACTTAGCCTGAAGGCTGCTCTCCATAGCTACCACTAGGATAGCTTTCAATAAAGGTTGTCTTTAACCTATCTCCAATAAGGGGTTGTTTGGACTGGTGCAAGGTGCCCACTATAATTAGTGGACAGCATATACCAGGCCAACTTCTCACACTCAACATCCTGTGATTCTGGGCAAATCACTAAAGCTCCCACCGTGCCTAACAAAAATGAATGCGTCCCTCTGTATCGCAACTGGTGCTCATGTATAGCGCCCTGATACCTTCGGGTCTAGTTCGCGCTGTAAATTTAAAAAAAAAACCTTCAAAAGGCTCTTGAATTTGTTGACAGATGCTTCAAATTACATATTACTACGGTACAAAACAAAGGTTTTAGATTGATTTAATTACCTTTGCAGATTTTAATAATTACTTTCAAAATGTATTGTTTGTAATATATTACATTTGGTTGACTAAACTCGTTACAATCACCTGCTTCGGCAGTAGCAGGAGGCCAGGGTAAGGCATGATCCTACCACTAAGCTGCACTTCAGGACAGATGACTCCCAGCCATAGAGACGTTACTTGTCCTGTTTCAGTGTCAGCTCACAGCAGTGCCTTGCAAGCCCTTCCACCTGTCTACATCTGCTCTTGTCCAATACTCATTTTTATCAAATTGCACTCGACAATGCTTTTTTTGTGTTCGGCATCCACTCAGGTGGAAATGATGCTACAAGATGAGAACTCTGAGAACTGTTTGGGGGATGCCTTACTGATGAACCTACTGGGTGGAGTATAATGCACAATGCTGGACCTCTGCGTCTGATGTGATATAACAAGACACATGAGAGTTAAGTTGCAGGTTGCATCATATTGTATGTGAAGGGAAACACAGTTGCTGTTTAATGATCCGGCAGCAAAATAAAAACTGCATTGCAATGAGGCAAATCATGACAGAATAGCACACAGGATGAGATTGTGCAGCACCAAAATTTAGGTCAATGAAAAAATAGGGCACGAGGAACGAACTGATAGCCAACATAAATTCCAACCAGTGTTGTTCAACAAGTCTGCGTCATTTACAAAAATGTACTTTTATCGTTGTGGAAATGTACGTTTAGTAGCCACCAAGAAAGACACAACCCATACTAAAGCTGCTGGAACCTGGTGACGTTTACAGTGGATTTTAATGTGGTGCCACATTTTGATGGACATCTTATGTGCAGCTACTTAATAATATTGTTGCGCCAAGTTAAAATGGTAAGCTACAACTGCACCACATGTATATCCATGGCCTAGTTTTGGACGAAGCCTTGGATGCAAGACGAACATTGAAGAATAATTTTACACGATCATAACCTAACATTGTCCCCTCAGGTTCCCAACTTCTTGACTAAATAGTTGGCCATTGAGTTTGATCAGGAAGCTGGTGTATCAACACAAGGTCCAACAGGATGCTCGTGTATCAACAATAAGAGACTGAAATAAATATAATCTGTATGCTGTCTGTTATGTCATCAAATACAGAGGTTAACCATTGCCCAAGACTCTAAATGAGGATGGTAAATGCTGTGGAATGAAAAACCTGCTCATAAAATAATCTGGTATCACCACTGGAATGCAGGTCCACTTCCAGAGCTGTTTGATAGTCTACATATCATTGGTGTCACACTAACATGGCTATGTTGTAAATCCAGAGGAGAGATGAGTCGATGAGTCAAACTTGATTAAAAAATAATAGTAGAAGCCTTGAACGGATATGGGATTTTTCTATCCTGCCACTGCATAAACTGACGTATTCCCCCTTAAATACATTCCCATCCCCAAATGACTCACCACTAATAGATGGGTCTTGCATCAACACCCATCTTACAATGGAAACTCATTTTAGGTCAGATTGCAGAAAGTCAAATTCATTCTTGTGGATGTGGCCCCTAATGCTCCAAAAAGATATGTATGTAGCACTTTATATCTCTGACCCAGAATGCACTGCACTGGCTTCCTGTCAACACCAAGTCACCTTCAAACCTACCTGCTCTAGCTACCAATGTATCCACCGGAGGTCCACATAATCCCTGAACGAGAAAATGCAACGCCACATTCCCTGATTATTCCTGTGGAAATTCAGCAAAAAAACTTCCATAAACCCCTGCACCTGTACACCTTAAAAGTAGGAGGAAGTTTCTCAGTTCAAGCATGATCATCAATTCACCAAGATGTCAGGGGTAGCGGAAGTGACATCACACGCCATTTAACCTTTAGTTTCACTCACACACACACATGCTTACACATACCCACACATTCACACATACACATACACACACGCTCTCACATAAACACACACTAACCTGTAAAGCACGCACAAAACATACATTTAAAAGCATTTTTTACTTACCTCGGCTGCCAGGGAGGGGCATATTCCAGCTAATTTGAATCCATTCTTTATTACATTAATAATGAATAAAATAATATTCACTATTAGTATAATAACAAATTGACAGAAACCAATGAAAGTGGATGCCCAACCAAATTCCATGAAGACGAGCTGCTCTTGTTCTCCTGCCACAGATGTTGCTACTTCATAGGCCAGGGGTCGCAAAGGCAGTGCCAGGGTCGCAAGGTTGGTGACCACTAAATGACATCCATGGCTCCAAGGACGCTGGCTATGGAGTAGGAGACCTATAACCATATGTTTTGCAGCTAATGACCAGACCTTCAGGAAATTTAAATTCTGAGGTCATCTGTGTGCCCACCCCTCTCACCAGGATTTGCCCTTGGGGACCCAGTTAGCAGAGTTTTGCTTGCTCGCCCTACAGACCTGAGCGCTCACTCTGTCAGAGCATTCCTGTTTCCCAGTCCTGTGCGTGTGAAGGGCGTTAGTTCAAACTCCGTTTCAGGCTCTAAGAATGAAAACAAGCACAATGAAAATGGACTAGTTGGACCACTCATTTCCGATAGTAGAAAAAAGCAATCGATGTCTTGAGAAGGCTGGGCTTGTTCCAAAACGGTTCTGTGATTGTGTGCTCCGTGCAATCAGAAAAATGAGACCGTGCTTGTCAAGTTATTTGCTGTTGGCAAGGGCCAGCGCGGATTTGCAAAGACTCGTAGCAAGAAACTAGCTTAGGGTGAGTAAAATGTTCTGCTACATTTTTGGCAATTTTGCAACCATTGGTGTGCACTTTATTCCAGCCTGTTTCCCCCCTGGAGGGCTGAATACAAAAATGATTGCCTGTACGTCACTTGGCATTTTCTTGCTCGAACAATTTCCTGAGGAATGAAAGCTTCTTACATACCAGACAATGTGTGCAGAATTCTGCTCTGATACAGAATGAAGTTAAACACATGATTAGCATAATCTTAAAAATAACCCACATTGAAAGTTCCATCTGTCTGTGCTTCTAAAATTTCCTCTTGTAATTTGTCTCACCTGTGGTCTCAAAAACCTGTACACAATAGAAATTATCTCACATGCCCTTATTTTTGACATGAAGCACTTAGGGAACTTCAAAAAGTTTTCTATGAAGAACACCCTGAAAAGAACCTCGCAAAAAGACACACTCAAACACACATACAAACAGACACCTACATCCACGCACACACATATTGTATTGTATTGTAATTGCATTTGTATAGCGCTTACTACCCCTGACGAGGCGTCGAAGCGCTTTTTCGGCAAGTAGCACGCTACTCCGGGACCCATAGAGGATTAGTGTTGAATTAGTATAGTGAAACATGCAAGTACATTTTTAAGTGGTGGATAGGTTAGTCAGTTATTTGGATTCGGAAGGATAGAAGAGGAAAAAAGGTTTGTATTTATATAGCGCTTGTTACCCCTGATGGGGGTTTGAAGCAAGCTACTCCGGAAACCCATAAAGGATTAGTGGTGAATTAGTATGGTGAAATATGAAAGTAATTTGAGTGGTGGATATTAGTCAGTTATTTGGAGTGAGAAGGATAGCGGAGGGATAGAAGGGGAAGAAAGGTTTGCATTCATATAGCACCTGTTACCCCTGATGGGTGTTGAAGCGCTTTTCTGGCGAGTAGCTCGCTACTCCGGAGTCCATAAAGGATTAGTGTTGAAAATTAGTATAGTGAAATATGAAGTAATTTGAGTGGTGGATATGTTATTCAGTTATTTGGATAGAGAAGGGTAGGTGGAGGGATAGAAGAGGGAAAGAGGTTTGTATTTATATAGCGCTTGCTACCCCTGATGGGGTTTTGAAGCGCTTTTTGGCGAGTAGCACGCTACTCTGGAACCCATAAGGATTAGTGTTGAATTAGTATGGTGAAACATGAAATTAATTTGAGTGGTGGATATGTTAGTCAGTTATTTGGATTGAGAAGGGTTGGGGAAGGGTAGAAAAGGGAAAAAGGTTTGCATTTATATAGCGCTTGTAACCCTGATGGGGTGTTGAAACGCTTTATTGGCGAGTAGCACGCTACTCTGGAACCCATAAAGGATTAGTGGTGAATTAGTGTAGTAGAATATGGAATTTGAGAAGTGAACATGTTAGTCTGTTATTTTGATTGAAAAGGATAGTGGAAGGATTTTTTTTTTTTTTAGGTCATAGCAGTAGGAGGAGGCTTTTGGATGAGTAAAAAGGGTTTTTGGAGGGGAAAAGTCAGAGGGAAGAGTTTAGAAAGGTTTGTTTTGGGGGATCGGTATAGTAAAAAAGGTGTCAGATAATGCAAGGAGGGGTAGAGTAGGAGAGAGTCTAGAAAGGGTTATTTTGGCGATCATAGTAGTGGTATGGGGTTTAGGATAAATGAGAGAGTGGATGTAGAGGATATATTGACAGATGTATAGGGTGAGAGATAGGGTAGTGCATTGGAAAGAGTAGTAGAAAGAAGTTTGAGATGAGTCAGAAAGTTGGGCTAGAAGATATATTGAGAGAAGTATAGGTTGAGAAATAGGGTAGTGCATTTGAAATGCTAAATTCGAAGAAAGTGATAAATATATAGATCCATAAGTACATTGAAAGTATATAGCTGCATAAAGGGGGTAAGTATATGTAGATTAAAGATATTGATAGAGGTACAGGATGAGAAATAGGGTAGTGCATTGGATATGCTTTTTCAGGAGAAAAGTAACAGACACACAGATCCAAGTACATGGAGGTACATAGATGCACAATGGAAGCAAGTACATGTAGACCAAAGATGATTTTTGTTTTGTTTTGTTTTTTATTTATTTATTTATTTATTTTTGTTTGTTTTTTATTTATTTACTTATTTATTTTTACAACATAATTATTCTACATGTTTATACAAAGCAATACACAAAGATAGGTACATATCTATAGTGAAAATAAATGCTTATATACAGAGGGATATGCTGTAAATTTCTGTTTGCGTATGGTGCTTATGTGGGGAAGAGCCCATTCTTGATTCGTTTTCTGAAGATAAGGTGGTTGTCGGTGGATCTTATGTTGGGGGTAAAGAGTTCCATAGTTTGGCTGCTTGAACAGAGAAGGATGTGCCACCCATGGTTTTTTTCTTGTATCTTGGGATTTTGAGGCGAGATGCCCCTTTAGAGCGGAGGTTCCTTTGTTGAATGTGTTTGGTGATTTTATTCCTGATGAAGAGCGGTCCCATTCCATGTATTGCTTTGTGGGTGATACAAAGTAGCTTGAACGTGGATCTTCTGGCAACCGGTAACCAATGCAGGGCTTTCAAGGCAGGTGAGATGTGGTCTCACGGTTTGATATGCAAGAGTAGTCTGGCAGCCGAGTTTTGAATCTGTTGTAGTCTTTTCATGGCCGTTAAAGGTGATCCGTGGTAGAGGCTATTGGCGTAATCGAGTTTGGACAGAACAAGGGAGATGGTAGCTTGGACTTTGTGTGGAAATCCCAAATGAGGGAAATTAGTCGCAGAGTTTTTACCATGTCAAATCTTGATCTTGCTAGTTTGTCCACTTGGGCATTCATCGACAGCTTGGAGTCCATGGTCATTCCGATTTTTCTTACTTCCTTCGATACTTTAGGCGGTGATCCCAGTCAGGCGGCAAGCGGGCCATAATGTTTCCAATCGCCACACGTGAGTATTTCCGTTTTGGAAGCATTCAATTTGAGATGGCTCCAAGTCATCCACTGATCCACGGCTCTGAGACAAATGAAAATTGGGGATTTTCCAATGTCTTTGGGGCATTCCAGTTGAAGGAGTATTTGCGTATCATCTGCATAGTTATAGCACGTGAGGTGAAATTGATTGATCAGTTCCGGTAATGACTTCATGTAGATGTTGAAAAGCATGGGCGAGATGATAGAGCCTTGAGGGACCCCTGCTTTTGTGGAGTATGGTTTGGACGAGAAAGGTGGGGTATGGATGACATTAGTTCTGTTTCGAAGGTAGGACGCGATCCAGTCTAGAGCAGTTCCCTCTATGCCGGCTTCATAGAGTCTTTGTTTCAGAGTGTCATGGTCAATCGTGTCAAAGACAGCCAAGAGGTCCAAGAGGAGTAGCGCAGCAACCTCGTTGCGGTCTACTGTATTCTTCAGGTCATCCCAGATGGCAAGGAGGGCAGATTCAGTGCCTCTTCCCAGACGGAATCCTGTTTGGAAGTCTGAAAGTATGTCATTCTCTTCAATTAATTGTGACATCTGGGCGAACGCTGCTCTTTCTATCAGTTTGCCCAGGAAAGGTCCATTTGTAATGGGTCTTTAGTTGTCAGGGTTCAGCGGGTCCAAGTTTGTTTTCTTCAGTGACTTTTTGAGTTCTTCTGGAAATATTCCGGTAGTTAAGGAATCGTTGATGATTCTTCTTACTGGAGTGGCAGCAGAGGTTGTTAAAAGAATTGTCTTGAAAGTTTGTGGTGGACAGGGGTCAGAAGGGCTGCCGGCAGGCCTGCTTGCTTTGACCAGGTCCATAAATTCATCGTGTGAGATGTGTTGGAAGGAACGGAGAGGCTGGGTTAGAGTATTCTTGGATTGTTGTTTTGTACAAGGGTTAGTGCTGGTGCTTTGTTTCTGTTTTAAGTATGAGTCCAATGTGTCTGCTTTGTCCATGTAATGATTTGCCAGTTTGTCTGTGAAATCTTGAGTAACAGGATTAGTTCCTTCTAGGCAATTTGGTTTGCGAAATTCATTGAGTATTTTATAGAATTCTTTATTTGCACATTTAGCATTTTTAATTCTGTCTGAATAGTACCTTTTCTTAGCTTTTTTGATAGCTGACTTGTATAATCTGTTAATTTTCTGTAGGTGAAGTTTGTCTTGTTTGGCGTTTGTTTTGAGCCAGGTACGTTGCAGCTTTCTAATTTGTTGTTTTATGTCTTTTATTTCTATGTTTCTCCAAGGTGCTTTTTTTCTTTTGTTCTGTTGTGTGGTTTAGAGTGGTATCAGGATGTCAAAAGCTTCCTGTAGCCACTCATATAGTTTTCGAACAGAATTTATTGTTTCCAGTTTTTTACTGGATGTTAGTTGTGTTTCTAAGTGTTCCAAATTGAGTTTGTTCCACGGCCGATAGGTGGATGGATGTAAGGTAGTTTTAGGTGAGTCGCTTAGTATTGTTTTTTGTTGGAAAGCAAGCAAGTCGTGGTCTGACCATATGACTGGAGTTATAGTTTGAAAGGTAACTAGTTCAGTATTAGCAAAAATGACATCTAGGATATGTCCAGCGATGTGTGTGGGTTTGTGTACAATCTGATGCAGGTTCAGTGCGTCTAGGCCAGTGATTATTGTTTTTGGATGGGTCATATTGGGTTTGTCAAACCAAATGTTGAGGTCACCCAGAACGCATAGGCTGGAGTGTATTGTTATCAGGTTTGAAACTGTGTCTAGAAGTGCGTCTGGGAATGTCGCCTTGCTAGGTGGAGGTCTGTAAAGGAGCAGGAAGTTAAAGGAGGAAGACGGTGTAGGATTGCATCTTGTTAGAAGAGCCTCTCAATTCTTTATGTAGATGTCGTCAACTTTAGTGATATGTAATGTTTGCCTGAACACAACAGCTAGACCACCTCCTTTTTTGCCTATACGATTTTGGGTGATCGTTTGATAGCCTAGAGGAACGGCTTCATGCAGGACTGGAGCCATATCATCTCCCAACCATGATTCAGTTATGAATAGTATGTCTGGTTTTGCATCTGTGAGAAGGTCATAGATGTGATGTTTGTTTTTAGAGAGGGATCGAGCATTTATTAGTAGACAGTTTAGAGAATGGCCTTTGGTGATAGTGAGACTTTGTTTTGTAGAAGAGTGATCAGTATTGTGTGGGTTTGTAGCAGGTGTGTTTTTAGTGCTGGCATTAGCTGTATTAGGATAGCAATCGTGCAGCTGTTCTGTATCATGTTCCTCATCCAGCATGCTAAGAAGGCATTTTGATGGGTCTGTGTGTGTATGTGGTGGAGATGGTGTTTGAGAGTGAGTTGGTGTGCTGTGTTGTTTTCGTGGTGTAACATTGTTGTGCAGTAGACATGGGGAAGCAAAGTTGTGAGGTGTGGCACGTTGCTTATATTGTTTGCGTGTGTTTAGGGCAGAAGGTGTATGAGTCAGGGGTGGTGGTGCAGCATGTGGGTCATGTAGTAAGGTTCTAAATTGTCCAATGGTTGAGAGGCGGTTAGAAGAGAGTTGCTGTGTTGCTCTATCTGTGTTAGGTGTGGTGGAAGAGAGAACGCTTGGCATTGGAGTTTGTTCCTTTGTGTGGTTTGAAAGGTGGGTGTATGTTTGTATTTTGTGATGGTAAGTATTATGAGGTGTTGCGCTTTGAAGATGTGCTGGTGTGTGTGATATGTTTTGTTTTTGAGGAGTAGTGAAAAGGGGTGCTGATGTATTTCTTTCATGCTATGGATTTGGTTGTATAGTATTGTTTGTGAGAGGAGGTTGTAAGGTAGAGGGGGTGGTGATGTGTTTATGAGTAGAGTGTATGTTGTGTATAGGAGGGAATGAAGTAGAGGTAAGAGTGTTTGTTTGTCTTAGATTGGTTTGTTGCAAATGTTAAAAAGTGTGGTGGTGTGCAGTGTATGTGTTGTGCATTAGTGTTATTATGGTAGAGGGAAGAGGAAGGTGTTGGTTGGACAAATGATGGAAGGCTGATTATATGTTTGTTAGTGATAAAAGGTGGTCTGTTAGCAGTAATTAGAGCAAGGAGCGTGTGTCTGGATGGGATGTAGTTATGTATGGTGTTGAATGGTGTTGTGTTAGTGATGAGTGGATTGGTTAGTGGTATAGGATAGAGTTGTGTACGGTTTGTAGGTGATGGTGGGTATGTGTGGTAGTTGGGATAGAAGGGTGTATAGATGTGGTTTGGTTGGTTTTGTAGTATATGCTGGTACATTGGTTTGTGCATAGGGTTGTGTGTGGTGTACATTTTGGTGTGAGCGTGTTACTATGTTTGTGGATGTGGATGGTTTGGGGTGGGTATTACTGAATGGGAACATGGGCAGCATTTCTGGCCCTGGTTCCCACCAGTCTCGAACAGGCAACTGCCCTTGTCCCCTCTGCCCTTAGCCTCGACGCCCGGGCTGAGACGCCCTAAGCCTTGGCCTTTTATAGCCCTAGTAATCAGGGACCCCTTCAGCCAATGGGAACCCTAGCCCTAACACTATCCAATCACAACACTAGCCCTAAAATCTAGAACCAATAGGAGACCAGGACCTTACAGCCAATCTTAGCCCTAGTCCAAGCACCCAATCACTTTCAAAAACCCTGATCTCTACGTCCAATAGAGGCCCTAGTCCTACCAGTAGTCCCAACCCAAGTCCAAGCAACCAATGGCACAGGAAGCCCTAGTCCCTACTTCCAATAGAAAGCCTAACCCTACTCTTAGTCCCACACCTAGTCAAGCAACCAATCACACCAGAACCCCTAATTGCTACTTCCAATTAAAGGCCTAACCCTAGCCCTAGTCCCACCCTAGTCCCAACAACCAATAACACAGGAAGCCCTAGTCCCTACTTCCAATAGAAATCCTAACCCTAGCCTTAGTCCCAACCCTACATTGATTGTGTCACAGACCCAGAAACCAATCAGAACCCTCAAATACCCAACCAATGAGGACACTAACCCTAATCCAATAGAAACACCAGATACAACCACCAATCAGTGTACACATGTACCAAACAATAGCAGACTATATAAGGTCCCAGCTACCTCAGACAAGGTTTGCTGGCCGGGGAGTTGGAAGCTGCTCCTCTATTCAGAAATCTCCTAGGAGACAGACAGGCTCAATCCACACTTTGGACTTCTGCAGGTAAGGGCCTAACAAACTTGTCCTCTAACAATACTGATGCATAAAACTTTACTCCCTCTCCTGGCCAAAAAATGAAGTGCACAGTCCCTATTAAACACAGTTTAAACAGCTCACAGCAGATACTGCTGCCTCAGAGCACCCTCTGATGTAGAATATCCCTGTTGCTGGGGGGGGGGAAGGAGGGGCTGGTTTCACTGACTTGTTAACACAAAATGGTGGCTGGGCGTGCACTGCTTAACATACAGGTCTTAGCACAGAGCAAAGGAGAAATTTGGAGGGAAAAACTGATAGTTTTCGGGGAATGAGAGGGAAATCTACAGAGTTTGGACTGCAAATCCCACAATTCAACAGGTTGAATGGAAGCAGTCACGGGCAGGAAAAACCACAAGTTTAAACACAAAAACAGGTGATAAATTATGCAATCACGGGCAGGTTAAAACTACAATTTTAAACTGTAACAACCACAGGCAAAGACAGTTAAAGAAATTTAAAAAAAAAAAAAAGAAGAGATGATGCAATCACAGGTAAGGAAAATCGTTTTTTAACTTTTTAGGAAAGAGACAGCACTAGTCTGCCTCCTTACCACTTCCTGGACTCTGTTCACTGCAATCTGGGGCACAGGTGTGCTGCAACTCACAAGATGGAGTAGAATGACAGCGACATAGCCTTGCTGTAGGTTCTGTACCCACTGAGCTGTTTTACTTGGTAGATTGAAGAACAAAACATGCTTCTCTATTGGAAGATGTGTACAATAAGCTCAAGTACAATCAATGGGGAGATGTACAAAGCCATGTTGGGATGCAAAACCGGTGATTTGCAAAATCACTGGTTTTGCGACCACAGAAAGGCTTTTTGGTACGTTTTAAACTCATTTTGCAAGTCAGAACATTATTTACGATTCTCAAAATGGGTTTAGTGACCAATTCTGAATCACGATTAAGAAGGGGCATACAAACTGGTGTTTTCCTTCTCATTACATTCAGTATAGTGTATTTAAATTTAGTTGCAAACCATTGATCAATAATTGACATCTCTAAGGAGGTGGTAACTAGCAAAGGGGACGGTGGTCCTTTTGCAATCTGTCACTTCATCTTTGGCAGAGGTGTTAGCAGCCTTGGGGGAGCAGGCAGTGGTCAATTGGACCATTGCCTGCTCCCATCCCCAACGATGTTTCCCAAATGGGAACCTTTTTGTTTTTTAAAGCAGCACAGGTTCCATTAAAGAACAAGGGTTGCTTTACAAAATGTTTCCCATTTGGGATTGTAAACATGGGGGTGACGGTTTCCTATTCCTTGCAGAGCACCATACCTGTGTTTCTAGTCAATCACACGTGGTCGTAATCAGTGACCTGCCTAATTAATATTTATTAGGCACATCATTTTGTGACCTGCTGTGACTAGAGATTTTGCGATGTGCTTTATAAATATATAGGTAGCATCACAAAATTAGAAACTGATCAAAACATGTCGGTGTGCAACTTGCAGCCTCTTTTTGAAACCATTCTTTTGGTACATTGGTTCCCAAATTATGCTGCATTGCATCGATCTGAATGTATGATACACCATGAGCGTGCAGGAGGGATGATGCAGTTGCCACCTTTAACTGGTTAACTGCTTAGAACGTTCCGCGCCAGTGCGGAACGTTCTATTAAGCGGGCGGGGCCGCGTCGGCCAACGGACGTGCGCAGCACTACCGAGGTAGTGCTCGCGACGGCCGTTGGCCGACAGAAGCACTTAACGGGTTAATACAGTTGCCCTCCCCTCAAAAATGGAAAACTACATACACACATCCCTTTCTGTTTCACCTGATGGAAGACATCCTTAGGTCATCACTACGAGTGGCCACTTAATTCTGATTAGGCTTATTATGCCAGTTACAGGATATCACAAGATTTATATGGTCCAGCAAAATACCACACATCTATTTACTTTCACTTGAAGATTTTGGCTGCCAAATACCTGGATCTAAATGAGGAATTAATAAAAAAAATAGTCAATCGCCACTGGCATCTAGTGGCGGATGAGATAGGGATCACGGAACCTCCCATGCATGCCTTTAAGAAAGGGAGGAATGTGAGGGATTACGTGGATAAATCTCTCCTACCAGTCAAATCCAGGGATAACCAGCAAACACTTTGGAATATTCCGCCCATAAAGGGGCACTACAAATGTGGACTATGCAAAGCCTGTCCCATGACGAAGGAAACCAAACAGTGTACCTACAACAACTACACTCACACACTACAGGAACACACGAACTGTAACTCTATGGGAGTCATTTATGCCATAGTTTGCCCTTGTGACTTCATGTACATTGGCCAGACAGTACAAAAAGTCAAGGCACGCATTCTGCAGCATTGCAGTAGAATACGTTGCAATGTGCAGGGAGCACCCCTTGTGGAACACTTTAACACATTTGAACACTCGGCCGAGAGTCTGAAGTGGTGGGTAATCGAGAAAGTCAGGATTAACCCAAGGGGTGGTAATTTTGCAAATACACTAAGGGGTCGATTCCGATTCGGGCCGGAAAAAGCACCGACCGACTCGGATCCGGAAAAAATACCGACCGACACGTACCCGTGGCGCACGACACGCCAAGTACGATGCAAGGCGCGAAAAATCCGACCGACACGTACGGAAACAAAGTCGACCGACCGAGCCGCACGGAAAGCAGCAATCCGGCCGGAAAAACACGCGAATCCAACCGACCGACACGCACCCGGAACAAATCCGACCGAAACGTACACGCGAACTCCAAACCGCAAAGTACGATGCAAGGCGCGAAAACCACGACCGAGTCGGACGGAGGACAAGCCGTACGACCGACACGCATACAAAACCGAGCCGAAGCAACACAATACACCGCGACCGACGCGTACGCAGCATAGAAAGCTGCACAAACACAGCGTGAACGAAACGGAGAACACCGTACGAGACCAATGCAGGGTCCGACTCGGTCACAAGAACGTTTCCAACATACACAAACAGCACAAAGGAAAAATCACCCAAAATAAGGCCAAACAAGCAATTACCAAGCCAATAAATACTGGGGGGTGGGGACAGAGAACAAAGACACACCCACAACTCCACCTATATAAAGGACACAAATCACAACCATGAGCCTTTGCAAATGCCATTCCACTGCCAGCACCCAAGAGAAAGCAACCACACACCCACAGCTCATCCCTCAC
Organism: Calotriton arnoldi; assembly: GCA_963921515.1. Taxonomy (NCBI): domain Eukaryota; kingdom Metazoa; phylum Chordata; class Amphibia; order Caudata; family Salamandridae; genus Calotriton; species Calotriton arnoldi. The sequence goes on along the minus strand of CAWUFW010007608.1, from coordinate 794,161 downwards.
ACAAGCCACACACCATCAGCACACCAACAAATACCTACCTCACATACACCCAGCAAAACACACACTCACACACCCTCACCTGCACACCAACACACACATCACTCACCATCACCACCCATCACCATGCCCCCCAAGAAGAATCACAAGTTCCTAGATAGTGAATTGGAAGTCATGGTAGACGAGATCCTCAGGGTGGAGCCACAGCTGTTTGGCAGACTGGTCCAACAGACCCCCATGTCGCAGAAAACCAAGATGTGGGAGAGGATCATTAACAGGGTGAACGCCCAATCACCATGTCGGCGCACAAAGACCGACATCCAGAACAGGTGGTATGACGTGCGCAGGAGGGTACGGAAAATGCTGAAGCAAGACTACATCAACAGCCAACACACCGGCAGTGGCCCTCCTGCCAAGCCAATATACCTCAGGCCCTGGGAGGAGAAGGTGCGGGCCATCCTTCCGCCAGTGAGCGTATATGGACTAGAGGACATCCCAGAGCCTGGTGAGTACACAACAAATGTACACAATATACTGCCACAAAACACACACATCACTGTCAAGGGGAGAGTCAAACCATGCACTCATAGCAATTACACAGCAACCAGAACAGAATCATCCCAAAATGTGTATGTCAGTCAGAGAAACACAACACATGCCATCAAGAAAGTCACATCCAACTGTGCCAACACATGTACAAACACAACCACAACTACAGCTAGGCAGTGGCACAAATAGAACTAACAAACACATCCAGACATGTAGCCACCACAACAACACCAACACACAGTGAAGACCACTCAAAGGAAGGAATTCTGTGTATGCTGGCCAAGTCAGTGTAGCCAATAGCATCATGGGAGTCGCAGTCACACATATTGCCCCCCCACAACTGTCCCATCAACACCACCCTGAACCATGCTCACATCACAGGAAGTGGAGAAGGACTCACAAGATGGCTGACACTGGCTACTGCTGTGGGGAGCACAAGGCCCTGCTGGCAACTGTGCACCAACAAACAGCAGGACACCACTGACTGACATCCTGAGAGACAACTTACACTCCCTGCAATGCAAGCACGTTCCATGGTGGGATATCTGGCTAGCTGGGTGGGAAGGGGGACTTGCAGCACTGACCATAGTCACAAGCACCTCCCCTCACACCCCCCAACACAAACTCCACAGAACCCACCTGGTAGAATGCAATGCCCCCATCCTAACACAAGATCCCACAAAGAACCACCACCCTGGGTTATGTTGTGTGAAGCACAGGGACACTCTTGGGACTTCCAGCCAAACAACTGCCAGGACAACACTCCCAGCCATCCTGTCAGCACAGCCAGCCCACCCCACAGGGAAGCAGAGTCAAAAGGAAGGAAGCATGGGCATGCTGGGAAGGGGGAGGAGGCAATGGCATGATGGGAGTCGTAGTCACAGACATAGCTCACCCCCACAACTGTCCCATCAACACCACCCTGAACCATGCTCACATCACAGGAAGTGGAGAAGGACTCACAAGATGGCTGACACTGGCTACTGCTGTGGGGAGCACAAGGCCCTGCTGGCAACTGTGCACCAACAAACAGCAGGACACCACTGACTGACATCCTGAGAGACAACTTACACTCCCTGCAATGCAAGCACGTTCCATGGTGGGATATCTGGCTAGCTGGGTGGGAAGGGGGACTTGCAGCACTGACCATAGTCACAAGCACCTCCCCTCACACACACCCCCAACACAAACTCCACAGAACCCACCTGATAGAATGCAATGCCCCCCATCCTAACACAAGATCCCACAAAGAACCACCACCCTGGGTTATGTTGTGTGAAGCACAGGGACACTCTTGGGACTTCCAGCCAAACAACTGCCAGGACAACACTCCCAGCCATCCTGTCAGCACAGCCAGCCCACCCCACAGGGAAGCAGAGTCAAAAGGAAGGAAGCATGGGCATGCTGGGAAGGGGGGAGGAGGCAATGGCATGATGGGAGTCATAGTCACAGAAATAGCTCACCCCCACAACTGTCCCATCAACACCACCCTGAACCATGCTCACATCACAGGAAGTGGAGAAGGACTCACAAGATGGCTGACACTGGCTACTGCTGTGGGGAGCACAAGGCCCTGCTGGCAAATGTGCACCAATAAACAGCAGGACACCACTGACTGACATCCTGAGAGACAACTTACACTCCCTGCAATGCAAGCACGTTCCATGGTGGGATAACTGACTGGCTGGGTGGGTGGGAAGGAGGGCCGGCTGTCAACCAAACACAACCAATGCAGACCATGTCCACACCCCAGAAAATAAAGGAGAAATGCCCAAATAATGCAGGACAATGTGCCACACCAATATCAACCCCTGACTGTGACGACTCAGGACAATGCAATGTATAGGCCCGCACCCAGAGGCACAGTCACAACTGTAATGTGTGTCAAACATTGATGCCTGCAGAAACATGACATACATTGTTTGTGTCTCCCAAAAACAGGTGATGATGGGGACACAGCAGCAGACGCTGAGGAGTCCCAGTCCCAGGCTCAAGAGGATGCCGAGCTCACTGGCGTCGTACAGCCTCTGTCCTCCTCGGACGATGAAGAACAACCTGGCACATCCGGTGCAAGTCAACATGCAGCACCAGCAGGACCACCAGCTGCAGCACCAGCAGGACCACCAGCTGCACCCCTGCACCCACCCCTACAACGACTGTCACCACGAATACCATCCCTGCCGACATGGACAGAATAAGGAGCAACACCAGCACAGTGACCATGGACCAACCTGGGGCCATGGACACCACCACCACCACCAACCCCCAAGGTGGACCAGGGTTATCTGTGCGTGCCACTGCACACACTGCACATGTCAGCAGGGGTGGTGGGAGGGGTGGGAGACAGAGGTCGCTGCTTGCAGACGTTGCTGGTGTGCATGATGACCCACAACTGGTACGCATAGCTGATGCGTACCAGTCCAGCACCGGAGAGCTCAGCCAGGTAGTGGGGCTCCTCAGAGACATTAAACAGCAGCAGGCTGCCCATCATGCCCGCTTGGACTCCCACATGTCCCACGTGGAGTCACACATGTCCCGTGTGGACTCACACATGTCCCGCGTGGAGTCCAAGTGGGATGCACTGCATGAGATGACGGCGGTGCACAGGGACATTTTACAATGCCTCCGCCAGATGAACTGCAACCAGTCCACACCTCCCTGTGTGCCAACAACATCTGGTGCCGAACAAACTGCAACTGCCACAGGGAGGGAGGAGGACTCTGGCGGAGAGTCCCCTGCACCGCAGCAGCCTGCACTTGAGGGCCCCCCAAGAAGAGGGGTCGTCCGAGGAGGGAAAAGTGAGAGGCCAATGGCCAAGCGCAACTCCCAGGAAGCCTGAACCTGTTCTGGATGTTCGCCTTTGTGCACAGACTGTTCACCCTGTTGATGGCAACACTACTCCCACACATTGCATGGGGAGTACAAGTTGGACCAATGTGTCAGACAACTGTGGCCCCGATACTGGGGATCCTGTCTATCCGGAGTTTCAATTCACCTAGGAACTTGGGATTGCAAGATTCATGTACAGCACAACCCATCCCATGCACTATTAACACAAATGTATCACAATAAACACACTAATACACCATACTTGCCTCTGTCGTGATTCCAACGTGGGTGCTGTTATGGGGATGATGTACTGCAAAATTACACTGTGTATGCGAACTGCAACAGCAAGGACAACACAGGCATGTGAGTAAAGGAAACGTGACACACATGAGGGAGACACACCACCAGGGCTACACGACACATACACACCTAGGCCATCTGACTCATTGCCTACACTGATGTTGCCAGGGAAGACGGTGCAATGCACAGACACCACACCCATTCCCAGTTGTAGTCAAGTAGCCCACAGGTGCAGTAAGCAAATGGCAGTCAAATGTGTGACCACAGACAACGCACATCAGAAAGTGAAGCACAGGTTTATTACACAGTTGCAACATGCCGTAACCACTACAGATGCAAGGTAACCCCACCTGGCAGCGGGCACACAGTCAACAACTGTAGACGGAAGGAAGTCCATGGGTGTGGCGCACATCACCTGTAGGGACACAACAGCTACCAGCCTGGATGTGCAATCACGTCGTCGGTGGACACAGTTGACCAAACGAATCTGAAAGTACCCTGTGAAGGACAGAAATGACACACAGTCAAAAGCAATGGAGTACAGGACAGAACAGCAAAACACATGCACAATACATGTTACAAGATACCCACCCAGAACCAAGTTAGCATGTCAACACTGTTGGGGAGTACAGCCCACCTGTCACCACACATCGCAACACACATCCAGTCAAGTGGCCCATGGACACACTCCAACAGCACCAGAGCACCACCCACACATCATGCCAACTCACATCATTGACATGACACCTCAGGATACTCACATTCAGCTAAAGAAGTTGGTGATGAGCTGTGTGCGGACATCACCATCACCATCATCATCATCATCATCACTGGCATCGTGGTCCAGGCCAGGATCCTCCACAGGTGGCGGATGTTGGTCATTGTCATCCTGGATGAGAGGCAACTCCTTCCGCACTGCCATGTTGTGGAGCATGCAGCAGACGATGATAATCTTGCACACTTTCGCAGGGGCATATGGGAGGGACCCTCCGGTCTTGTCCAGGCAGCGGAAGCGGCTCTTCAGGAGACCAAATGTCCGCTCAATCACTCTCCTGGTCCGACCATGTGCCTCATTGTAGCGCATCTGGGCAGGTGTCACAGGGTTCCTGAGGGGTGTCAGCAACCACGGCATGTTGGGGTATCCCGAGTCACCTACGGACAGACAAGTGCACATTAGCTGACTTGGAAAAGTGGGCGGAATACCACAGATCAGATCACACACAATGGCACAAAGTCAGTACACACCGACAAGCCAGGCACGCTGGTTCTGCATCTGTGCCATCATCCTGGGGATGCGACTACTCCTCATCACAAAGGCATCGTGTGCTGAACCAGGGAAACGGGCACACACGTGTGTGATGGTCATGTCTGCAAGACACACCACCAGTGTATTGACCGAGTGGTAGTGCTTGCGGTTCCTGTAGGCCTGCTCCTGGGCCTGTGGTGGTACCAAAGCCACATGTGTCCCATCAATGGAGCCAATGACATGCAGCATCCTCCCCAGGGCATAAAAGTCACTCTTCACGTCAGTGAGTCGTCGCAGTCTAGGGAAATAGATGTACCGGTTCAGGAAGAGCAACATTGCCGCCAAAACATCGCGGAGCACACGGCTGAACATGGTCTGTGACATCCCACCAGCAGTCGCCACAGTATGTTGGAAGGTACCAGTGGCAAAGAAGTGTAGGGCTGCCATCACCTTCACCTTGGGGGTCAGCGCTGTAGGATACGGCCAGCCAGGCTGCAAATGTGGGGACAACTGCACTGCCAAATCCTCAATCAGCTGCCTGGTGAAGCGGTACCGTCGGATGCTGTCCCGTTCCACCATCGTTGCCAGGTCTGGGAATGGTCGATGTACAGCAGGAGCCCTGCAGTGCAGAGGAGAAGTAAGCAAGATTGTCAGTCACCCCACATATGCGGCATTGAACACACTCAAGATCCCAACATACATCATTATGAGGCACAACTATATGAAGTGTGCAGTACCGGAAGGACATGTATGGTACATACATGGCCAACATCTGTCAACACGGTCCAACAGGTGGCATCAATTAGTCCCAGGTTGGCCCATTGGATATCATGAGGCCGTGTCACAGTTCCCATCTCCTGCTGCCGTGTCACAATAACCCCCCACAGGGACATGTGAGGACAGATGTGCCCCAGGCACCACAGCTCAACGACAGGTACATTCCCAGGGACCCTGTAATGCCACATGGACACTGGCATTACATGGAGTATCATGTATACACCACAGCAAAACAACCATGACCCCCACAGGTAGTGGCCCCACTTGCCACGGCAGGACAGACATGGACGTCTGTGACACACACGCACAACATCAGAGTCCATGCACACACAACGTGGATGTGGAGACTGTCTCCCATTGTGCACATGAAATCGGAGACATTGTAAACACCACATGCACAAAGACTGTGGAGGACCATCACTATTGTGCCACTGGGACACCCTGGCTCAAACATACCGTCCCACATGGGACTCACGGGGTATGTGACATTACATACACATACACCACTGTGAAATGTGACCATGGCACATGCACAGATATGAACAGTTGCACATCACAGTGGTCACGTACACGTAACACCCAGGATCCTGTCCCCATGAACACGTGCACAGCCTGGGGTGGCTGCCCACAGGTGACCCCACAGGACAACATGTACACCAACATACACACAATAGGAAATGCAGCCTTACATGCCTTATGATAAAGTTTGGACAGGCTGTCGTGATGTAGGTGTGCCCCTCACTCCCTGGGAGCTATCTGTGGCTGGCATATGTCCATCTGAGACAGGCATGCTGACATATGCCAGTCACATGTACAGTGATGCGTTGAACAGCAATGGACCGATCGGTGCCTCCGGCCGGCCCATTGCTTTCAATGTGTGCGGGTACGCGTTGTACCCCTGTGCGCGTTGAACAGCAATGGACCGATCGGTGCCTCCGGCCGGCCCATTGCTTTCAATGTGTGCAGGTACGCGTTGTACCCCTGTGCGCGTTGAACAGCAATGGACCGATCGGTGCCTCCGGCCGGCCCATTGCTTTCAATGTGTGCGGGTACGCGTTGTACCCCTGTGCGCGTTGAACAGCAATGGACCGATCGGTGCCTCCGGCCGGCCCATTGCTTTCAATGTGTGCGGGTACGCGTTGTACCCCTGTGCGCGTTGAACAGCAATGGACCGATCGGTGCCTCCGGCCGGCCCATTGCTTTCAATGTGTGCGGGTACGCGTTGTACCCCTGTGCGCGTTGAACTGCAATGGACCGATCGGTGCCTCCGGCCGGCCCATTGCTTTCAATGTGTGCGGGTACGCGTTGTACCCCTGTGCGCGTTGAACTGCAATGGACCGATCGGTGCCTCCGGCCGGCCCATTGCTTTCAATGTGTGCGGGTACGCGTTGTACCCCTGTGCGCGTTGAACTGCAATGGACCGATCGGTGCCTCCGGCCGGCCCATTGCTTTCAATGTGTGCGGGTACGCGTTGTACCCCTGTGCGCGTTGTACCGCAATGGACCGATCGGTGCGCACCCATTGACAATGGGCTTGCCTGGCAACGGACGCGTTTTCGAATTTCGAACAAGTCGGTTGCTGGAAAATCAGTTGGTCACCCACAACAATGTTGCAAAATCATGTATGTCATGAAGTTGAAGATTTGAAGGATGCTGTGGGCGTGTTTTGGTGCTGCTATTCCATGGATTGGCCAGATTCAGAAGATGCAAACGACTTGGACCTATCACTTTGGACACAAGGGACAGTATCTGCCTCTCCAGCACATATATATTGCTGGCTGTTCCCCTGAGAGCCCACTTGCCTGCACTACATGCTCCAGGATGACATCTGCCACTGCACTGCTGCTGTCTCTGCCCCTCTGGACCCTGCAATGGCACGTACTGTGGAGAGAGCCCCAGCCTTCAGCCTTGAAGAGAACCAGGCCCTGCTGGACAGCCTACTTCCACAGTACAGCAAGCTGTATGGGACACCAGGGGAGCAGGTGAGTGTTCTGTGCACTGCCTTTCTGAATGTGCATTTTGTGTGACTAGCAAGGCTGAGAGTCTGCACGCCACTGGCTAGCAGGCTCACTGAGTAGTTGTCACCCCCCATAGTGTGTAGTGACTTGCACTGGACAGGTATGGTGCAGTGACAGTGCATTTGAACATGGTTTTACTTCCCATGCAATGATACCATGTAGTGACGTCTGGCAAACTGTCCATGGTCAGCTTTGCACTGCCTGTGTACATCATGTGCCCCTGTGATTGAGACATGTATATACAACTGTGTCATGCACGGATATGTTGCATGTGTGGTAATGGCCTTTTCACTTTGTCATCCTGACAGGTTAATGCCCATCGGAAGCAGGAAATCTGGAAGGACATCGTCCGGGCTGTCCGGTCCGTGGGGGTCTACAAGCGCCGGATCCGCAACTGCCAGAAGAGGTGGCAGGACCTTCGGGGCTGGACCCGGAGGATTGCACGGGTCCAGCTGAAGCTGTCGCCTCCTCGCAGGAGGGGCGGAACACGGACCCTGACCCCCCACATGCTCCAGATCCTGGCGGTGGTCTTTCCAGACCTGGATGGGCAGCTGAAGGCCAGACAGCAGCAAGGAGGGGGTGAGTCAAAGACTGCACTGTGAACTCTGTATTACATGCTTTGTGCCCTCCTCTGGCCTGGTTCAACTGCCACAGTGCAGCAGTCATGTTGTCCAGGAGCCATGTCCCTCTATTGTGCACTGCCCACTGCTCATCTGATACCCAGGTGTGGCCCTTACAGTCAGGGAATTGTGTCACTTGGGACTGTGTCCTTGCAGTTTGCTTCACTAAAGGTGGGGGACAGCATCTGTTTCCCTAACTCTGTTGTGGGCATCATGGGTGGGTCCATTGTTCACACAACGCCTGGGTTTGGACATGTGATCTGCGTGTTGCTTTGATATGCGGTCCACTTGCTGAGCTGAGCCACCACATGTGCCTGGGGTATGTGGCACACGCCCATGCAGCGGGTGGGAACAATGTTTGGGCCCCAGGAGTGTGCAGATTACGTGTGTCACACATACATAGCCAGCTATCCACTGTCCAGGGCACATCCCTCATTCATGTGGAGCAGGACAGTCATGCCTACTCCAGGCCATGCAATGCACTCTGTACTCCCACTCCCGTGTATCAGCTGACACATTGTGCACAGTGATTTGACCCCTCCGGTGTCTGCCTCTGTGTCAGTGTGCTGTGGATTAGTTGCCAGGACTGCTGGGGTGTTTCTTGGTAGGGGCTCAGCATGCCCCTGGAGATGTGACCATAGGAGACGATACTTGTGTGTAACATAGGTGTTTGATCAGCTGCCCGTGCAGACTGGGGTATGCGAATGTGATGTTCAGGCAGCTGTTCCCCATTCACAGCAAATTGTGAGGGGCTCAGGTTCAGAGGGTAGTGTCACAGGTCTCCCATATGTCCAATAGGTGTGACCTGGACAGATGAGGTTTGAGATGATGTGTTGTGTGGGGGATGTACATGTGCACTTGTGCAGCTCCAGGACTTGCATTCCCCATGACCTACTATTGTGACACAGTGCATAGTGTTGTTGTCTGGCTGCCAAGTCATACATCACTGAGACAGTGATGTATGACTTAGCAGTCATGCCTCTGCCATGGCATGTGTCAACTTATTTGTGGTCCTGCAGGGGAGTGACATGTGCTACATGCACCCCATAGTGGCGCTGGCTATCAGGACATGGGTGCATCATGGTGTCTGTCGCTGGTATGCATCACATGCATTTCCTATTTGACTCTGGGCATCCCTTTCATCCGGAAACCTGTACTCACTCAGTGGCAAGAGCTGTGATGTGTCCACACCGTGTCCTCTGCACTGTCCAACTACTGTGTACTTGGTGCATGTGTCCACACTGGGGTGTTGCAATCCAACAGACACCAGACAGATGGGTGCAAGGCCATGTGGGATGTGAGTGCCATGCTTGGCATCAGACTGACAATTGGCTTCTCCTGTTCAGTTAGGGCACTTTTAGCAATGTACAACTAATGATGCCAGGGCTTGCTCTGTGATGTGCTGTGCTCACAGTGGTGTGTGCGTTTGGTGCAGGTGACTGATGTCTGTCTGTTTCCCCATTGTTTGCAGATACATCCACGGCCACGGAAGGGGACAGCTCCACGGACCAGGAGGAGCCAGAGAGCCAGACTGGGTCAGCAGCCGAGGAGTGGTCGGAGGGACCCAGTGGCACGGAGGGCGAGGGGAGCCACACCGAGGAATCCTCAGCACCATCCACCTCAGCTGAGGACCAGAGCAACTCGGAGGATGACTCCCTTGTGGAGGCGGGTGTCAGCAGCCACCACACCCCAGCTAGTGTTGCTGTCCCCGCCACCACCAGCACCACCACCGCCCTCCCATCGGCTCCCATTCCCAAGGTCCGTGGAGGCTCCCATGTTCGGGAGCGTGTCTCCTTTGGCCCAGGCACCGCACCCCCTGCCCCTGTGTCCCCTGCTGCCCTGAGTGAGGAGTCTGTGTACCTCCTTCGCCAGCTCCATGTAGGGCAGACAGCCATGCTGAGTGTCCTCCATGCGCACACCGCACTGTTGACTCAGCTGGTGTCGTTCATGGAGGGCATCTCATCGGGCATGTCTGACCTACAGAGGGGCAACAGGTCCATGGACTCCTCCCTGACGGCAGCAGTGTCCCTCCTCAGACAGTCCCTCACCCCTCCTGCCTCTGCTCCATCCACACTCCCCAGCACCTTGCCCGTCCCAAGCACACACACACCGGCACAGGCACACACCAGCACACACACATCCAGCACACAGACACACACGCCACAAACTAAACGCACACGCACGCACAGTCAGGGGACTGAAACCAGACTCACAGGGGATGGGGCCCTGGTACACACACACGCATCCACGGGCACTGCAAGGTCCTCAGTTGCCTCTCCCTCCAAAGCACCCTCCCTTGCCTCACCTGCAACCCCAAAGACCCAGCGCCTCTTCCTCAGTGACCTCGGCCTCTTCCCCTCCGATCCAGCTGCCCCAGCATCCAGGGGGAAGAGGAAGCCCCCCACACGGAGCAGAGTGCCCCTCGCCCCCGGACACCCTCCCCCAGGCACAGACAGACTGAGGCCCCCAACCGCAAGTCCCCCGGAGTGGTAAGAGCAAGACCCCGCCACCGCCCTGCAGCTCAAGCACCAGGTCACCTTCCTCCATCCCTCAGGCCCCCACCCCACAGGTGCCCCCGCCACACCCTGCCCCAGGTTCCCCCACCCACAGATATACCATCCCCAAGAGGCTCCGGCCTTCTCCCCCTGCCACTTGCTCTCCCGGCACCACACCCCCACTGCGCTTGTCTGTGCCACTGATGTGGTGAGGGTGTCCTCCCCCTCTGTCCAGCCCACCTTGCCTGTTCCCCATTCTCCTCCCCTGGTGGTAGGCACTGCAGTGGAGTCCACTACCACCCTGTCTGACTTGGGCACTGCAGTGGCGGACCTGTCCACTCCATCTGCGGGGTCCACTGCAGTCGTGCCGGCACCCACAACATCTGAGCCATGCCCCCCAGTTGTGCCGGCACAAACCATGTCAGACACCTCCACTGCAGTTGTCAGTGGCTCTCCAGCACCCACCACCCCTTCCCTGCTTCCTCCTGGTGAGCCCTGATCCTGTCCCTGCGGTGCCTGGCCTACCCCCCCGGTTGCCCCTCCTAGTGGATTGTCCCTGGTTTTGTGCAGGCATGTGTAGGGTGGCATCTGCCACTGTCACCCACTTGTGACTTTGTTGATGGACTGGCCATTGGCCTTTGTTTATGTTCTTCCGGACTTCTACTTTTAATGCCACATATGCTGAATAAAGCAACTTTCTGTTCTCTAGTGCTTTTGCTTCTGATGTACATGATGTTGATGATGCTAACAATGCCCTTGCTGCAGTGATGGTGATATTTGGTCTCATGATTATGAAGTGTTACTGTGCAGGAACCCATGTGGTCCAGGGGTTATGTGTCCTATCCTGTGGTGTATCCATGTCATCCATAGCAGCATCTGAGGGTGTCATGTGTTCACTATTTGGCAATGAGATTTCCTACTTAGATTGGCAACTTCTCATCTGTGGCTTCCACCCCTGCACATCTGTTGTGCCTGCCATTGTTCTATTCGTCTACTTCCCTGACCGTGTGGCCATCTCCAGTGAACATGCAGGTTTGGGCATCAATGGGGAAGGACTCATCTGTGTTGTCAGTGCAACATTGCTATTCAAGTGTGTTGGATCTGTGCTGATGATTCCGTTGGCACTTCCATGACCAGGCTGATGTTACGGGAGCCCTCATTTGTTACTAATTGTTGATTGTGTGTCCCATTGCTGCCATGGTATGGTATCTGTTCGCCTCACATCTGCAGTCTCCACAGGGTATCTGCATGTGTGTGCCCATTGGTGCAAATATGTGGGTCTGCATTCGGATGGTCACTTCTGTCATTGTGTCATTGATGATTGTTGACGGTGTCAGCCCCCATGGGTGTTGTTTGTCTGCACATGGCCAAAGTTATGTCTTATTTGCACTGCAGGATTTGGCTCCCCCAATTTATGTTGCAATGGGACACATACACTACTTTGCCACTGATGTGTTTTTTGTTCTGTGACCAGGAATCATCCATGCAGTTTGGCAGTTGCACCTCTTACTTTGTCAACACTTGCCTTTTGGTCACTGTGATGATGGGGGTTTGGACCCCATTGCCACAATGTTCAAGATGTGCTGTAGCTATGGACCCCACACTTGCCTTTTGGTCACTGTGATGATGGGGGTTTGGACCCCATTGCCACAATGTTCAAAATGTGCTGCAGCTATGGACCCCACACTTGCTTTTTGGTCACTGTGATGATGGGGGTTTGGACCCCATTGCCACAATGGTCATGGCCTGCTTGCGTTGTGTGTGCCACACACATATTTGTGTGGCACATGTGCTAGGGGGTCACATTGTATGTTAGAAGTCATGTTCGGTGTTGTAGGCATTTGACACAGTCTACACACGCTTGTCATGGTGTTGGGGGGATGTCTTCTTCTTGCATTCCCTAGGTTGTGGTGTGCTGGTTGTGTCATGCATTGTCCATCCTATGGGTGGGGGTGGTAGTGGTGGTAGGCATCCTGCCCCCCTGGGTGAGGGTGATAGTAGTGGTAAGCATCTTGCCCCCTGGCTAAGGGTGGTAGTAGTGGTAGGCATCCTGCCCCCTGGCTAAGGGTGGTAGTAGTGGTAGGCATCCTGCCCCCCTGGCTAAGGGTGGTAGTAGTGGTAGGCATCCTGCCCCCCTGGCTAAGGGTGGTAGTAGTGGTAGGCATCCTGCCCCCCTGGGTGAGGGTGGTAGTAGTGGTGGGCATCCTGCCCCCCTGGGTGAGGGTGGTAGTAGTGGTGGGCATCCTGCCCCCCTGGCTGAGGGTGGTAGTAGTGGTAAGCATCCTGCCCCCTGGGTGAGGGTGGTAGTAGTGGTAGGCATCCGGCCCCCTGGCTAAGGGTGGTAGTAGTGGTAGGCATCCTGCCCCCTGGGTGAGGGTGGTACTAGTGGTAGGCATCCAGCCCCCCTGGCTAAGGGTGGTAGTAGTGGTAAGCATCCTGCCCCCTGGCTAAGGGTGGTAGTAGTGGTGGGCATCCTGCCCCCCTGGGTGAGGGTGGTAGTAGTGGTAGGCATCCTGCCCCCTGGCTAAGGGTGGGAGTAGTGGTAGGCATCCTGCCCCCTGGCTAAGGGTGGTAGTAGTGGTAGGCATCCTGCCCCCTGGGTGAGGGTGGTACTAGTGGTAGGCATCCAGCCCCCCTCGCTAAGGGTGGTAGTAGTGGTAAGCATCCTGCCCCCTTGGCTAAGGGTGGTAGTAGTGGTGGGCATCCTGCCCCCCTGGGTGAGGGTGGTAGTAGTGGTAGGCATCCTGCCCCCTGGCTAAGGGTGGGAGTAGTGGTAGGCATCCTGCCCCCCTGGCTAAGGGTGGTAGTAGTGGTAGGCATCCTGCCCCCTGGCTAAGGGTGGTAGTAGTGGTAAGCATCCTGCCCCCTGGCTAAGGGTGGTAGTAGTGGTGGGCATCCTGCCCCCCTGGGTGAGGGTGGTAGTAGTGGTAGGCATCCTGCCCCCTGGGTGAGGGTGGTAGTAGTGGTAGGCATCCTGCCCCCCTGGCTAAGGGTGGTAGTAGTGGTAGGCATCCTGCCCCCTGGGTGAGGGTGGTAGTGGTGGTAGGCATCATGCCACCCCTGGGTGAGGGTGGTAGTAGTGGTGGGCATCCTGCCCCCCTGGGTGAGGGTGATAGTAGTGGTGGGCATCCTGCCCCCCTGGCTAAGGGTGGTAGTAGTGGTAGGCATCATGCCCCCCTGGCTAAGGGTGGTAGTAGTGGTAAGCATCCTGCCCCCCTGGCTAAGGGTGGTAGTAGTGGTGGGCATCCTGCCCCCCTGGGTGAGGGTGGTAGTGGTGGTAGGCATCCTGCCCCCCCTGGCTAAAGGTGGTAGTAGTGGTAGGCATCCTGCCCCCCCTGGGTGAGGGTGGTGGTAGGCATCATGCCACCCCTGGGTAGGGGTGGTGGTGCGCATTCAGGCCCCTGTGTGCATATGTGGCATTGGTGATGGGCATCCCGCCCCTATGGTGCTGCTGTTGCTGGTGTAAGTATATTCTGCATCCCTGTGTGTGTGTGTGTGTGATGTGTCGTGTATGTGTTGTATGTGTTTTGTGGTTGGTGTCTGGCTTACCTTCTGCGCCGTACGCGTCCGTGCCTGTTCCGGTAGTAAATGTAGAATATTGGTATGATCGGGACGAAGGGATTCATGGTTGGTTCGTGTCGTTCGTCCTTCTCGTTGCTTCGCGTCGTCCTCGTCGCTTCGCCTCGTTCTTGTCGCTTCGCGTCGTCCTCGTCGCTGCCGTGTTCGTCTCGTAGCCGTGGATCGTGTTGTGGCGCGAATCGGAGCTTATGTGCGCCTCTCCCGGATGCTTTGACGTGCCGTGCGTAGCGACAGGTTCGGCGCGTACGGAAAGCGCATCGTACTTGTCCGGCCGGACGGGGCTGCATTTTTCCTTCCGTGCGACTAGATTCTGCGTTTCCGGATTCGCCTCGGTCGGAGAACAGGACCTGGTTTGGGTGAGTACGGCTCGGCCGGATTCTTTGCTGTTGTGCGCATCGTACTTGCTCGTTCGGTGTGCTGTACGGATCGGTCGGGAAACAGGCTTTCGCATGGCTTTTTTCCCGACCGAATGGTATTGGGTGCGCCTCCGACCGAGATCGGAATCGGCCCCTAAGTGTCCGTGAATGTAAATGGTTACATGTCTTTGACACTGTCATCAAGGGTTTGAACGAATATGAAGAAATTGCCAAACAAGTGGCAACACTGAACAATGGATAATATATGGCATGTTAACTGCAGTCTGTAACTGGTAATTCAATGTACGTCTCTGCCTACAGCACATGTGTAATTGAACTTTTGTACATACATATATAATTCACCTTTCACTGCGCGCTACTGGTTTCATCACATTTGTAAATAGTACACATTTTTTAACCACTGTATATATTGTATAAATTTGCTTGCACCGCAGTTATTAATTGCATTTCACCATTGGCATGATATGATAAAACAGTTGCGATTTAATTATCTTATGTTTGAGGGTTTTCTGTAATGGATTGTTGGAATGGCTTCAACATCCATTTATGTCATTATTCGTTATGTGAGTCAATTGTCCTCTGTTTGGATTTTTAAACCTGCGTGTTGTCTTGATTAGTCATGTTATCCAAACGTTCGCAATGTTAGTTTGCATGTTTTCTACAACGACTATAATTGCCGTAGTCACGTGGAAGAGTATCCTTCCCCTGAGCCCGTACCGGACAGAGTCTACCTTCCATTGCCGGTAGGCCCATATGCGTCTGCAAGCAGCTACACGGCGTACGGCAGTGTGCACGCGTCTCCCGGCACCAGTCCCTTCTCAAACAGCCACATTTGCTCAGTTGGCTGTCTTGTCTCTTGAAGCAAGACACGGTCTACGCGGGCTGCTCTCTGACGGCAAAATAAGGTAATTGCCTATTTCTGAGGACCTCTGTTGTGTGTTCACACCAGGCGGACCTTAATTTAAATTAATACAGAGTCCCCCCCTTTTTCTGCTTTATTCTTTTAGATCGGCCTTGGGCGATTGATTCACCCTTCTAAAGGAGTTGACAGCCTCTATTAAATACATATGCAACACCGCAACTTCTGTGCGGGTGAGTGTGATCCCTATCTAATTGCGTTGGGACATAATTCCATATGATTAAAGTTCATTAGCTCATGATGTGCACCTCTCTCTACAGACTACCCACCACTTGGGGGCAGTGACTGGACCATATCAACTCACACCTAAACATAGGGCAGTATATGTGACAATGGCTTTGCTTTCCCCTTTTTTAAATTTAAATTTCCCCTCTTTATGGCACTAATTAGGTTATATGGTTATACCTCTAGGTTGCCCCTTCCTTCCCCTGTCCTGAGGAAGATCCGTGAGCTGAGGTTGTGAATTGCCCTCCATGCACCAGGGTCGAAACATCGACACTCGTCCCCCCATTGGGCCTGTACCCATTATCGCCCCCACCCTACCCAATCCACAGATGATGTTTCTCTGTGTCCCTTGTTTGAAAGAAATATGAACAACACCTAGAACGACCTGTAAGGGACAGGCCCTGACAAGGAACTGGCCTGACTACAAACTATAGCCAGTTTTCCATGTTGTACAAATTACTGCAATTGACTCTCCCTTGGATGTAATTTTGAATCCCTTCTATCTTACTTTATCTGTCTTACACATGAGCACACCTTCCTTTCCCTCCCTTCTTGGAGCAACCTTTCATCTTGTTACTTACTGAATATGACGATTTGTTCATCTAAGAAGTACTTGTGAATAAAACAGTTCTCTTGACTTTAGTTTAATAAGTGCCATTGTATTTGTTGAGAGTGCGCATATACTGTTTCTCTTGAAGAAAATTTGTTTGTACTTTATGACTACATGCAAATCATATGCATTTTTAATGTGTTTTTCGAATTAAGAATATAGAACAATTTAATTGTATGATAAATTGGTCTAGGACCAACTGTTTTCTATACCAATCGATACCCAGGTCCGTGGACTTCTCCTTGGGTTACCCCATTATGTTATAATGACTCTGGATATCTGGTCACATCAGACTGGAACAAAGTCACAAGTTCAGGCGGACCATGATGGATCACAGGTCGGCTACAGCGACCCAGTTAGGCTAGCTGAACATACGGTATCTTATGCTGGTTTGCGGAGCATTGTGAGGATCCGCGTTGAAGCGGTGTGTGGGTTCTGAGATGCGTCTAGGCTGCGATTCAAGGGCCTGCATCACTGTCAAGGATCCAGTCGATGGGGCTTGCAGTGAAAAGTCCTGCGTTGAGGGTGCAGCATGCAGTTGGGGCGTTGCATCAGTTCCGAGGAACTGTGCGGCTGTGATCCAGAGCCCGTTGATGAGTTTGCTGTCAACGAGAGATGCGAGGACCTGCGCCGAGAATGCATCGCTCAGTTGTGGTTTCGATGAGGCTGCAGTGGTGATGTGGGTCCTTGTGACGGGTCCTATCCACGCAACAGTGGTAATGCATCAGTTCTGCTCGGGTTTGCCCCACACAACAGAAAAGATGCGTCAGTTCTGCTGGCTCCACAAGGTTGGCAGAGCACGTTAAGCCCACTTCCAAGGATCCAGGACTGGGGTGGCACCACTTGGCAAGGTAGACTCACAGATGGCAAAGTCCAGGTGCAGGTGCAAGGTTGTTGGAAGCCTGTTGTGTCCCTGTGGCTTCAGATCAGGGGGACAGCCAACTAGTCCTTGGAGTCACTCTGGGTTCTGCGTTCAAGAGATGCAAGTCCAGTCCTTCTCACCCAGGCAAGAGGGCAGCAGGTCAGCATGGCAGGCCAGCAGTCCTTCATAGCAGCAGTCCAGTAGAGTGGCAGTCTTTTCAGCGACACAGCAGTCCTTCTTCCTGGCAGAGTATCCACAGATCCAGAATTGTACTGAAGTGATGTTGTCTGAGGTCCAGTATTTATACCCAGTTGTGCATTTGAAGTGGAGAGAAGCTTCTAAAGGCATGTCTTTGAAGTGCACAGGTGCCCTGCCTCCCTGGACCTGGAGCCAGACTAGCTACAGGGAGTATGCAGCCTTTTGTGTGGGGACAAGACACAGCCTATTCAAGTGCAAGTGGGGTGAGCCCAGCTCCCCCCTCTTATCCAGCCACTGTTGGCCCATCCAGTCATACCAAAGCTCCCCATTGTGTGTGGCTGTCTAAGAGGAATACACAAAGCTAACTGTCAGCTGCACCCAGTCTTGTGACCCAGAAACAGGCTGTATGCACCAAATCAGACTAATAACACCAACAGAGGGTCCCTGAGTGTCCAAATGAAGGGAGAGGAAGGCAGGGAACATCAAAACAAAATCAGAACGAAACCTCTCCCGATTACAAATTCAAATAATTGGTATACATCCTACAATGAAAACACTGCCATTGTCCCAAATTTAAGAAAGAATTCTTCTTCCATTTATATCAAAACATTTTCTTTATTTTGTATGATTTTCATGTAATTCAATTATATAAAATTCTTTATCTAAACAGAACAGAAATGAACATAGCCCCACAGAAGTAAAAAGCACATTAACCATACCATACACACCAACACCAATCATACACATACACTCATATCAAAGACACAACTACAGAGTCACAAATACATAATAGTACATAAAATTACAAATAGTGTGAACAAAAACAATACAGAAACATGGGTTCCTAAATCATATCAAGACAACAAACAGAAAAGGCGCCGACGCGCGTTTCGGAGTGGAATTTAACCAACAATTCCTTCGTCAGGGCGCAAGGGTATGAGTAACTTGGTGGTATTTAACCATCCGGTAGTCCTTGGCATCTAGGTACAATGCATAAAGTGGGGCTCCTTATCACAATGTGATGTAGTATAAATATAAAATCTGAAAGGGACAATGAAAATATACATCAATATTACGAATTACATATTACTATCTGGAGTTGAAAAAAAGAAAGAAAAGGGAATTAGCACTCCTAATTTAGGAGTGCTATGACGGCTTCAGTCGATCCGGCTGTACTCCCAATATGGCGCCCGTTTTCACTCGTTGTGCCTATAGTTCATCTTGCACACCATATTTCTTCTGCCATTAATTAGCAGATTCAGGTGCGCTTGGTCTTTGAAAAGCGTATTTATGTACCACGAATCCGTTGGTACGTGTTGACTCTGACTTCGGCAGAGACCTTCCCCGTCCGGCTCATTCGGATACGACGTCAGCAGAGATCGAACATCGCTCGGCTCATTTGTTGAATGGAGGTATGTGCACTTATGCCTAAGGGCACACTCAAAGAACTGCTCCGACTTAGATTTTCCCTAGCATTTTAGTGGTATCTTTATCACACATATCTATTTTGGGTCCCATTTAGATCTGGCCTCGACTAAATGTGGGGGGTTTACACCATGGCTAGTTATACTCTTGGCCAATTATTGTTGTAACCGCCACACCCAGATCTAGATGTATTGTCTTTCTCCCTTGCAGTGTCTTTTTACTCCCTCGTACTTTGCCTTCCCCCAGAATCGGCCATGAATGTCTTTGGGGATTCGAATTAAGGCCAGCCATCCTATTGGTTTAGCACTATCGATATCTACATACTTGAATTGCCATTTGTAAGTATATGGGGTCCATGCTTCCGCTCTATCCTATCTTCCATTCCCTTCTTGCCATAGCATGGCGATTAGTTGTTGCTGGCTTTATTTATTTTCCTCAATCAGACCATTTTTATTCATTTTCTGTTCTTTTTACTTTAGATGTTTCATCGGCCCGTGTGAAGTCTGCGTCATTCTCCTTTTTTTGCTGAAATCTTATGTGCAATCCTAGGGATTTCTACTGTTGAGCCACACCAGAATTTCCTCTTCAGGTAAGGGCTCTACCCTGCTTTTTGACTTTGGGTACCTGGCCCATATATTTAAGGACCATATCTTCTTATATTTAGGTGTTTATCTACATACCAGTAGTTTTGTTCTTGTCATCCAGCTATGAGGACCACTGAATATCCAACATTCCTTTTGAGACATCTTTCCCATATTTTTTATTGATAGTACTCTCCAAATCCCTTTTACCTGATGTGTAACCTCATTGAATCTGCTTACACATCCTTTCGTCTCTTCCCAGTACTCCTGATTCAGAAGATGGACGTTTGAATCATACTTCATTTAGGATTGTTTTTCTCATCATCTCACTTTTCATGTTTAGTGAGTATATTGTCTAGTGGTTTCTACTCTCTATTGCTTGGATGGTGGAGGCATTTTATCTACTTCATATTAATATCGCCTATTCTTTTTCTGCATATTAGGAATTGGCATCTTGCAATTCAGTCACTGGTGTCTATATATCTTTTCTCACCACTTCTTATCACAGGGATACTGATTCAGCACTCAGATTATTTGCACACTTGGTCTATTCTTCTTTTGGTCTTTCATTCCCTTTTCTTTCTTTTTTTCAACTCCAGATAGTAATATGTAATTCGTAATATTGATGTATATTTTCATTGTCCCTTTCAGATTTTATATTTATACTACATCACATTGTGATAAGGAGCCCCACTTTATGCATTGTACCTATATGCCAAGGACTACCGGATGGTTAAATACCACCAAGTTACTCATACCCTTGCGCCCTGACGAAGGAATTGTTGGTTAAATTCCACTCCGAAACGCGCGTCGGCGCTTTTTCTGTTTGTTGTCTTGATATGATTTAGGAACCCATGTTTCTGTATTGTTTTTGTTCACACTATTTGTAATTTTATGTACTATTATGTATTTGTGACTCTGTAGTTGTGTCTTTGATATGAGTGTATGTGTATGATTGGTGTTGGTGTGTATGGTATGGTTAATGTGCTTTTTACTTCTGTGGGGCTATGTTCATTTCTGTTCTGTTTAGATAAAGAATTTTATATAATTGAATTACATGAAAATCATACAAAATAAAGAAAATGTTTTGATATAAATGGAAGAAGAATTCTTTCTTAAATTTGGGACAATGGCAGTGTTTTCATTGTAGGATGTATACCAATTATTTGAATTTGTAATAGGGAGAGGTTTCGTTCTGATTTTGTTTTGTATGCACCAAATGGCCAAGGCAGACACATTTTAACTTTCTAAAGGTGGCATTTTCAAAATTGTAATTTAAAATCAGACTTCACCATGAGTTAGAATTTTTCATTACAAAACCAGAGAAACCAAACATGAATTGGCCTGTTACTATTTGGAAGTTACACTTATAGAATGAAATAAGGTAATTCCAGTGTTATCCTATGTGAGAGGTAGGCCTTGCAGTAGTGGAAAACAAATTAAAGTGTTATTCACTACCAGGACACGCACACCTTAAAAGTTCATGTCCAAATTTTTAAATACACTGCACCCTGCCCTTTGTGCTGTCCAGGGCCTACTTTCGGGGTGACTTATATGTATTAAAAAGGAAAGTTTGGGCCTGGCAAAAGGTTTACTTTGCCAGGTCCAAATGGCAGTTTCAAACCATACGCATGCAGTCTGCAAGGACAGGACTGAGACATTATTCTCTCCTTAATTCTTTTCACTCCCAGATTCCCCTATTCACTTGTTCAATTAATAATTTCCTTAGAAAAACCATGGGGACTAACTTCGACGCCCTAAACAACAAATTTCTCATGTTCTGCTAACTCTTTTTTTAAATTTATTCTATACAGCTTTGGTTCAGCCCTTTTACTTCTTGCCAGCGGACCAACTTTGAAGCTGTCTTAAAACGTCCACCAGGGTAATGTCCTTGATTATATCCATTCTCATTCTTCTACAATCACTGTGTCATTGGCACTGCCACAAACATGGTCTGTAACACAATAATCCTCTTTCTCACAAACCACTATAATTTCATCAGAAATTAACCTAGATAAAAATTATGCTGCATTATTCCACTCCCCTAGAATGTACTTCAATTCAATTCAATTCAAAAACACTTTATTCGGGTGATATTTTCGCCCATAAAATTAACATAAATACAATTAATAATACACTTCAGAAAAGTTAAAAGACATATCAAAGGCCATAAATATGACAATGCTACCAATTGATAGCAGCAAGATTTAGAGCGATAAAGTGCCACTTGCCCTTACAGCATAAGTTAAAAATGAACCTACATGTAAATAGATTTATGTATCAGATAATTGCAAAACAAGTGAAAATACAGCTCTACACTGTTTAATGTTATGATACTTCTTTTTAATCAGCGGGATTAAAAACTGCCAGGTATAAAATTTGTAAAATTTGCAAAAAGGCAAAAAGTGTATCATCGTTTGCCTTGCTTTTGCCATTACATGGGCATGGAATAGCAGCAAGATTTGGCTGATATCCAAGCGGGAAACACAGTAAGTATTTAACAGTATCAGCTCTAAAGCTAAATAATAACGAGCGCACCCACCGTCCACATGACTGCCACAAGTAGACAGGGTGGCAATCTGGAGCTCTCAGAGACTGGCATGACATAATCCGAGTTTTCCCTTCTATACTTCTAAGATGCCTTTTTTTGCAGATTTATAAAAAACTTGTGCTACTTTCTTTTGATTAAAACTTGAACATATAAATGGCTCAACAAAAGCCCTCTGCATGCCGATTCTACCCATTTCTGATTCAAGATACGCCATCCAGGGGATTCGTAGGCAATCGTCACAAGAGAGACAATCAAATATTTTATCTCTAGTCAGCGATGCCATCTCATTACTCCAGATTGACAAACAGAATATTAAAGGACTGACCCTAATGTAGTCAACTATATAATGTAGGTTAAGTTCTTCATGGTAGATAATGTGGGGCGTAGAAATTGGTACTCCGAGAAGCCTCCTGCAAAACCTATTTTCTTCATATTGTATGGCTTTGCAGTTTGCAATCCCCCACAGTTGTGCTCCAGAAGTGGCAGTAGGAACACATTAAGATTTATAAATCTGCAACCCAGATGCCAATTGCCCCGGTCCCCGAGGTTGGGGAAGACAGAAAAGAGAGCTGATTGCCTTAGAAAACTGCATTCAGCAATGTGCAATACCCGCTGTCCATGCTCCAGATGCGGAAAACATAACTCTCAAATATGGGAAGCTATTAACACTGATCAGACGGTTTGCACCCACTGTGAAAGAGGCGAACTGGATACATCGTGGGCCGCTCGCCATGATATGGGACTTCGAGAAATTATTGCGTAATTCATGATTAGCCATAAATTCAACAAAGGCAAATACCAGAAGGCGTAGTGCTTTGGGCATACGCACCATAAGCACGGCGTCGTCCGCATATAAGAGTGTAGGTAGCCGACCCCCCTTAACCACAGGGACATCACTGGTAACACTTGCTAAAAACTGGTGCAAATCATTAATATATGGAATGACCAATATAGGGGCCAGCACACACCCTTGTCTGACGCCCCTGTCAATCTCTATTTCATTGGTGACATCTCCATTGTCACCAATTCTGACCCTGGCTCTCATGTCTGTGTGCGAATTTGCAAGAAAGTGAACTAGGGAAGAATCCAAGCCCCGCAACAGGTGCATTTGCCATAATTTGGATCGGTTGACACAGTCAAAAGCAGCAGTTAGGTCTGTGAAATCCTGGTACAGGGGCATTCGCTTTGCAATGGTGTATTTGCCTATTACCAGATTCAGATTTACAGATTGCTCAATTGTCCCAATCTTGTTCCTGAACCCATATTATGAAGAATGCAAGATGGACTCCACTTGGGCCCACTGTTGGATTCTACTATATATAACTCGCCCCAGAATCTTAACGGTGGTATCAATCAGTGAGATTGGCCTGAAGCAGCTGGGATCATCTCTACTCCCCTTCTTGAATATGGGGACAATAGTTGAAGTACGCCATGAAACAGGCAATTCTGAATAAGCAAGGTTACTAAACATGTTAGTCAAAAGAGGGGCCCAAAGGTCCGTGTTATGTTTAAATAAGCCATTAGGAACACCATCTGGCCCCAGTGCGTTACCCCCTACACTTTGTGAATGCACTTATCATTGAAAGTGTACACTTGTAGATTGACAACTGATTTACTTAAACTTCCTGAAGCAGCAGCTAAGCCTTTTCAATGACATTTCTTGTGAAGGTTTGTGGTCTCATGTCACTGTCAACACTTCCCTCCACAAAAAATTCTTTAATTTGTTATTTACCCAACTCACAGACAAAGCTTACTTTTCAATTATAGAATAGTTCAGTTCTCTTTACCTTAAGTGGATGCAAAAGCTGTAGTTTTCTCTCCTGTTATATGAAATTAGGATCAAAACCGCACCATGTAAATTAAAGCTGGAATCTGCGACCACAATGGTGTCTCTCCAAGACATAAAGACCTTTAGATTTGGAAATTTCTCTAAGTTAATGTTTACCATGTCAAACTTCTTGTTACATTTAGTATTCCAATACAAATCCACATCCTTTCCAACTTTTTCACTGTGCTAGTCTTCCCCTACCAATTCATGTTAAACCTGTTGTAAAAGTTCACCAATCCCAGAAATGATAACGCAACTTCCTTGTTTCTTTATGACTCTAAATTAATGATGATCTTTAACAAATCCTATTTCAGCTTGACACAACTTGTTGAAATACAGTGTCCCAAATAGCAAATTTACTCCTTCTTAAAGCAAGATTTATCTGCTCGCAAGGGCAAGCCATGCTCATTATTCTTCTAGAGAACCTTTTTAACATGCTCACTGTGTTTCTGCCAAGAGTTCTTGAAGAGTAAAACATCATCCTGGAAATATTTTAACCCTGCAATTTGACCTAATATTGACATCATTGTCATTTGAAACACGGAGGCAGCTTAAACGAGTTCAAAATGCATTCTTACATATTTATATGCTACCACTGATATCTCTAGTGACTCTTCATGCAGTTTATTCTGATGGTATACAGAGGCCAGATCTAAGGTGGTAAAAAAAATTGCCCTAGACAGCAAAGCCAGCATCTCTGCTATAGTGGGCAATGAATGATTTTTGCTGTGAAGTAACCACTCGTTAAGTGGTCACCCCCAGTTTTTCATTTTTTGGGGGATTCACCTGCTGCTAATCTTGAACTCTTGAAAATGGCTCCAGTTCTACTCCATGTAGTCTGACTGCTGTAGGGTAAACCCTGCAGTGTGTCCTGTCAAAATAACCCTTTCTTACAGTAAGTCACTCCTATGTAGGTCTTGTGACCCACTAGACAGGGTGCATGGTATTTAAAAGTGGAACATGTAGAAAATTAATGTTACCATGTTCCTACAGCGAGGATACCCTGTTAGAGATTTTGTGCATTTATTTTTTTCTGCATTGTTAATAACGTACAGATTGTGGATTTACTCTCAATTATAGATTGCACACTAGTCCTATTGTTTCTGAAGCTAAATTTCTATGACACGTAGAAGTATGTTTTCCATTGTGGACAAGGAAATGTTGCATCGTTCAAGGACCTTCCACTAGCTAACTGTGTCCTATTCATTCATAATAGTTTGCTGCTGTTCATGTAACTTGTTTGTCCTACTATCTCAGGATGACATTAGCATAGAGTAGGCCGAATCAATATATATGTTCTGGGATAGTGCTTAGATGCCAAGGCAATATGATGTTTAATACAACTGTGCTCTGATATGCTAATAATGTAATACTTTTGCTCAGACCATGATGAATCTGTACTTTATATTTTGTTCTATGAGAAGATTTCCTATATAAATCCCTCATTTTGGGAGAGAGCCAGAACACTTTCCGATACAACTAGGGTTGCTGTCCAATTCTCTGTTAATTTTGCTGCTCATTTGAGACATAGAATTTTTCTCTGATTTGCACATTATTCTGTAATGCCCTATTTTAAAAGCCTCCATGGCATTGACTTATACTCTGAATTTATGATCCTTGTATGGTACCTTTGAATTTTTGTTATAAACCCTTTGAATTTATTCTGCTGACCATGAACTTAATTAATAACTAGGCCTTTACCTAATGAACTGCATTTTTGATGTGTTGTGAGGTACCTTATCTCGGGGACATATTTCCTCATGAAACGGAGGTTTAATACCGTCTCTGATTCATCAATACGTAGCCGAATTGTAGAGGTAATTTTTGGGGTGTAAAAATTAAGGGATTCCCCAGCGCTCACAGCCCCTAAGGCTATTTTCACAGTGGAAAGCCTAGCTGTCCTATATAGCAAACCAGAGTGATGTTCAAAATAGTAATACTGCTCTCAATGCAATGGCACCCGCTATAACAAACAATTAAACCACTATTTTAATAGTTATTAAAAATCCAAATAAATGGTTAAGTGGATCTTTAACAAATTTATTGGAAAGTAACTTTTAGAAAGCTACATTTTCCCTGCTTGAGCCTTTCAGAGGCTAATTTGCATTAGCCTCTGGCAGCTGGTCAGCCTGTCCTTTGCCTGAATGAGGTGTGTCTGCAGTGTGAACTTCTTCCCAGGGGCAACACAACTGTACAGTTCGATTTACAGGTGGACCTGAATGGGCAGAAATGACACCTCTGAGCTCAGCAGAACATTCACAGTGTGGGCTGTGGGCATCCTGTTGGCACAACTATGCCAAATCATGCCTGACTGGTGCCTCTTCTTATATCTTTCTTTTACCCTCTTTTCTATCATCTCCTTTTCCTTTCTTATCATAACTATCTTCTTTTCTTACTACTTAATAATTATGTTCGAGAGCATTGCTTGGTATTATATTGCATTTTTAAGATTTTATTCTGTATATATGTATAATTCTATCTTTTAACTTTTGTTAAATGACATTACATGTTATTTCCTGGAATGTTAGAGGTTTGGGTTCATCCATTAAAATACAAAGAGTACTTTCCCACTTATCCAACCTTAAATCAGATATCGCGTTTTTACAAGAAACTCATGTGGTTGCATCAGAAGTTTTAAAACTTAGGCAACTGTGGGTAGGAAATAACTTTTCTTCTCCTGGTATGGGCAAAAGAAATGGAGTTAATATTCTTTGTCATAAAAACTCAATGTCACTCTTCTTTCTCAAGAAACAGATGATGACAGTCATTGCTTGATTGTACATCTTAAAATTAATAATGTACCTATCTCTTTATTTAATATGTATGCACCTACCAAAATTGATAATGGGTTTTGGCCTGCTATTTCTGTTAAATTGATGTCTATTCCTGCACAATATGTCATTTATGGTGGTGATCGCTACTTAGTCTTAGACCCCTGTATAGATCGAACCTCTAAAGTAACTTTTGTTCCCTCTTTAATGCACCAACAGTTTACTACACTAATTGGCCAAAGATCTCTTGTTCTTTCTTGG
The DNA here is from genome assembly GCA_963921515.1 of Calotriton arnoldi. NCBI lineage: Eukaryota > Metazoa > Chordata > Amphibia > Caudata > Salamandridae > Calotriton > Calotriton arnoldi. The sequence continues at coordinate 767,144 of CAWUFW010007608.1, read as the reverse complement.
CAGTTATGTAACCCACAGTTACGAGAGAATTTTTTTTTCTCACCTACACATCTCTTCTAGGGGTGGGCGGGCAACTCCGTTCCGCCCACGGAATGTGCGGAATTTTGCCTGTTCCACGTTCCGCGAAGTAGGCGGAGCAGGCAAATCTCCGCACACTCGAGGCGGAGCGGAGTTGGTCTCCACTCGCGCTATTAAACGTTTGAAATCTATTTAAAACTCCTTACCTTATCGGCGGCGTCCCCGGGCTGCCCTCTTCCGCTATCGCGACTTCTTCATGAAAACTGCGCATGCGCGGGCGTCCGCGCATGCGCATTTCTCGCAGTTTTCATGATGAAGGCCCGATGGAGGAAGAGGGAAGCCCGGGGACTCCACCGATAAGGTAAGGAGTTTTAAATAGATTTTTTTAAACGTTTTAATAGCGCGGGTGGGAGGCGGGTGGTGCGTAGCATAGCTACGCGGAGTGTGCGGAGATTGGTTCCGTCTCCGAGGCACTCCGCGTAGCCCCGCTACGCCCACTACGCCCAGCCCTAATCTCTTCCAATCTCATATAGATTATGTGTTTGCATCTAAATCATTAAAACAACACATTATACATGCAGATATTGGTTCTATATTAATTTCTGAGCATGCCCCAGTAATTTGGGATTTAGAATTACTCCCTATCAATATGAGCAGTAGACGGTGGTGTTTGATTACTTCTTTGTTAATTGACCCAGTCTTTACTTCTGCTTTTGAATCCTTTATTACTGAATTTCTTACCCTTAATTTAACCCCTAATCTTCCTTTTCATGCAATATGGGATTCATTGAAAGCGTCAGCCAGGGATTTTATTATATCTTACGTTTCTAGAAAGAAAAAACTTAATTTTCAAAAAGCACTTGATATCCTTAAATGCATCAAACTGTTAGAAACTCTTTATAATACCACTAATTCCAAGTCTGATCTTAATAATTTTATTATAGAAACATTTAAATATAACAAACCCTCTACAGAAAATGCTGATTCGTACCTCCTCAGAGGCAGCACCCGTTATTATGGTGGTCAAAACTAGGCAGTTAAACTCCTTGACACATATCTTAAAGTCAAAAAAGAGCGTACCAAAATTGACTATATTTTACAATCAGACTCCTCATCTAACATTAAAGACGCAGAAATTTTGGATGAATTTAAGATTTATTATACTACCCTTTATACCCCTGAATCCACTCCAGATCCCAGGGCCATACAACATTATCTCTCTTCTATCCAGAAAAGGCTCCCAACTAATGTAGATTTTTCTTCACTTTAGAAGGATCTCTCTGAAAGATATCTCTCAAGCACTAAAATTAAATAAGACTGGTAAAAGTCCCAGACCCTTTGGTTTTCCTGCAGAGTTTTATTCCCAATTTTCGTAACTCCTGCTTCTAAAACGTAATCTTTTATTTACTCATTTGATTTCATCTAAAGCTTCAAGTGGCACTTTTCAAGAAGCACTTGTTTGTCTTATTCCTAAAGATGGAAGGGATCCACACTCTTGCAAAAATTATAGACCAATTTCTTTAGTGAATTTCGAATATAAAATATTTGCTAAAATTCTTGATCTTTGAATCGATTCATTCTTATCCTCTCTTATTGGCAAAGAACAGTCAGGTTTTTTCAAATGTAGAGGCATTTCTGCTAATACTAAAGTTTTCTTTAATATATTAACTAAATCTAATAAATATTCTCCCTTATTAGCGGCTATTTCCCTCGACACAAAAAAGCTTTTGATCATATGGATTGATCATTTATTTTTCATGCACTTTCTTGGTTTGGTTTCGGTCCCAAATTTATTTCCTATATATCCTTACTGTATACTGCACCAATAGCTTTCATTTTTGCTAATGGCTCTATCTCCTCTTCCTTTTCTTTAAGGAGAGGTGCCCGTCAAGGATGTCCTCTTTCCCCAATTTTTTATTCTTGCATTGGAACCTTTCCTTACAAAAATTAGACAAAACACTAACATGGTAATATTCATACTAAACTGAGCGTTTATGCTAATGACATTCTTTTATTTTTATCCGAACCTGAATCCTCTCTTCCTACTTTCCTTGCGGATGTTGAATCCTTTTCTACATTTTGTGGTTATAAATTGAATCGTGATAAATGTGAAATTTTTCCTCTCAATGTTTTATGCTTTAAACAAGATTTGTCTCCTTCTAATTTTACTTGGAATCCTCCAAAAATTAAATATTTAGGACTTAGGTTTCCACCTTCTATTAAACAAACTCTAACTTTAAATATGAACGAAGTTCTTAACGTTTTATCCACTTCAACTGCTAAATGGCTTCCTCTATATTTATCCTGGTGGGGTAGACTTGACACTATTAAAATGATGCTCCCACCCATTGTTTTTTATACCAACTCTGCTATTCCTCTCACTATTCCTGCATGCTTTTTAAAAAAGATTTATTCTATAGTATCTTTCTTATTATGGAATCATAAATAAATCTTGTATGTCTCTTCTCAAACGCAGTAAACTCCACAGCTGTGTGAATTGTCCTGATTTTCAATGTTATCATACTGCAAATTTCTAAATGCTTATTTGACTCGCCTTTGGACTCCTTTCCTTTGGGGAAAGATATTGAACTTTCCTTCCTTTCTCCTTTTTCATTTCAAGAATTTCTTTCATTTACCCATAAAACATGCTATCTATTGTCTCCTATTCATTACACTAATCATAAGCTTTTAAAATCTATACTTTTCTCAAACCTTTCAGATAGTGAACAGTTTCTTCAATCTTTAATTTGGCACAATAATCTTATAAAAGTTAATAATAAACCTGGAGAGATAATGGTTTACTGTGGGTTCATCAACTTTGCTCAAACAACATTTTTCTTACATATTTAGAGGCACAATTACTATATAATTTTTAAAAATCATATTCTAACAAATTTACTACGTTAATCCAAATTATTGCCTCTACCTTATCTTCATTATCATCAATTACTCCCCCTTTATTACCATATAAAAATATTCTTCCTATATTAACCACCCATCACTTACTAAACTTCCAGAACAAAGAGAGAAGACAGACATTGAACTACAATGGGAGAAAGATGTTCAGGGCTCTTGGCCCGTCACGTGTTGAGATAAACTGTGGTTAAAACTTTGCAAAACATCAAGATCAGCCGGCACAACTTAAACTCTCTTTTCCTATATAACAGGCTTATGATTACTCCAAATACTCTACGTAAATTTAATCAAGATGTGTTATCAAATTGATGGTCATGTAATGCTACCTCTGCTGGTTTTATATCACGTTTTTTTTTCATGTCCATATACTCACCAATTTTAGTTTAAAGTATGGTCTCAAATTAATCCTATTTTTCATACACATTTCCCATTTTCTCCTACAAATATTTTTCTAGGAACACTTTCTGATCATTGGTATTCTCTTATATGTATTACCGCTATAGTAGATTTATAAATTTCAGTTGCCTTTCAACAAATAACTAGAAATTGGAAGCAATCCTCACAAATTTCTTTGCAAGCTTGATGGCATTGTGTTTGTTACAACCACCAATTGGATTGAGCATATGTCTTTTCGTTATCTCTTCTCATTAAAAGAGATAGTATGTTGTCACCTGTAACTGTATTTTTAGATGCTCCTGCTCGTAATTTTGCTCGTCATCATCCACTGTTAGAAGAAGTTCCCAAACCACCATTAAATGTTCCATTATTATGCTTTTGTTTACATATCTTTCTTATGACTCTAAATTGACAATATTATATTCATAATTTGAGGTTTTAATATTTTCTATTTTTGCTCTCCTCTTCCTCATTTTTCCATTTTTGAATGTATAGTATGGATAGATTATTCCCCTCCCGTCCTTTCCTTTAGATGCGTAATAACTTCTTTATATGCAACTGTTTGATTTCATTGAGCACTTTTACACTTCTACTTATTGTATTGTTATATACACATTATAACTTTCAAAATGATTGTATACAATTTGTTGTATTTTTCCTTAATAAATCTCTTTTCGAACTTTAGAAAAGTCAAATCTCCTCTTCAGAGAAAGTACATTATCGATTAAATGAGAATGGATTTTTTTCATCAAGACTTCATTGGAACAACTTGATTAGCATGGTTAAACACACACCTGTGAGTATATTCTCTAATTCTCCAATAAAGGCACTCTTTAGTGGAAATGTTGAGTAAAATATTTTCATTAATTATTGAATCAAGTAAATAACATGTGCTAAATGTACGTTCATGCCATATACCTGTTAACATTTTCTGTCATAATTTGTGACGCATAAAGAGTGGCCAACTTTGTGCTGCACCAATCCCCCTCTCATGGCAAATCAAGCCATCACATCAATGTATAATCAGATGGACAGATTACAATCTGGTTGTTTTCATCATTTTTTTCTGGAATCCTTAAGAAATTTCTAGTCGTCACAGTATTTACTCTGTCCATGCTTCAGTTCCATATCTGCTCTCTTTCTTTTCACTCCTTTTTTTGTTTGAGTAAGTCTGTATACTTGAAGTATTACAAACAAGAATTTACCACACAGAGCAATTATCACTTAGGATTTTACAATGCTTCCAACAATTCCACCATCTAGGTTTCCAAACCATCTGCCTATAGCAGATAATCCATTCCCTATTGCTTCCCAAGCACCTGTTACTGTCAACCCCTTCAAATCCTTCTTCAGGTCAGTAATGGTGTTAATCTATTTCTTCAGATATTTACTCTCATCTGAAATATAAGTACAACATTGTTGAACTATTAACATCCGGTAGACTCTGCCCCCTTTTGCGAGAAGGACGTCTAAAGGAAGTCGATTCTGCAAAACCATTGATCGGATTGCAACCATTCCTGTATTTATCACTAAGAATCCTCCAGCAGTACTAGCAGATAACTTATCAACTACAGTAGAAAGCTTTCTAATCTTGTGTGAGTTGAGTATCACTCCTACAGATGGCATCAAAGCACCAAAGATGTCACCTACAATTTCACTAGCACCTCTTTCCTTTCTCATTTGTTGTCTCCTTGTCGAATCATCAATTTGTCCCACATGATATATTTTTGGAAACTACTCCCATATAGCATGTTCTATACCATATCTTGGGTAACCTGTAAAATATGTGTTCCCAAAAATGTTGTAAACTCCAGGGAAAACAGGATCTGCTCCATTTAAGTATTACCCCAATTTACTCTAACTTCAAATGTATGGTCACATTCACTATTCCCTGCGAAATCGGTGCTAGTTGAGGATTTTCTAATGAAAGTGCATAATTTCCCTTTATGTTGGCAATCTAAAACTAATGCTGCCATGTTTCCTACTAAGCTGTGTTCACTTTCATCTTTAGCTAATCCTTCTGTCCTCTACTGAATCAACAAATTTCTTTTCTACATCTGTTAAAACACAGGCCAGATTATTTCGGTGTGCATAAGCAGTGTCCAGTGTCAAAGTGGGTCTAAAGTAATGTCCCACTATCTTGGTGTTTTTCACATCAGGCTGTCTATTCAAGTGCTTCAGCACAGGAACCTCTGAAAAGACCACGTCATGATTCGAGTAATAGTATTGTAAATGACCCTTTACATAAAATAAGCTCACCACGAAACTACAGGCAACTTCATATGTCAAAGGGAGGTGGTAATATGCTATCCCCTCAGCAACTGACATAGGCAATAGTAAGCACATGCAACAATCCCTAGTATTCATAGTATCAACATATTCATAAAGCAGCTTTGAATAAACATTCAATGAGTAATCTCCTCTAGAAGTATCTTCATGTAACTCTTTCTCATCTATTGAGGGTAAACTACTGTCAGTAGGATGCAGTGTTTGAGGGGCACTTGTAGACTTAAGATCTTCTATCTGTAAATGATGGGGTAAATTCAGAATTATAAGTAAAGCAACTAATACTATTGTCACAACAGCAAATACTCCTGCACATATGTGTTTGCATCTAAAAGTGTTTGCATTAGGCTCCATGAATTCTATGGTGACAGACCGTTTAACGAAAAGATTGCAGCATAGTCTTTCAATTAGTTTCCACTTGCGCAAACAGCAAAGCAAAGTTCACATTTTTTTCCAGCAAAATATGTACAATAATCTTTGTGCGACTTCCTTAGCCCTACTTCATGTTTTTCTAAGGGACAACCTTAGGATCCACCAGTTCAGGCCTTGGTACTCTTCTTTGTAGTTAGGGCAAAGCTATAAAATTCATTCTCTAACAAATGCACAATTCAAATTCGCTAATGATCACTTCTAGAATAAGCTGACTCAGTCTGTTTAGTGGCAATGTCATTTCAAAACTCAGTTCAGCCACAAAGTTCAGTTCAAGGAATTTCAATGGAACGCAAATTGTTATAGCAAAAGGTGAAAAGTGCTCTCTCCCAGTCGTTGACAGCTAAGTATGTCCATTCAGGTGAAGAGTACCTCTGACAGGGTATTGTAGTTCTCTTTGATCTCCTTATTGTTGGCCCTACTTCATCACTGTCACTCAGGCCAAATACTTCTGTATCTTCCGGGATAGTGTGTGGTACCTGTACTTCAGACAGACAGCATCTCCCTCTCTCTTGTCTTCTTGGCCACCAGTCTCCAGGTACAACTCGCACTGCTCCCGCACTAGTCTCTTTGCCAGGGTCAGAGTCTGGTGCAGTCAACACTACTGGATGAGACCCTCCTGTGTCAACTTCAACTGTTGACTCTCTCAGACCCCCCTCAGGCCAAACAAGTGCTGTCCCACTGCTTGCTGATCCCCAACAGCTTGACTAACCTGCTTCCTCTATCTCACTGTAACCATCGGCACTTCAGCAACAAGTGCTATAATATCATCAAGGGGACACAGGACTCTGCAAGCATTGGCAGCATGTACCTAGTTAGGGAGACCTCCTCACTTTACAGATGTTGTGGTGGCCAGAATCACCTGGTAGAGGCCATGCCACCTAGGCTCCAAGCATGACTTGTGCACGTGCTTCTTCACCATAATCCAGTTGCCGGGACTAAGGTCATGGCACTGCTCTTGTTGAGACGAGGCTGTGGCCTCTCCATCCTGGTGAGACACAGAATGCACCACATCAGTCAGTCCTTTTCAGTAATCAAGAATCATGTCATGTGTAATGTTCACAAGAGCATTCGCAGACACCGCTGGCAGCCCTCCCCATGATGATTTCATGGGGCGACAATCCTGTCCTCCTGTCTGGAGTACTGCATCGACTCATCAACAGAAGAGGTAAAGCATCAGGCCACTTCAGAGATATTGAAGCACAACCTTTAGCCAACCTGTGCCAACAACTTGCTCCGCAATTCCAGAAGCCTCTGGTCTGTAACTGCAGTGGAGTCTCCGTTCAACCTGTAGCACTGCACATAATATCTTCAGGACCTCATTGTGCAAATGAGTTCCTCAGTCTGACTTCAAAGAAGTTGGGAAATCAAATTACTGTATTAGCTTCCTCAACAACAATTTGGCTACTGTGAGACTATCATTCTTCCTTGTCTGGTAAGCTTCAACCCACTGTGAAAAGATGCACACAATTACTAGGACATATCTCAATCCATTGCAAACAGGCATCTCAATAAAGTCTCATTGCATCCTGTTAAAGGGACCTCCTGATCTCCCTATGTGACTCAGAGCTACTGCTGTTCTTCTGCCTATATACTGCTGTTGGCACACAACACATCTGTGACACAAACTTTCAGCCATCTATCTTAATCTGGGGTTAAACCATGTTTGCCTACAGAGTTGTACCATGGAGTCTCTCCCTACATGTGCTGGACCATGATAATGTCTTGTCATGGTTTGTAACAAGCTATCTGGCAACACAGGCCTTCCATCTCCTGAAACCCAAATGTGATTCTCAGCTCATTTGATTCAACCTGCACCCTCCCCCAGTGCTGCTGATGCTCCCGCAGGGGGTATCCATTGCCGAGCCTGCATCCTGCTGCCAGCATGGAGGGGAGGTAGTGCTGCACAAAAAAAACTAATGCTGCCACCTCCTCCTCACTGAAGACTGCACACCTGGGCAGCGGCAGCGGCGCCACTCACAAGGTAAGCGACTGCTGCTGGCTGTTCATGGGGACCTAGCGCCAACGCTCTCCTGGTCACCCTGCTGTGTAATGGCTTTGGGTGGGGTAAAGAAGATTGAAACAGAAAAAGAAAGGAAGGAAGGAAGGAAAGAAAGAAGAAATAAGGAAGGAAAGGGAAAAATAAACAAACAAACAAAAAGTCACGAACAACATAAAAAAAGGAAATCTACACAGACACTTAAACACACTAATACAATAAATAAAAATGAGGGGTAGATTAATCAGTGGGGCAGAGGATTACAAAATTAAAGAGGGATTGAAAAACAGGCCCAGCACCTAGTGAAATTAAAATGGTGGTCTCTCACAAATTGCATGAAGCATGCAAAGGATTCCTTCCAGTGTTTGGCTGACCCTTAGATATGGAGGCGATTGCTCCATCAGAGGAAAATTTCAGCTATTAAGAAACAGGAATATATTCATGGCAATTGGCACCACATTACAGTAGGTAGCTTAATTCTGTTATGAACTCAGCTCGTATTTAAGGTGTAACACGCTTATACTTTGAATATATAACAGCTAGAAAACTTTTTTTTTTACAAAAACTATATATTTTTATTGCAATTTTCTGCCCTGGTTTGGCCCCTTCAGCCCCTGGTTCTGCCTTTGCGACCCCTGGCCTCAGAGGTGCAAAATCAGTGCCAGGAACACAGGGGCAGCTCACTTTTATGGGTGTTGGATTTGGGTGCTCCTTCTTTCCTGTCCATTTTCTATTACACTAATGGTGAATAATAGTCTATTATTCAATATTGTTATAATAAAACATAGAGTACGAGCAGCTGGAATGAGAGTTTCAATGGAAACTGAGGTACGTAAAAAGGGTTTTTAAATGTATGTTGTGTGCGTGCTCACAAGTGAGAGTGTTCGTGTAAGTGACAGACTGTGTGTGAGTGAAAGTGAGTATGAGTCAATGACATACAGTGAGTAAGAATGACTGAGATTGAGGCTCAGTAAGCGAGCCGGAATGAATGAGTGAGAGTAAGAGTGACTACAAGTGAGAGTGTGTGGGTGAGTGAGAATGAATTAATGGAGAAGAATGAGTGTGTGGGAGTGTTAAGGGAATGTGAGTGAAAATGAGTTGGAATGAGTGGCAGTGAGTGTAACTGTGAGTGAGAATGAGTGAGTCAGTGTGAGTGGGAATAAGAGGATGAGTGAGAGTAAGAGTGAATGCAATTGAGTATGTGAGAAAATATGAGTGAATGATAGAGTGGATGTCAGAATTTTTGTGTGAATGAATGAGTGAGTTACAGTGAGTGAGAATAAGTGAGAATGAGGGGGTAATATTAAGAGTGAGTGCAGGTGTGTGTGAGTGAGAGTATGAATGAGTGAGAGCGAGTACAAATGAGCAAGAAAGAGTGAAAGTAAGAGAATGCAAATGAGAATTAATGAGGGCAAATGAGTGTGAATGAATAATAAGAGTGAGATGAAAGATTGTGAGTGAATGTGAGTGTGAATAATAATGTGGTGTTATACTTGCGAGTCTGCCACTGGCCTTGGCATACTGAAGCTAATTGTTAGCTCAAAGAGCCAGCAATGTAAAAATACTGGATCTGGCATACTGGAGGCAATTCTCAGTATGACAGGCGTCTGTGACAAAATACCATCACTGGTGCACTGGAGGTCATTCTTGGTATAATCGGTGCCCACTGTAAAATACTGATTCTGGTATAGTAGATGTAACTCTTGGTGTATGGACACCTTTTAAAAAGTGACAGTGCTAGCCCATTGGAGGTATTTCCTGCCGCAAAGGAGGAAAACCTTTGCATATGGGAGCGGGGCAAACAAGACAAAACACTGCCCCTGACTAACTAGAGGTAACTTTTTTAACATAATGGGACCCATAGTATTTGGATGGGATTAATGACAACATTCTGAAACAGACAAATGATATGTCATTTTTTGGCAAAAGGGCTTCCTATGGTATTTGATGGGCACCCATGGAATAATGCTGGCCCTCGCACAATGGAGGCAATTTCTGATATATGGGGCATCTGAAGCACATTTTGAAAAAAGGGTGTCAACTCTTAGGAAGCATCAGGTTTCATTAGCTTGACACACCAAGAAATGACTTGAATATTAAATGAGTGCCCTTTCGGAGCCTATGATTTTTAGAAAATTCTTGTGAAAATTGTGCTTTTAAATTTACTATTTGACAAAAAAATTTCAACATGTTCTCATGGGAGAGCTTACCCCCACCCCGAGTTTCCTAAAAAGTCTGGGTCACTCCTGTCACTCATTTCTGTAGCTTAACGAAACTTGAGGGGGCCCCCCTTCAAATTACGTGTAGGGGGCCCGACGCTCCGGATCCAGTTCGGAGCTCTCAGGCCAGGGCCCTGCCAGTCCTGGAGGGGGCTCCCCCCGGAGCCGTGGGGCCCCCTGCACTACGGGGGCTGCAGGGGGCTTTTGTTGCGCCACTGACTCATTAGTTACAATTCAAGGCAAGTATTTCTCTCCACTACTATCAAAGAGCATGTCAGCACCCTAATATTGGTGGCACTTAAATGACATGTGTCTGTGTTGTGTTATACTAATCATGCAGTTATTATGTAACGCAAACTATTTCAATTATTGTAATGTCATCAGGATTAGGTCATCTGACATCTCTTTCTGGAATTATTCGGGGTCATAGGTCATATAATGACACTTCCCAGAATGTCATTAACTTCAAAGAGTGTGTGATGTCACTTCTGCTACCCCTTGCACTTTGGCAAACCGATATCCATGAAGAGACTCTTCATGAGTACCCAGGTATTTACTGCAGTAAAATGCATCATTCTGAGTTCTATACCTCCGAAGTGGGTAGAATTTGGCAATACTGCCTGTTTCCCATTTTAGAAACAAAACTCAGAATGATGTGGTTTTTCACTGCATGAATTCTGCCAGCCACCTATTACAACTGCACCAGATGGAGGTTAGGTATTTATGAGACACAATGGGGTGAGGTGTTTACTGGGTCCAGTACACACCTCCTATTTTGAGTTTTCACTTGCAAATAGGGACCAGGCCAAAGTCAGCGTGTCTCAGTAATTATCAGCCATTTTGCCCTGGCATATACATTTCTGTAACTTTTACCCTTCAAAACTGACCAGGGGAAAATTGCGAGATATTTATTGCGGAATCAAAGCTAAACTGTTTGAAGGAAAATACAGCAGTGTGGGCTTATTTTGGCACACTTTACGAGCCTTATTCGGGCCCAAAAACATTTTGGCCCCCAAATCAGGACTCAAACTGAGGCATCAAATGTTTAAATATGCAATCCCTTGGCACTGGACAGTAGCACATGCCAGGTGGGTAAAAAGGAAACAATGGGCACGAATGCAAGCAAGGAAAATGGGCCACCGTGCACACTTATTACAGCCATACTGGGAGCATAGCGGGCCCCTAGAGCCAAGGGTCAAAATGCTGCTGCACCTGCTGCATCACTGGTGAATTCGGTGCAATGACATTTTAAGGATTTTGGGGACCCTGGGCCAAATGTATTTTGGGGACCTCTGTTTGGAATAGCTATGAATTTATGATCCTATTTCAGCTCTTTCATGCCCTCTTTGGCCAGGTCATTGACAGTGCACAGGCACACTTGTCCAAATTCTAAATGTGATTACATATAATATTTGGGGATACTGACATGTGTTTCAATATTGTAACATAGCAGCAGCTCAGTATTATTACTGCAAATAATATCTGTGACACCCTCCCATTTGCATATGTGAAGTCCTGTTTTGATCTAAAAAAACTTTTTTATGGATGTCACATGAAACAAAAACACAACATTTCTCTGCAAAATGTCTGCAATAAACTCTCACACACATCACACACATTAAAAATAAATTAAAGAAAAACAGCATTTAAAACAATCTGTTTAGAAAGTATTCAAGATCATCAGGGCAAGACTCTGTGCCGAACCGAGCTGGCTCTGTCCAGGGGGGGCCTGAAAGGCTGGGGCCCTGGGCCAGAGCCCACTTTGCCATTTCCTTAAAACGTCTCTGCACTGCATAAAGAAAGGCAACTTCCTACAGTGAATCGAAGTGCGCAAAATGTCCTCCCTTGTTCAGTCCCCAGAAAAAAATCATCATCTATCATCCGATGCCAGTATACCCATTCTGACACACGTGACCATTATCTCTCAGCTTCGTCAAGGCGCGACACTTTATTAAATTGTCACTAAAATATTTATGTACAACAGAAACCACACGCTGCTGAGCAATGCAGAATTACATAGTCAATGTTAGCTAGCTGTTTAAATTATTGCCGCAATAAAAATGCAGCATGCTGAACAATTTTACCTGGCCTGCTGCATGCATCACAGTGGCATTTGCCGAAATAAATAAACGCGGCAACATTTGCAGTTCCGGCCTTATTATTGGAATCACTCATTTAAAGGGAAACCGCAGTGATAAAAGGCTCAGCATACAAATGATGCCTTCGGGCTGTCGATGTGCAGCTGTGCTAAGACATTAACATTTGCACCTTCTTAGCACTATCAGTTGCTGTGCAAGTCACACAAAATATAAGGCTCGGGGATCACACTGCTGACAGCGGAAATTTTACCCCAAAATACAATATTTTCTTTACATTCTCATTGTGCCACATGGGTGAAAAAGCCAGTTTGATTTTCTTCGAAGTTGCCCTTTCAAACTTAATTATGACAGTTAAATTTGACTTAGTGTTGGTATCTGCGGGTGTGTTCAGGTGTGTGTTAACTTCCCTAAAATGTGTATGGTATGAAGAAAATGAGATTTAGTAGAAAATTATAGTTACCGAATTAGACGCTTTTAAAACCAATAGAACAATGAAAAATGCAGTTTATTTTCAGATTTTTCATCCTAGCATTTTGATATTTTCTTTCTTTTTTTAATCTTTTTTTAATTTACCCAAAACATATCTCACGTTGGATAGCTGTGAGTAAGAAGTGGGCCGGGCAAAATTTAAGTTACACCAGTGTTATTTGTGTAATTCGGGAATTTTGCACTATACTCATTACGCAAAATTCCTGAAATTAAAACTTTAAGACACCAGCGTAATTATGCTGCTGTTCGCAGTAAATTATAGCGCTGAAACAAAACAATCAGTCAGAAGGCGAGCAGCCTTTGTTCCTTGCACTTGTGTTTTTTGCACTTTTTGTTATCACAAAAAGCATCATTGCGTCAAAAATGTACGTGCAAATGCATTTCATTCTAAAATATAGGGCTAATTGGCAGATTTAAATTTTGCACAGCAAAGCCTAAATTTGCATGATTTTCCTGAAATTTTACATAATTAGTTGAAAGTAAATGATCTCGAATTTCATGCATTCATAGGAAGAAGCACAGTATGGCATGTAATCACTGAATGTCTCTCTCTCTCAGAAGAAAAAACCCCTAAATCTCCCTTTCACTTTTCTAACCTATTAGCGGCGGCCGGCACAGGTAAGCACAGTGGGGCGGGGGCGGGATGGGGGTGCGTGGGGAGAAGTCGACAGACGACGGAATAGGTATAATTGAATAAATAAATAATACCTATTCAGTCATCAGTTGACTTCCCCCCTGCCGTGCCTCACCGTGCTTACCTGTGCCGCCTGCCACTGCAAACTATCCTTAAAGTCATGCACATTTCTAGTCTCTTTGAACCTGAATAATTCAACTATCACCACGCAAATGGTCTAGTAAAAAGGAGTGAGGAGAGAAGAGGAAAAAGAGGAGATCATATACACAGTATGAAAGGCTAAGAGTCGAACCATCAAAGGGCTTTACAAGCCCAATAGAATGGAAAGAAGCATTGGCATAGCCAATAGGTCTCGCCTTTGGGGCCTTAAGTATTTAGTTATGCAGCACAATATCCTTGGTGCAACAACATCAACTGTTGCATGGCTAAACACTTATAAGGTCCCAAAGGTGAGACCTATTGGCTATGCCATTGCTTGTTTACTTTAAGCCCCACTGGGGCAGCACTTTCAGGTTTCCTAGGTCCTTGTGCAAGTCCAGTTTTTTTCTTTGCATTCTGGATTATGTAGTTGTGTGTATTACATTGTCAAATCAGAACTACAAGGCCCAGAATTCAAATAAAAAAGGCAGGGGTAGATGAGCTACTAATAAAAGTACCTACAAAACATGAGCTATTCTGACAGACTCATAGCTATAACCCACGTATGTATTTTAACAGAAATACTGCTGATTTAATAAGCCCACCCACTCTTGCCACTCAAGCACTCTCTGCTCTGGACCCTAAACTGTTGGAGAGAGAGAAAACACACCTAGTGGCGTTTTGCAGCAACGAAGAGGAAGCCCAGCTGTGACGAAGGGGCAACATCTGTCGCTGGACGTTCGTTGGCAGAGGAGCCCAGCAGTACCACTGCCGCAGCCCGGGATCGAAGAGTGCAGCCCGGCATCGGGAGTGGAGCCCAGCAGAAGAGCCTGAGGGAGAACAGAGTGTCGGTAGCCAGCCCGGAATTCCACCATCGCAGCCCGGACAGTGTGTGTGAGGGGAAGACCCCGCCAAGGACAAGGCAGCACATCAGATCACCACCAGCCCGGAAGCCTAAGGCGAAGCAGGCCGAGAGCAAAGCCACGCCCGAGTAAAGACTGTTGGCCCAGCGGTAAGGTGAGGAGGAGAGTGCAGGCTTGCCGATAGTAAGCACCACTGTGAGGCACCGGGAGCCGCTGTATCCAATAATTTAGCGGGAGACGTTCCCGCCTGAAGCCATGCCCATGTTAACCCCAGGCAACCCGGGACATAGACTCCAGCTCAGGAGAGAGGGCACGCGGAGTGCAGGCAGTGTTGTTGCTTAACTAGCCTGTACGCGAGCCCTGCCCCCACCCAAATACCAGCTATGTTTTTGCAAGCGGCTGGCCGCATAGAGAGGAGAGAGATGAGAGGGGAAATGAATATATGGGGGGGTGAATTAGGAATGGCGAAAAGACATTGGAGGGAAAAGAGGAGTAGGGCATGCAGAGATGCTTGATAGGAAGAGGGAAGAAATAGGAGGGAACGGGGAGCGAGAAGGAGAACAAGCATTGGACTCACGGCGTAAAAGTAACGCTGAGTGGCCGTGAAAGCGAAAGTGATCGCGATCGCGATGACGCGTTCTGTGCTGAGGACTCGAGGGATGCGCGCGCAGCAATGATTAGAAGAGGCGGAGCGAGGCGCGCGCGCTTGTGCGCGTAACCGCACGCTGGTGGCCGCTTTGGGAGCACTTTTAAAAGCCCCTTACTAAAGTCTCGCAGAGCAGCGCATGCGCGCTGGCTCAGCGAGACCTAAAAAGGGGCAGTAAATTGAATTAGTGGGTTGGGAGAATATAGTAAAATGGCGTACGAAAAGGGTGGAGGGAGGTAAGAAGGGAAGGGGTGAGACAGGTGGGAGGGCAAGAGAAATGCTTCAGCTACATTGAGGTGGTAGACTGTCAAATAGTACAGTGATTAAAGCGTAATTGAAAACTTTAAATGGACCTGTGTTTAGCAGGCACCAATGCATCCAGTGGTAAGAAGCATTCTATCTAAGAGTGACACTTTCCGCTTATAGGGGCATATTATCAAGCCGGCGATAAAAAATTATCGCCGCTTTAGCGTCTGTTTCCGGACGTAAAGCGGCGATAATTTTATCGCTGTATTAGCAGGTCACGCTATCGCGTGAATCCTTGCCCTATCGCCCTTTTCCATAACGCCACCTTTGCATCTCTAATGAGATGCAAAGTGGCGTTCTGTCCCAAAATAACTGGAGAAATGTCGTTAACCGACATTTCTCCAATTATCAAGGGAATCGCTAACAAGCATAGCGATAAGAAAAGTAGCGCTAACCTTGGTTAACGCTACTTTTCTAACGCATGCTTTTAATTCGACTTAGCCATGATATCCAATGGAAGGTGGATATCATGGTTAAGTATGCCCAGCCCTATCCACAAGCTATCGCCAAATGTCGTGCGATTATCGCTGGATTTCCAGCGATAATCGGACATTTGGCAGCTAGCGCCAGGAATTTTATCGAGTCTGAGATAAGCGTTGCTAATAGCACGCTATCTCAGCGATAAAATTCATCGATAGCCGGCGATAAATATCCTAGCGCTAAGTGCGCTTAGCGATATTTATCGCCAGTTGTTGATAATATGGCCCATAGTGTCTAATTATTTATTGTTAAAAGATTTTCATCTGGGCATAGAAAGGGTGTTTCAGATTTTAATACAAGCATGGAAAATGTGTGATGTGGGTCCTCGTTGGGTAGTAAAAAAACAGCCATAATTAAGGTGTCTGGCCAAGGCCCTTGCTGCCACTGCTGTACCACTGCAAGAGTGTGTGTGTGATGATGTACTTATTTTTGTTCAAAGACCAAGCAGCAAATGGTGAAAATAATTTCTAAAAATTATGCCAAAAATATGCTTACATTTGAAATAGCTTAACAATCTGATATCGGCTGAGTATTTCTATTGATCTATTGATTCAATTATTTTAAATATTATACTTTAAAGCGCATTATCTATAAGCAATGACCGATTTACAAATACAAGCTGTAGCAATAGTTCCCACAAACACAAACATTGTTCATCACTTGCCTGTATCAAGGTGCGGTGTAAATCCCAAAAAGGACCCAGCTGCAAAGAGATCCCCTTCTTCAACTATTCTGAGTAATTCCAGAACAAGGGTCTGCAAACATTTTAATGCTGCGCTCCCTTACATGTCAAAAAAGAGCCCTCTGGAATGACAAACATGTTTTTAAAATATTTATTCTATAAAATAGGTACCTCTGAATACATTCACATATTGCAGGTATGTTCAGTTATCCCTTTTAAAAATACCATCAAATATGTGATTGCCAACACGCTAGTTGCAGTCTGGACTCTCTAAAAGTATAAAAGTAACCACAGTGTGATTCTTTATCTAAATGTGGGGAGGGACTTTGAGAAATATTTTCAGCTCTCCATAGTCTCCCTCCTCTTTAACAATACTTCCAGCCAGGATATGAGTGAAAAAAGACATTATCGACAGCCAAATATAGACTAAAAGCACATACCTGTTTGAAGCATGAGGTTTGTCTCTTTTTTATAGGGGCATACAAAATGCTCCTCTTGGCTGCAGTTTGGCTCCTATCCTGAGATAAATTCACAACAGGAATTGAACAAACCAGGGACCATAGGAAGAACACAGAGAATTTGTAAGATCCTTCTTTTTATCCATTACTGTCACAGGCCCTAGGCTCAGCCATAAAAGTGAGGTAATGTTTCCATAAGGAGAAGAGTGAGAACACTGGGAAGTATAACTTTTATGTAACCCTGCAGCTTCTGGAACTTTCTCCCACAGTAATGTGAGGAAAATGTGTGTTTTAGCTAAAGTCTGAGGCTTTATTCCCCAGGAGAGCACTGTCTTTAGGTGTGGGGTGAGACCTGATTTCAGTATGGCCCAGACCCCACCCCGACCTTAACCTCCCAGAAACACAAGGTCAAAAAAACATAAGAGGCACCGTCCTCAACTTCATTGACACACTCATTGTGATACAGCATGTTTCACAACCAAAACACTCCATAGGCCAAACTCTCGACCTTGTCTTCTCAACATCATCAACAATGTAATGCAACCTACCCATACCCTTAGACTGGACCGACCACTTCGCCATCCCTATCTCTCTACTCAGCATTCTATGAATAAGCCAAGGTCAAACCAAAAGGCAAAACCAAACCTTAAGATCAATCAAATACTTCTCCATAGACAACCTAATGTCTGAATTCAGCTTTCACCTTATCAACTCTACGTCCGACACCAACACCTTTCTAAATACCTTCAACTTTTTTTTTGAAAAGTATTTGAACATCCATGTCCCAATTAAAACAGCACTCCTGAGAACTTCATGATACATAAATTCCTTCTAGCAACATGCAGGGCTCATCACAGCAGCCTAAGCATGGTGGTATACTTTAGGAAAGTGCCTCTTTTTGAATGGTTAGCCCCGCTTTTTGCCTGATGCCTGATGTGATTTCGAACTGTAAGCACACTGTGTTAGGTTACTAGTGCCAGATCACTTTCCCTGAAACTGTACCATGAGTGGCACAACTTCAATTACCCCTATTAGTCACTAGTAAATGACACCCCTGGTACCTAGGGCATAGGTACTGAAGAGGGTCCTCCGTGGCTGCATCACTGATTGTGTCACCCCAGGGTCCCCTCATCAAGGCTATGCACTCTGCCACTGCAAACTGCGTGTCTTGGTGCAGGATAATCCGAAGAGTCGACATGGCATACATTCCTTGTGTTTGCTTTGTTCGCCCTTAGTTGGCAGGGTATGCCCAGACATGGGTCCCTTGCTCACTTTGCCACTGGATTCAAGCTAGCCTGGCTGATGAGGGCTGTTAGCCCAAAACCGGTCCCAGGATGCTTGTTTCCGGTCCAGGGAAGACATGGCTTGGCAGTTCGGGCTGGACTGTTCCCATGAGGCACAGGGTCAAGACTGATTTGCATATAGCTGTGTCTGAACTGGGGTGGCAGAGTGAGCTAAAGAACGATGATGGATTCAACCCAGATCTGTGACTGGGGGTGAGTGTCTGAAAAGTTTCAGCGCTCCGTCCATCATCTCCTTGTGTTTGCTTTGTTCGCCCTAAGTTGGCAGGGTATGCCCAGACGTGGGTCCCTTGCTCACTTTGCCACTGGATTCCAGCTAGCCTGGCTGATGAGGGCTATTAGCCCGAAACCGGTCCCAGGATGCTTGTTTCCTGTCCAGGGAAGATATGGCTTGGAAGTTCGGGCTAGACTGTTCCCATGAGGCACAGGGTCAAGACTGATTTGCATATAGCTGTGTCTGAACTGGGGTGGCAAAGTGAGCTAAAGAACGATGATGGATTCAACCCAGATCTGTGACTGGGGGTGAGTTTCTGAAAAGTTTCAGCACTCCGTCCATCATCTACTTGTGTTTGCTTTGTTCGCCTTAAGTTGGCAGGGTATGCCCAGACGTGAGTCCCTTGCTCACTTTGCCACTGGATTCAAGCTAGCCTGGCTGATGAGGGCTGTTAGCCCGAAACCGGTCCCAGGATGCTTGTTTCTGGTCCAGGGAAGACATGGCTTGGCAGTTCGGGCTGGACTGTTCCCATGAGACACAGGGTCAAGACTGATTTGCATATAGCTGTGTCTGAACTGGGGTGGCAAAGTGAGCTAAAGAACGATGATGGATTCAACCCAGATCTGTGACTGGGGGTGAGTGTCTGAAAAGTTTCAGCGCTCAGTCCATCATCTCCTTGTGTTTGCATACATCCCTGTCTGCCAAGCCTCCCCGTACACTGCATAAGGTATAGGTAAGTCACCCCTACTGCAGGCCTTCAGCCCTAAGGCAGGTTGCACTAAATTCTATGTGTGGGCCTAGCTGCATGGGCAGAGAGACCTCTACAATCTATTCTGTGATGTTGTAAGTGAACAGGGAAGTCATAAAGAGTACATGGGCTGGGTACTCGTCAACACGAGTCTCTTAGCTCCATGATGGCTTCACTGATTTCTAAGGTGTTTGGTACCAAACATCTTGTCTAATAAATCCTCACTGATGCCAGTGTGGGATTTATTAATACATTCACACGGGAGATCCTTTGGATGGTCCCCTGAAACCTTATCCAAACACTAGTGGGGTCTCTGGTGGTTTGCACCAGCCTGCCACCGCAAGACATGTTTCTGACTTCATGGGGTGAGAGCCTGTACTCTCAGAGGAGAGAAACAATACCTGCTCTGGTTGGGGGTGCTTCACACCTCCTCCAGGGCAGGATGGCCTTCCCGGTTGGGAAACTTCAAAGGCAATGCCACCTTCGAAATCCAACCCAGGAAACCTCCAGATAGTGGGAGAGGTCAAGCCCCCTTTCCTATTCCACTTTTGGCAGGAGGAAAGGTGGGAAAATTAGTTAGATGAGGAGGAGAGTCCCCCCTTAGCCTGCACCACCCATAGGGCAGGGCAGGCGGGGTGAACCCCTTTCCTGAAATTCCACCATCTTGAGATGGTGAGAAAACCCCCAATCAGGGCTAGGGTAGAGCCCCTTCCCACAGGAAGTGGTCATAAAAGGATGCAGACACCCTAAAAGCAGATCGCACATTGGCTATTACCTGTCTCCCCTTGTGACACCCCTAAATTCAGTATTTAGGTAGCTCCCTGAGACCTGTATCTCAGAAAGAAGACAAAGGAAGAAGACATTCTGCTGAACCAGGAACTGAGCCCTGCTGCAGAAGAAACTGGCGCCAAACCCTGCCAACTGCGAAAGGACATGACAACTGTTGTCTGCCATCCCTATCTGAAACCTGTGCAGCATCCAGAACCCCAGAGCCCTGCCAGCCTTTGCCAATTGCCTGGGACCTCCCTTTGGACTAGGGGTACTAGTCCCCAGCACATCGCCGGTAAAGACCGGCATGAGGTGAAGACCGGCATGGACGGTGTCGACGCGATTCACCTCGTCACCCCAAAAGTTGCAGCAGCCAAGGCCTGTTGGTCACCAGTCCAGTCACTGACCCCCTTCAATGCATCCACCAGCCTGAGGGTTCCTCACAGTACCTGCGACTGATGCTGGAAACAGCCCAGCTCCTGTGAGCCTTTACCCGCTTTCTGGTGGCATCGATTGTGTGAAAGCAGCAACTTGAACACGACCGCCCGACCACGACAGACTGCTCTCACCACACCTGTAGCTGAATGCAACCAGTGAAGAACAAATTCTACATCCCAAGACCTCCTGCACCTCCAATCCAGGTAACCCAGAACTGCCTACTGTGCCCGAGGCCTGGGACTCCCAAAACACTGACTCCCCAGGAGTAGACCTTCTCCTGAACTCTGGGCGACTGTTGTCCCCCAAACTCCATGGCGGAGTGTTGCTTCAATCGACCGCGACTGTAAATGTGTTGGTGGTACTCTGATATCTAAACCTATGCTTTTCTTCCTCTGGCTCAATGGTCTCTGCCTGATGGTATTGACCGCTATTGTTAAAATCCTGTAAGCATTTGTGTTTTGAACTGCATTTGTTTAAGAATCAACATACAAAACATTTATTAACTGTTGAACAAAGTTCTTAGTTTCTAAAAATATACATGAAGATACGATTTTATTTTTCCTAATTGGTCTCGGATTTATTCTTGGCTGTGTCTCATTTATTGCCTCTGTGTGTGACAGCACATGCTTAGCACTGCCCTCTGATAAACCTAACTGCTCGCCCACACTACCACAGCATTAGAATTATCAGCTTTTACCTCTGCACGCCAATTAGGGATCCATTGGACTCTCTGCACAGTGTACATCATTTTAGTGCACTAAAAAGAGAGCCACCTTCCTACATTTTGTGGGGCAGAAGACTTTGCATTTGCTAGAACCACGGTGTCAATATTTGACCACATGAATAAATCTAAAAATTGTCATTAGCTAGTCAAATTTTTGAGTGGTCTTTTTTTCTAAATTTCTACATTTAACTGATAGGGCCTTGGCTAAGTCCCTGAAACCAACTGTTTAGAAATTTAAAAATCTGTACTTTAGTTAGGACAAAGTATTTAGTGTATAATTATTTTTCTTAACTTCCTAAAAATGTCCCAACTTTAGTAAAATAACGCCTGATTCCGATAGCCAGGTTCAAGAGCTCGACCTGACCCCTTACATGGACCTGAGCCATGCTCAACTGAGGGCCCTCTGTAAGGGCTATGGAATCAAACCAGGCAAAAGCCCAAAAAGAAGATTTTCTCAGACAACTGATAGCTCAGTTTGAGAAAGATCACCCAGACATGGTAGACCAGTCCGAGGATGAGGAAAACACAAACAAAAATGATACTGATGATGGACAGGAGTCAGTCCCCTCAAGCATAGCTGAGACTCCCTCAGACGAGGGCCTCATGCTAGAAAGGTTGACCAGGAGACTGAACTTACAAGCTCAGCTCCTGTAAATAGAACAACAGAGGAAAGAGGTGGACCTAGGAGCTATCTCTGGTGGCAGCATACAAATAAATAGGGAGGTTTCAAGGTTTTTATGACTCTAAACTCCCCATAGGGATTGTCCCTAATTGCACAGATAGTGATGACATCACCAAATGGTTCACTGCATTTGAGAAAGCCTTCATAGGTAGAAAAAAGTAGCCAGAAGAAATTGGGCTCTTCTCTTGTGGAAACTATTCTCAGGAAAATGCAGGGATAGACTCCTGACATTGCCTGAAAAAAGATGCAGAGTCTTACGACCTCATGAAGGGTACACTGATTGAGAGATTTGGACTCACTACTGAGGAGTATAGGATAAGATTCAGGGAGACTCGAAAAACCCAGAGTCAGTCCTGGGTGGAATTCATTGACTTTTCAGTGAAAACACTAGGTGGTTGGTTAACAGGTAACAATGTGAATGACTTTGAAGGGCTGTACAATTTAATTGTGAAGGAGCATCTTTTGAGTAATTCTTATAATGAGAAGTTACATCAGCATCTGTTCGACCTAGGTCCACTTTCCCAAGGGAAAGATGGTGACCAAAAAGATAAAGACCAAAAATGAGTCTACACTAGGCCCCCCAAAAACCAACTCATTCAAGCCCAAGGGTGGGTACCAGGGTAAAAACTGGGATCCCAAGATGGCTTGGTGTTTTGATTGCAAGACAAATGGACACTGAACTAGAGACTCTAGCTGTAAAAACAAAAAGAATGCCTCTAGTCCACATGCAGCAAATGCAGTTGTGAGTCTCCAGATGGGATCACAGGTGAGCCCTGACCAGGTCAAGGTTCTAATTGAAGCAACTCTAGTCGCAGAAGAAGGGGTGGATGTAGCTACCATGGCTGTCTGGCCCAGTAACCTGGAGCGTTATAGACAAGAGCCAAATATTAATGGGATTAGGGTGGAAGCCCTCAGGGACACTGGTGCCAGCATCACCATGGCGGCTAAACTACTGGTGTCCCCTGAACAATATCTCCTAGAACAGACCTATACAGTCCTCAACACTGATAATCAGGCTAAGGAACATCCAATGCCTTGATAACCTTAGATTGGGTAGGGGTTAGTGGCTTCAAAAGGGTAGTGGTGTCTTCTGCTATCCCTGTACAGTGTCTGCTTGGAAATGATTTGGAATACTCAGCATGGGCTGAGGTAGTGAAGAAAACCCATGCAGCAATGCTGGGAATATCTGAATTGGTGTGTGTAAAAACAAAAAAAAAAAGCAAAACCCAAGGTGAAAGAGAAGTGTTGGAGCCTGAAAGGATGGATCTTCCAAGAGAAAAGGCAGGAAGATTGGGGGAACAGATTCAAAACAAATACCAGATTAAATCCCCTCTCCTCAGGGAGATGACGTGTCAGCCCCAGAGGAAACTGAGCCTCAGGAGCTTGGGCCTTAAATGGCAGAGCTCCTAGGACCAGGGGACCCTCTAGATAAGATCTGTGCCAGGGACAAAAAAATAGTCCCACTCTTGAAAGCATGAGACAGTAAGCTGTTGATCAGGAAAAGGGAAGTGTCAGTGGTTCCCACAGAACCTATTGGGAGGAGGGACTCCTATACACTTAGGCCAGAGACCCCAAACCTTGTGCCACTAGGAGAGTAGTAGTGCCTCAGAAGTTTAGAGAGTTTCTCCTAACACTGGCCCATGACAGTCCCCTAGTTGGGCATCTTAGTCAGACCAAAACCTGGAGTCGGTTAGTTGCCCATTTCTACTGGCCAGGAATGTCCCAGAAGGTGGAGGAGTTTTGCAACTCCTGTGCCAACTGTCAGGCTAGGGGCAAGACAGGTAGCCACCTGAAGGCCCCATTAATTCCACTTCCAGTGGTTGGGATGCCATTGGAAAGGGTAGGGATCAACATTGTTGGTCTCCTTGACTCTCCCAGCCTCAGCTAGTACATTTATTCTGATCGTAGTGGATCATGTCACCAGGTACACTGATGACCCCTAAGGACCACCACTGCACCTGCAGTGGCCAAGGCCCTCCTTGGTATTTTTACTAGGGTTGGCTTTCCTAAGGAGGTAGTATCAGACAGAGGTACCAACTTCATGTCTGCATACTTGAAACACATGTGAACTGAGCGTGAGGCGACCTATAGGTTCACTACACCATACCACCCACAAACAAATGGGCTTGTTGAAAGATTTAACAAGACCCTAAAAGGCATGATTGGTGGACTCCCTGAAAAACTCAGCAGGAGATGGGTTGTCTACTACATTGGCTGCTTTTTGCTTAAAGAGAGGTGCCACAAAAGGGAGTAGGGGTTTCTCCCTTAGAACTCTTGTTTGGACCCCTAGTAAGAGGACCCCTCTGTCTTGTCAAGGAAGGATGGGAGAGACCCTTCCAGGAACTAAAACAGGACATTGTGGATTATGTGCTTGGCCATAGTTCAAAGATGGGTAGGTACATGAAAAAAGCCTTGAGGCCAGCCAAGAGGTCCATCAGCTCTACTATGTCCAAAAGGCAGCCATGGTGGAGTTCTAGCCAGGACAGAAGTTGTGGGTGTTGTTGCATGTGGCCCCTAGGGCCCTCCAGGACAAATGGAGTGGACCCTACTCTCTCCCCGAGAGAAAATGGGAGGTCACCTACTTAGTTGACCTTGCACATGTAGAAACCCCAAGAGGGTGATACATGTAAACCGCCTTATACCCTACAATGACAAGGCTCATGGTCACAGATGAGGACCAGGAGGCAGAGAGTGAGACACTCCTCGATCTCCTTTCTCACAACCCTAAAGATGGGTCTGTTGAAGGAGTGGTCTTTTCAGGCACCCTCGCTGCCCAACAGCAGATTGATTGCAGAGAAGTCCTCGACCATTTAGCAGAGCTCTTTTCTTTGACCCCTGGTCAGTCTAACTGATGTACACATGACTTAGACATTGGTGACAGCTTACCTGTCAAAAACAAAATATACAGGCAGTCTCACCATGTCAAAGAAAGCATCAAAGCTGAGGTAAACAAGATTCTGGAGTTGAGTGTCATCAAACCCTCAGAGAGACCCTGTGTCCATACACTAGCTCAGTATTGCACCACAGAGACACATTTAGCTTTGTAAATAGTGCACATTTCTTTTAGCGGCCTTCTCCCCAATCTAGATGCAAATCTGTTCAGCCCTGCAATAGATTTATTCTTCATCACAGCCCTAACTGTAATGAGCCATTTCCATGAGCCTTGGGCATCAAAAAATAAACCCAAATAGAAAAAAGTAGGAGATATCATAAGCTTAGTATCACCTCTCCTAAACTGGACACCTTCGTCAACCTTACTGTCACATTTCATAATTAAACAAATTCACTCTTAAATCTAGCTTAGTCATGTAATCCACACAATGGTTAAACAATTTCTGTAACCCCATAGGAGTACACGTCATAAATACTGCGTCATCCGCGTACAATAAGATCAGTATCGCTTTTTGACCAATCTGTGGAACATGGAGTCCTTTGTCTGCCAAAACCTGCTAAGATTGTTAATTTTCAGGGTAAATAAAAAGGGTGCCAAAACACAGCCCTGTCTGACTCCCCGTTTAATATTAAAATCATCTGTAAGTCCCCATTAACTCCTAATCTAAATCTGGCCTTGACGTTCGTATAGATCTGCATAATGAAATTCACTGGACATAGGTTGACTCCCATCTCAGTCAATAAATTTAATAATTTAACATGATTGACAAAGTCAAAGGCACTGGAGAGGTCCATAAATGGCAAATAAATAGGACCTCTCCTTGATAAAACATATTTACCAATGAGTAAACTTCATTCATTGGCAGCCCTTCTACTGTTTCCATTAACCACAACAGATTTAAAATAAAACTATTGCTGTCCCAACCGGTGTGCGCTCTGTTCACTGTCAAGCCGACAGTACAGCCAATGGGCTGGAAACTGGCACAGTTGGTCAGAGGCTCTGGGCAGAAGTGGCAGTGCAGCTGCAGGTAAGTCCTGTAACCTCCTGGCACACACCAGCTCGTTACAAAAAGTTTTTAAGACCAGCACCAGCAACAATTTTTTACATGTTCAGCTCTGCATATCAGGCTGTAACAGAAGTACACTGCTGGCTTAAGTAATTGCAAACTTTTCTTTTCTCAACAAAACTCAAAACATGAATGAGTTTTTCTGAAAACAATTATTTTTAATCATTCGTTTACACAACACAAATGTTCAATATATGGTGAACCTTTAGAAAAGTATCTCTTTCACAAAAGCATGGTAAATTTATTTTCTGGTTGAGCATTGCTTCCCCTCTTGCCATTAGCTTTCCTTCAAATAGGCTTTAACCAGCTGAAATAAAAGGAGAAGCTTTAAAACTCCGAAATAAAAGCAAATGTTGTGTTCTTCTGACCTTAGCATATCTTAAACCTTTCCCTTGCTGTGGCATGTGGGTAATTTATGACACAGTATGTTTGAAGCAGTTTGGGCCGAATAGGGAGCCAAAGACTAGAGGGATTTACGACTACGTTTATTTCAATCTTAAGCAAGTGAGCAGGTAACTAGATGAGACAGGAAATGGGGACAATTATTCATGTTGACCATGTAGTGCCTCACTACACATGGCGCCCTCCAGCAGGTAGGAACGCTACTGCTGCAATGCTTCATTTACAGGGTCCTCTCTCATGGTGCTGTGGATAACTCATACCAGACACGCCTTCAGCTTCCTTATTTTGCAAAATGATTATTAATTTTATTAAAAAGTCTTGGACTCAAAACAGATTACACCTATAACTGTGTTTTATATTTGAACAGTGTCATGATGGTGTGATAAGCGATACCCCATAAAGGTCCTGTCATTTCATTGCTGTTGAGTCATCATGTAAATAAAACATGACTGTAGCAGGGAAGAGGTGGGACGCTTTTATGTTGTGCTTCCATGCAAGAAAGGTATTTACCTGGTAGAGGTCGTTCGCTGTCAGTTTCCTTCTGAGGACAGAAAGGTAGCTGTGCATGAGATTATCGCAGATCTAGCGATCTAGGAAAGGGATGCTGTACAAGAGAGGGATTGACATTGAAGTTTATGGTTAAATCGTGTTTATTGACGGAAAAGAGGATAGTGTCACACAGCTGGCTGCCTACATCCTTCGGCCGGCAGAGCGTACAGTTATTGAATATACACAGCGTGTCCGCCACAACCCGGAGGTCGGCCGCATGAGATTGTAACGTGTGATTGTGAAACTTTGTGTTTTCCATTTTTATCCCCTGCATTTGACCCCTACAAATACAAATTAAAACTAACATTACCCCAACGCCCCCCCATCCCTCCCCGAACCGATGTGCTATGTGATAGTCCCGAGTGGTGTCCTCTTCAGGGGTTGCGGCCCTTCCTTGTGGATCCTGATTGCAGAAAGCTAGACCAGCATGTTTCTCCTCCCTCATCCTCCCAACTAGGGTCCCCTGTTCGTGAGCATCAGCTTGTCTCCGGGGCATCCAGTGTGGGGGACCCCCGCTGTCTCTCTCGTGTTGGGGCTGCAGCCTCCTCTGTACTATCCGTGAGTCGGAGAATACGTAAGTATCTAGGGCATGTGAGTTCGTTCAGTTCTGTCGAGAGTAGGGACAGTAGGGGTGCCCACAGCGTGCGGAAAGAATCGGAGGAACCCGTAAGGGTGGCTTGGATTCGTTCCATTCCGATTGTGTACCATAATTTGTGCAACCATCCTGTATGTGTCGGTTTGGACTGTTTGCCCCACAGCGATAGAATGTGTTGAACTGCAGCTCCCAACGTTAGGCCCATCTGCTTCCCCCAAATAGATTTTAGAGGGTATGTGAGTGTGTTTGGTAGCCCTAGTAGCGTGTATGCTGGGAAGCGGGGTATCTCTGTCTCGAAGTGTCGGTCTATGTCATCCAAGACCGCACGCCAGTAATCTGTTAGTTCTGGGCAATCCCATAGGAGATGTGTCAGGGTCCCCTCCGCGTCACAACCCCGCCAGCATGTCGGGCTTCTATCTGGGTTCCCCCTATGCAGTCGCGCTGGTGTTAGATACCAGTATGTAGTGACCTTAACCGCAGCTTCCCTACTGGCTGTGTTACGTGCTGTGTGGTTAGCTCTAAAGTATATATCCGTCCATTCTTTCTCTGTTAATCCTCTCCCTATCTCCCGCTCCCACCTTTTCTGTCCCGCCGACGGGGAAAAGGGAACCCGAGGTCTCAGCATGTGATATAGTTCAGAGATCAGTCGTTTGTCCGATGTTCTAGTAAGGAGCCACCGTTCGTATGTCGTGAGTTTCCTGCTAGCCCCGGGACATATCTCCGGATGTAGGAGCCAGTGGCGAAGTTGAAAATATTGGTACCTTTGCGGTGCTGCAATATTATACCCTTGTGTCACCTCCGTGTAAGGGAGGAACCCCTCAAGGTCAAATAAGTGTCCCGCTGATTTACATTCCGTGGCTTTCCATTGTAGGAACGCTCTCTCCTCCATTCCGGGTGGATACTCTGGGTTCTCGAACAAGGGCGTCATCGGAGAGGGAAAGGATGTGAGTTCTCTCTTGACCGCTACCGAGTCCCATACTCGCAGTAGTGTGCTCGTGATTGGGGACCCCTTCAGGTTCGGTGGCTTGTCTGCGCGTTTTAGGAACGGGACTTTCCATAGAGACATTTTCGCCAAGGCCCGGTCTTGGAACAACCACCGTTTTTCGGAGGCCGGTCTGTTCCATTCCACCAGGTAGCGAAGTTGGGTTGCCTTAAAATAATCGAGGAAATTAGGTATACCCAGTCCGCCTGCGTCGGGCGGTTTATGGGAGAGTTCTCTGCGCATCCTGGGGCGTGCTCCCGCCCAGATAAAGTGTTGTACCGCTGTCTGTAGCTTTTGTAGGGACCCACCCGGGGGCCATGTTGGTATAGTTTGGAAGATATAAAGAGCTTTGGGCAGGATATTCATTTTTACTGCCGCTATCCGGCCCAGAAGTGACAGCTGATGTTTCTGCCAGCGTCCAAGAGCCGTTTGTGTTTGAGAGAGCAGTTTAGAGTAATTCAACGTGACTGTGTGTGCTACCGATGGCGCTAAGTCAATTCCTAAGTAGGTAATCGTGTCACAGATCTGGAGCCCGCCAATAGCCAGGGCTCCCGTCCTGTGTGCTTCTTCACAGCTGCCCAGGGGTAGCACCATTGACTTCCCGACATTAATCTTAAAGCCCGAGACACGACCGAAGGAGGTCAACTCCCTTAGAAAGGCCGGGGCCGATCGTTCGGGGGACTCCAGGGTTGCTAAAAGATCGTCTGCATACAGGCTAATCGTATGCCGCTCCCCTCCGAAAGGTATGCCGAGAATATCAGGGTTACCCCGTATTCTTTGTGCAAGAGGCTCTACGTAGAGAGCGAAGAGGAGGGGTGATAGGGGGCACCCTTGTCTCGTTCCTCATTGGATGTCAAACGGCTTTGAGACCATGCCATTCACTCGTATCGTGGCGGTGGGTCTGCTGTAGCAGCTCGCAACCCATGCCCTGAATCGATCGCCTATCCCGAAATGGGTCAGTGCGGCTCCCAAAAAGTCCCAGCTGACGCGGTTGAATGCTTTCTCAACATCGATCGATATTAACACTGCATCCAGTTTGGTGCGATGGGCTTTGTCGATCAGGTGGAGTATCCTCTTGGTATGGTCGCTACTCTGACGGGCAGCGACGAAACCACATTGGTCCGGCTCAATGATGCCGGGCATACATGGCCCCAGTCGAGCTGCCAGAACCCCGTGAAGAGTTTTAAATCAAGATTAAGCAGGGAAATCGGGCGATAAGCTCCACATTGAGTTGAATCTTTCCTGGGTTTTGGGATAACTACTATATCGGCAGCTAACATGTCCGGAGGGATAGTCCCAGGACCCTGAAAGGAGTTGAAAAGGCGCGTTAGTATTGGGGCCAACTGTGGGCAGAAGGTCTTGTAGAACCCCGCCGAGAATCCATCCGGGCCTGGAGATTTCAGGGCTTTGAGGCGGGAGATAGCGCTGACCACTTCCTCCACTCGAATGGGTGCGTCTAGCGCATCCCGTCCCACAAGGTGTAGTTTTGTGACGGCAGCACCCTGCAGGTAGGTTGCTGCCTCCCCCGGTGTCCGCGAGGTTTCTCTATACAACGTGGAATAGAAGTTTCGAAAGGCCTCCGCTATATCCTCGTCACGTTCCACTCTCTCTCCCGTATGAGACTGTAGCCCCTTTACTCTTGCGCGCTCTTCCCGTGCCCTGAGTTTGTTCGCTAGTAGCCGCCCTGCTTTGTCGCCACCTATATAATAGGTGTGTTTAAGTCACAGGGCCGCGTACTCGGCTCTGGCAATATCGAGGGCTGCTAATTGCGTCCTGGCCGCTTTGAGTTGGCGCCATATCCGTGGTGCGCAGGTGCGGCTATGTATTCGTTCTAATTCTGTTACCTGGGCCGCGAGGAGCGCCCTTTTCTCTGTCCGTTCCCTAGCATCTGCTGCGCTGATGGCGATAATTTCGCCTCGGATTGTAGCTTTAAGTGCACCCCATAGTGCTGTCAAGGGGGTGTCTGGAGAGTCGTTCAACTCTAGGTAGTCCGTGACCCGGTTTCTGAGTTGTTGTACTACTCCCGCCCTCTGTAGCAAATTCTCACTGAGACGCCATCTCCCGGTTGGTTTCCGTGTTGGGGGGATGGTCAACGTCAGCAGCACTGCGTCATGGTCAGACAGTGGGGCCGGAATGATGGACACTGTCTCCACGGTCGACAACATCTCTGTCGCCCCTATAAAATGATCTAGCCGCGCGTATGTATGATGGTCATGTGAGTAGAAAGAAAATTGTGTAGTGTTGGGGTGGACCACCCTCCAGATATCCTCCAGCCCCCTTTCCTTGAGCCAATCCCTCCCGTTAATTGATAGGGCCCCCGTGTGTCCATATCTGTGACCCGATCTGTGTCTGTCCGTGTCCATAACCAAATTCAGATCACCTCCCACTGTGATTCGCCTCCCAGGGGCGTTCAGCAACGCCGACATAGCGGTTTGAAGGAATTGTTCTTGGCCCGTGTTAGGTGCGTATATAGAGCCCACCACCATAGGAGCGCCCCCTACCCATAGTGTGTATGCCAGGAGTCGTCCTCGAATCTCTGCCACCTTATCTCCCACCGTGCCCGGGAATGTTTTAGCAAGTAGTATAGCAACCCCTGCTGTCTTGGTCGACGTGGATGAGAAGAATTGTTGGGGAAAGGCTCGAGATTTCATCCGGTGCCAATCTTTAGGGAGGAGGTGAGTTTCTTGTAAGAGACATACCGATGCTCCCGAGTTCTCTAAGAAAGATAGGACGGCTCTTCTCTTAATGGGGTTATTCAGCCCCTTCACATTCAAAGTGAGGATCTGTATCTCTCGAGGGAGAGAGATAACTGGCCGCTTGTGTATGGGTCTGTCAAGAGTATGGATCCTGATTGGCCCCCTTAAGTGATAGCACATCGGTTCCTGTCCCCCCCTCCCTAGCCCTTCCAACCCCCAGCAAACAACATCCCCCCACCCCTCTCGCGCCCCCTCCCCAACCCCGCCCTAACCCCCTTTCCCCCATACCCGCGCTCCCCCGCCCCGCCCTTCCCTCCCTAACCCCAACGTTGTGAATCCCCCTACATAACATAGTCCAATGCCCATTGTCCTTTGGCGTGGGCATCTGGAATCCTGAAGGTTGGGTTGCACTCGTGGCTCAAGAGGTCTCGGCTCCCCACCCCCCGCCCCCTCCGGCATATCAAGGCTCAGTGTTTATTTGCCCCCCCATGAGTGCTATGACTGTCCGTCTGGGGTTGATGAGGTAGTGTCTTTCGCCACTGCTGCCACGGCCTCTCGCCTCTCCTGGGACATAGTGTCTGGGTTTGGCGTTTGGGTAGAAAGGGGCTTACTTCCGCATTGTATTCTTTGCCAGCCGGTCCCGAGGGGCCCCCTTGGTCGAGTAGGGGACGCATCAGGGCTCTCATGTGTCAGGCCCAGAATCTCACGTGCTTCCTTGAGGGAGCGCAGTTGGTGCATACGGCCATTCCACTTGAATATCAATCGGAAGGGGTGTCCCCATGAGTAGGCCACCCCTTGCCCTCTCAGGTGCGTCGTCACCTCTTTAAATGCTCTCCGTTTCTGCAGGGTTATGGCGGCCAGGTCCTGAAAAAGAGCTATTGCGTGCCCTTGGTTTGTGAAAGGTTGCTTGCGGCGGGCCTCCCTCAATATACGTTCTTTAAGGGGATAGTCCGGTAGGAAGGCCAGCATGTCAGCCGGGGGCGCCGGTGCTCGTCGTGGAGGGCCCACTCGATGCGCTCTATCTATACGAATTTCAAAGTCTTGGTCCTCCCCCAGAATGTCCCTAAAAAGCCCCCGCAGGTAGCCGGCTACGTCGCTCCCTTCCTCTTGAGACGGAACCCCTCGGATGCGGATGTTATTGCGGCGGGACCTGTTTTCGAGGTCCTCGGTGTGGGTCTGGAGGTCCAGCTGCTGCTCCTGGAGGCGTATCACTTCTTGCTGTAGTTGCTCTATTTCTTCGCTTCTAGATAGTTCACGTTCTTCAACGGCTGCCACCCTCTCTCCAATCTCGTCCACGTCTCGACGAATCTCACGGATTTCTCCCTTCATTTCCTGTTTAAGCATCTGAAAGTCCTCCCGTAGGACATTAAAAAGGGATTCCAGGAAGGTTCGTGTGATAGGCATGTCCCCTTCTTCCAGGTTCTCTCGTGGTGGGGGAGGGGTCGAGACCTTACGTCCCTGTTCACCCGATGGGGAGCTCTTGGCCAGCAGGTCTCTGATGCTGCGATCCCCCTTCTTCCTCAGCGCGGCCATCGTGATGATCAGGTCTGTCAATCCCGTCACCCTCTATCCTAGGCCACCGGGGTATCCAGTCGGGTGGCCCCACCTCTCTGGGTCGCTTCGTCCAAAGCGGGCCCGCAGCCCTTCTCCACCCCTCTGTGCACCTGGGTGAGAGCCCCCCTGGATCTTCAGGTCTTCACCTACTTTTCAGCTCCCACCGATGGAGCCCTCTCTGCTCGCGTGGACGTCTGTTTTGTTGCGCCCCCTCGGGTCAGCCCCTCCGCTTTATCGCCGCAGCCCCAGGGTACTGTCGGTAGGGCCCCGTTCCTCTACAGCGTGAATCACTCCAGGCTTTCGCCGACTGTGAGGCGCTCCTGCATTGTAGTGTGCCCCCAGAGGACCACAGTGGGGTCGTGTCGCCGCTCCACGGCTCTCAGGACCTTCGCCAGCAGACTGTCGGCCCTGAGGGGGTTTTAGGGGCTCGCTCGGTTTCAGCCCTACCTCGGTCTGATGTAGGTGCTCCGCTACTCCTGTATGGGTCGCCCTTCGTTTCGGGCCTGTGGTGGTCAGGGTTCGAATCCTGTCTCCCCTCCCAGCTCCTCCGAGCCTGGTGCTAAGCTTCTACATAGGAGGGTCTCTCCTTCGCCGACGTAGCCAGTCTGCCCTCCTAGAGCCCGTCGGATGCGCTACTCCCAGGCCGCAGGCACTCACCCCTTTCTTGCAGGGACGCCCGGCGTAGTAGTCAGCCGCCAGCCCTGCCGTCGTCGGTATCCCGTCGCGGGCTCGTCTCGGGACCACAACAAGTGGTTAGTGCTGAGTTATGGGGATGCACCTCCCCCGCGCACTGCGCGGCCGGCCCCGTCCGCAGCGCCACCAGGCCCTCGAGCCTCGGCCTCTCCTGGCTGCCACCATCTCTCCTGGTCCGCGGGCTGCCGGTAGTCGCTTGTGCCCCTCCTCTCCGGCCGCTGCGTTGCCCTGGGCCTGGTCGCTGGTGTCGGATGCCCCAGCGCTCGCAGGTGAAGCTCCCGGCTGGGGCGCTGATGCCTCCGTCGCCGTCAGAGATGCTGTGTTTCAACGGCGCTCACACAGCTCCGCTGCTCTGGGGAGAGGCGCCATTTTCTCCGGCCGCCGTCTAGGGTAATTCGGTGCTATGGAGGGGTTTCCACGGAGCGTTCGCCCCGCTAGTACTTCTCATTTGGCGGCGACTCTTCCCCCATTGAGTGTGCTGCCAGCTCCTTGGATGGGGGGGTGATTGTGCTGTGTTAATCGGGGGAAATGGGGCCAGGGGTGAGGAGCCTCCGAGCTGTGCATCCGCTCAGGTCGCCATCTTGGCCACGCCCCCCCGACATTGAAGTTTAAAGAGTGATGTGGGTGGGTCATAAGCGCACTCATGGAAGGGGGTCGACAAAGAGCAGGGGATTACATAGGATGAAAAGGGTTCCTAGCTGAATAAAGAGAGCAGGGGCGTAGCTTCAGGGGAGGTGTTTGGGGTGTTACACCCCACCCCCAAAAAAATTATTTTGTTGTAAATAGTTGAGTACAGGTGCTTTCAGCCGAGTATGGTGAAGTATCTGTCGGATTTTGCCTGTGATTTTTACATGCACACACTAACTAATAAAACACACACACTTTCTGGTCTCTGTTTTGAAGGCCTTAAAAATGTTCATTAGATTGAAAAATGCTTTGGTTTAAGGGCCCCTAACCATCTGCCCTCTGCTGCCTTTTCATCAATCCTTAAGTCCCCCTCATGTCATGCTTCGCATAAAAGTACCACCAGACTGGGAGGCGCAGCTGACTCTAGGGACGGCGGCTAACCCCCCTCCTCCCCGTGGCAGTGAAACAAAAGGGCACAGTAGCAGCTGGGCATGAAAATGCGCCATTATGGATGTCAACAATTGACCAAAGCAAGTTTAGGTTCAAATGACTCAATCTGGCACGAGAGGGTGTGGCCGCAAACATGGCAAAAAGGCGACCGGGGCAAGTGGCCTAAATCATTGTTGCCAGAGAAAAGTGACGATCACTGGAGTGCTGCTGCCTGTGCAGTGGAAGGAGGAGAAGACCGCCATGACACACCAACATCTACCTGGGGTGGAAAGGCGTGGAGTGGTGACATCATGGCGCTGCAGCAACCAGGGTAGCATGGGGAAACACCCCTCCCAAACAGCGAGAATGGGGAGTGCAGCTCCCGAAGGCAGCGTGAGACAAATTGACTTGGGGCCTGAAGTAAGCTGCAGCAAGCCCAAACGGTGAGCTCAGCAGAGATGCGAGAGCACCAGAGCCCCTGGCACCGGAGCGGGACTGGGAGGGCAGTTTGCAGCAAGACGATAGAGCGCTCTTGCACTCGCGCAATAACTTCACTCCACGCTGTTACTTGAAGCGTAAAAGGCCATTTTATTAGGACAAGGTTGCAATCATTTAGACTTCATTAACAGTACATAAATGCAATCAATATACTTTTCCCATCCCATAACGACTCATTCTCCCTTCAGCCTTCTCAGAACCATCTCACCTGTTTGACTCTTCCCCATTCACTCGGTGACCTCGTTCCTCTCCCCATTCTCACCTTCACTTGCCCTCCAAGCATCCTCTGTTGAATTTCCTTCGTTGCTCATTGCCTCCCGCGCCACGCTATCAGTCACCTGTGTACCGTTCTCCTCCCGAGGGGTGGATCCGCCCGTATGTGACTCACCACCCCTCCAAAGTACCGTAACCACGCTACTCTGCAACCTGCCCTAAACTGGCACGCTAAGACCAATCCAACCCCCAGTTCCCCGCCTACAACTTGTAGGGTGGGTGGGTGGACTAACTTTTTTGTCTGCCCTCCCGGTGGTGCTAAGGTGTCAGGAAGAGGCCGGATCCTCCTCTCCTGACACCTTTATACCCTCCCAGCTCCCGCCCCTTCCCTTAACCTTCTAATCCCTCCCCACCTTGTCATTCCGGCCATTGCGCAAATTGCCCTGGGGGAAGACAGGTCTGCGACCTTCACTTCCCCGGGGGGCCGTCATCGCACAATAACTACACTCCACGCTGTTACTTGAAGCGTAAAAGGCCATTTTATTAGTGCAAGGTTGCAATCATTTAGACTTCATTAACAGTACATAAATGCAATCAATATACTTTTCCCATCCCATAACGACTCATTCTCCCTTCAGCCTTCTCAAAACCATCTCACCTGTTTGACCCTTCCCCATTCACTCGGTGACCTCCTTCCTCTCCCCATTCTCACCTTCACTTGCCCTCCAAGCATCCTCTGTTGAATTTCCTTCGTTGCTCATTGCCTCCTGCGCCCCGCTATCAGTCACCTGTGTACTGTTCTCCCTCCCGAGGGGTGGATCCGCCCATATGTGACTCACCACCCCTCCAAAGTTCCGCCAACCAGGTAACCCCCGTAGGGCGGTTACCTGCCCCAACCCTAGCTCCTGTGCACCTTTCACCCCCCTTCAGCCAACCCTGCGGCACCATGTGGATTTCCTTCCACCACATAATAATTGCGTCCCGCTTTCCCATAATACTTCTGTGACCATCCCTGCCGCGAAAGGTGCACACCATCGTTGAACAATATCACTTGTTCTTCCATACATCTCTCCCATTTCCAGCGGGCCTTTTCCCTTGATGGGTGCTTGACAGTCTCCCGTTCCCTCCTCTGCGAGGCACAATTCATTCAACTTAACCAAATATCCAACAGTTCCCTTTTTATCGAACCACAATCCCATTTGCATGTATCTTTGAGTAGTGTCAGACCTGACATACTCCCGAATACCTTGTCCCCCACATATAACTCCATATCTGGGCAACTCCTTGTTGACCCCGTTCCACCAATATTGGCCACAACGCCCCCCATTGCAGTCCACGTTTACCCCAGCATGTTCGATCCTGGTGGCTGTCTCCCCCAGCCCAGGTACGGCCGTACACCTGCTAATCCGCATCCTTTGCTGCCCCAATGCACAAGAGAGTGGCCACCTATCCCGGTAACCGTCCTGGTTCCGGTCTACCCCTGCATCCTGTAGTAGAAAAAGAATAATTAGTCCTGTACGAAATCCTTCCCCATTCCATAGCCCATTCCCCATTTGTTCCAAACCCAACCTCGGAAACCCCTTTCAATACCTAGAGCTTCACATACCCATTGACATACTCCCGTCTCCCCAGCCGTCAACTTCCCTACCCCCACCCCCCATGGTCCATCCTGACCCCGTCGCGGCTACAGCCCCGTAGCGCAAGAATTGTATCTCTCCACAGGCTCCCCCCCCTATGGTACATGCCCGTTGCATAAGCCCCATAATGGCCAGAAAGCTGTCACTCTACCCTTCGCTTTTTGGGAAAAACAATTCCCCCCGTTCGAAGGCCTTCCCTGTCTTGACACCACGCCATTCATATCAGACCCTCTGCTGTCTTCCCCTTCTATAACATGCTCCACTTTCCCCAGTCGTTGCCTCCAAATTACACTCCTCCATCCCCAATTGTCCTCGCTCCAAGCACACCTCCCCATCCGTACCTATGCCTCAAAAAGAGCCAACACCGCTCCGTCCAAAAAACACCCCCTATGCTTGCCGCCACACACAAGCTAGGCTCACTCAAAAAATCCCTTTCATATCAGCCAGTCCCACGTTGCCCGCTCTCCATAGTGAACCATAACGTCTCGTTTCCCAGTTTCGCCTTCCCCAGGCATCCAGTTCCACCAACCCTGTAAAATTTGCCATACGTTCTTCGATTTGACCCATACCGAATGGCCTACTCGTCATACATCCTCGATCTTCCCCACACCTCCTTACTCACACATTCTTATTGCGTCTACTGCTTGCACCTGCCAAAACACGTCCCCCTTATGCAACCTCTTATGACACCCCTGCAATCCATCTCACTGTTCCCACGCCCCAAATCTACTCTCCTTCGCGCAATCCTCACCTCTCTTTCCTTCCCACAACCGCACT
Source organism: Calotriton arnoldi (assembly GCA_963921515.1). Taxonomy (NCBI): domain Eukaryota; kingdom Metazoa; phylum Chordata; class Amphibia; order Caudata; family Salamandridae; genus Calotriton; species Calotriton arnoldi. The sequence continues at coordinate 729,600 of CAWUFW010007608.1, read as the reverse complement.
TCCCCCTGGAAAGGCATCCATGTCACATATCCACCCAGACTGCACTGAGCCCAACCGTTTCTTTCGGCACCAAGGCCTCTCAACCTGTTAAATCCTCCGAAGTGGTGACCTGTCCCTTCGCCTACCCCGCAGGCTCCCTGTCTTTCGCACCCTTTGCGCCTATTTACTGCTACGCCCCCAGCGCCCACTGCTCCTCATGCCACTAAAACCCCCACTGAGTCTGCTACAATGTTACGGACCAGGCGCCCCAACCCTGCCCGGCCCCCAGGCAAGTCCTCACCTATATATATGCCCCCATCACGTTGCACACTGTTTGCGCCTATTTACTGCGACATCCCGGAGACCCACTGCACTCTGTGACACCAAAACCCCCCACACAGTGAGCTTAACTTGTTAGCCAAGGTGCCCCCATACTTGCCCGACCCCCAGGCAAGTCCTAGCCCATCCCTATATGCCCACACCAAATGCGTACCAAGCGAGAACCCATGCGTGTCTCAGTATAGTTGAACGAGTTCACTCAACGGTATACAACACCATTATATCCCCTGACCTACACCTTTTCCCCACTTTCAGATGTCCTCATCCACCGAGGCACACCGCACCCTGAGGAGTTCCGCTGCTCCCACTCGTTGCTATCCCGTTTCCTTCCCAGATGAGTTGTGCATCCCATGAAATCCCCCGACACCGTTCGTCGGCGCCGTCCTTGCAGCCGAACTTTGCCAAGTCATCCCTTAAGGGGGCCGTCCGTACCGGACCAGCACTCCTTTCTCCCGGTCTTCTTTCCCCCATAGTCTGCCAACCTTCGCAGTAAGCAACCTACTTCAGGTTGTCTGCCTTCCTAAGCCCCTGTGAGCTTCCTTCCATACGACCCCCGTCCAGTAACACCCCCTTGTTCAGTGCCATAGCACCAGCTTCCTGTCGGGATATATCGAGGACCATGGGTCCATGGCCTCCAATAAACCGGGTAAGGGCCTATTAAACCCGGACTACCCCCCTCCCTGATTGGCCTTCACCTGGTCTCCCAGGGGGCTAAACGTGACCTTGCGCGAGGTGATGTCTCACCTTCTTCCCTGGGCCCTTCAGTCTTAACTTCCCTGGGTATCTGGCGCAGGCCTCCCCCTTCCCCGTGGTGACCTGCCCTGACTTCCCAATGTTACAAAGGAAACCGATCCCCCGCACCCCCAATTCAGACTGTCCGCTCCATATAAGTGATCCCCCGTCAAGGCCGATAAGTCACTAGCCCGCCCCAGCTTTTGATTTGAGTGGAGGCTGGGTGTTGCGCCGATCCTCTCCAGCGCGTACCGTGCTCCCAATCCAGGTCCCCTGTGATTTAGCCCCATTGGGATTGACCCTGGCCCTTATCCCACATTTTCCCCGCCAGGTGAAAAACCATCCCCCATCCTTCGTGCCAGTCAGCTACTTCTCCATAAATGTCAGCCGGGCCATTGCCCTGCTCCCATGTCTCACCCAGTAAGATGCTGGCACAAATTGTTTGACACCCCGATGTCCTTTTTCATATTAACGGGCACCCTCGGCCCCCTTGTCACTCCCTTCCAGCATGGCAACTCCTGATGTTTGCCCAAGTTATTTCCTCTTCTTTTCGGGTGTTTCCACCTTGTCCGTCTGGACACCATCCCAACTGAGCCTTTTGGCTCCACTTTCTCTTTTGCCCCTCAAGCAGGTGCCGCAGTTGCACCTGTTGCTCCCCCAAAGCTCTCACCCCGCCCCCTACAGTAAACTGCCGACCAGCAGGAATTCCTTCAAACCTTCCCATGACATCTGCCTTATTCCATTACCTGAGAGTCTACCTGGGACCTCCTCTTCCTGGCCCGGAGCCGCTGTTCCCTTATGGTCCTCGTCCTCTGCTCTGTCTTAGGCCGCAGATGCCTCCTGCAAAACACCCATCTGTCTGGTTGCCTGAACTCCCCCCCCCACATATCCACCCCGGAAAAACCCCACTCAGTCGCACCCCCACATCATTAAAATCACCTCACACCACGACTTCATGCAACACCAGGACTCGCCACCCATCACCAGTGTAGCAGGCGTTAGAGCCCTACCACTACACCACAGTGACTCCATGCGCAGCCCCTGCCATGCAACACTCCCCATCCCCATCGCACCCCGTCACACTCCCTCTTTTTATCCGCTCACCAGCCATGCCATACTTCTCAAATGCATTCACCATGTGGTAGGATTCTCTGCGCGATCGCTTGTTGGAGGGTAGGCTGCTGCGGACCCCCCTACTGCTTCTGGCCAGCGTCCCGGGGCCGTTGTGCGCCCCGCTGGCATCACTCCTTTCCTGCTGGCCTCACCCGCCGGTCCTGATTCCCCCCCCCACCAGGCCGATCCAAACCTGGTGGGTCCTGTGCACCACCGGGCCTCAATGCTGTGCTGGCAGTCCCTCTCACCCTCTCTGGGGGCCGGCTATTTGCATAAAACCCCAGGACCCCCCTGCAGCCCCCCACCCCAGTCCCCTTATGTGCCACGCTGGCTAGTGGGGAAGGAGCCACCACCCCTCCCCCCAAGGAACTGCCACCTGATGCTCAAGCCACGTTCCTCCCCCCCAGCAGGAAAATCGTGGTCATGGCACCTATCTCGTCCTCCCTGGCTGTCAGACTAGTAACAAGCACTCTTACCTGTAGGGCGCTTGTTGAAGTTCGCAGAGACGTCATGAGCCAAACTCCCAATCCCCTACCGAACTACCCGTGATTTATAGTACCCACTAAGGCTATGCGATAGAAGTTAGGGAGGAGGGCCGGATTCAGACGCTACCGTGCTCCTGTTGTCGACCTGCGAGGCAACAAAAGGAAAGTAGTTTCAATATGTGTGTGGTCTGTTATGCCTTTTTACTCTGCTCAGCTCTCTAGAAAACTCCTGTATGCTTTATCTGATTATTTCCTACCTGCGATCTACAGGTGTGTTGTGTCGCGTCTGTGATGTCTTCTGAAGGTCGTGATGATGTTGTCTGGTGATTGGTCGTGGTTGTGTTGCGTACTCACAAGAAGAGATGATTTAGTATCGACATGCGATGAGTTGTCTAAAAAAAATACACACAAAGGAATCCAATAATTATCCACACAATGGCTTCTAGTTACAAACTTAAAACCCATCAATGCTGTTACACCACTGTGTTAACATAGTTGTACTTCTTTGTTCCAGCGTATTCACACCAACACGAACACTGCAAAAATAGAGGAAATACACACAAGTCTAAAATAACATTCTTCTTTCCCAATAACATATAAATCTCCTCCTTCTTGAAAGTTTAGCCTTTCGCAGTCATTATTTTGATAAAGTCCTCCTTGAAATGCTTCCTTACATCAAGAAGCAAAAGTTCCAAAAATTATGTTTGTTCCAATCTTTAACAGGTAAGTTGCTGCTGCTTTCTTGCGTGGGGCGCCATGCACACAAACAAGTAAAAGTACTTAACTTTCTGTTGTCTTTTTCCTTTTGCAGACGAGTTCAGAAGCTGAAGTCTCACTAAGAAGAACCGCTGAGGAAAAGGACCAAAAACACGAAGACTCCAACTGTTGCTGCAACGAGGAGCCGGAATCAGCTGTGTCCACGGTAACAAGCGGAAGGCTAAGCGCCTTCTAGAACTTGGGTGTGGCTATTTATAGCCTTGCCACACCCAAGATGGCCGCCCTACGTCTAGCACGACGTGAAGAACGTACTTGACGTTGCCGGACCGACAATACGAGAGCCGTTCTTTGGATGCGCTCGCATTTGTCCCGTGCATGAAAGAAAGATGTTTCTTGAAATGCGCACGCATTTGTCCACTTCATTGAACACGCTCGCATTTCACCAGCGCATGAGAGCGTGTATATGATCTTTATTGTCCAAGCAGAATAAACATCAGTACAATGAACAACCTTTCATGGCGTGACAGTAAGGAGTATCAAACAAGCATTGACATAAGCCATAATACAACACAAGCAGCATCACAAACAAGCATTGCCACAGTCAAAGTATGAATGTATATGACACATGTAAATAATCAGAAGACACTATACACATATAAGGGCATGCTGGTTGCACGGGACAGGGGTGGGTTTCAAGTGGGGAATGAAGGCCTCACGAATGAGAGTGCCGCACACGCGTCTCTCATGATTATGATGGGGACACTTCAGTAGCAGAGGTGGGCTAATTATGACAGTACCCCCCCCGCAAAATCCCCCCCAAGACCAGAGGTATGGGTCTTGGCTTGTCCGGATAACGGGATTGGAACCTTTTAACTAAACATGGAGCATTCTGTAAATTAGCAAGAGGCTCCCATGTACGTTCTTCGGGACCATATCCTTTCCAGTCCACTAAGTAATATAGTTTACCGCGCACCCTTTTAGAATCTAATATGGATTTGACCTCGAATTCAGGAACTCCATCAATCTCAACAGCAGGTGGGGGTTGTGTAATTCGTGTCTTGGGATTAAATGGTTTCACCAAGGAGACATGGAACACTGGGTGAAAACGAAACTTTGATGGAAGTGTTAATCTAACACTGACTGGATTTATGATTTTCTCTATTTGGAAAGGACCAATAAAACGAGGACAGAATTTCTTGTTACTTCGTATGTTTAAATGTTTGGTGGATAACCACACTTTGTCTCCTATAGCATAAGCGGGTTGTGTGGTGCGATGTGTATCCGCTCTTTGTTTTTGACTCTCTTTTTCTTTTGCCAGATGAAATTGGGCCTGTTGTTGAATCGACACCAGGTTCTTAACATAAGCACATTCGGAAGGTATATTAGAAGGGGCCACTTTTTGCCTGGGAGCATGCTTTGGGTGATATCCATATGCACAAAAGAATGGAGACATACCAGTGGAAGAATGATCAGAGTTATTGTATGCGAATTCTAGCGCCCAAACAATATCAGCCCATTCTTGCTCACAAATGGGTAACATGCAACGGAGGAATTGTTCTATGGTTTGATTGGTACGCTCGGTTAAACCGTCTGTTTGTGGGTGATAACTAGAGGAGGTGCGAACATCCATGTTTAACGACTTTCCTAATTGTTGCCAAAAATGAGAAATAAATTGGGAACCCCTATCTGAAATGATCACAGATGGTATCCCATGTACTCGTACAACTTCCTTTAGAAAGACATGAGATAATTCTAAGGCTGAAGGGAGCTTTTTGAGGGGTATAAAATGGGCCATACGTGTGAAATGGTCGACTACAGTTAACATGGTATTGAATCCTTGTTTCGTTTGTGGTAGTTCTACTATAAAATCGAGGGACACTGTGTCCCATGGTTGTGGGGGCAATGGCAAAGGTTTTAACAACCCACTCGGAGGGTGATGAATTGGTTTATTTTGTATACATATTGCACAAGTGTCTACGTAAGTTTGTATGTCGTTAAACATGGAAGGCCACCAGTATTGTCGTTTTACAGATTGATAGGTCTTTGTGACTCCAGGATGTGCAGATAGGAAAGCATCATGATGTCGTTGAATAACTTGCTTCTGCAAAGTACTAGATGGTACAAAAATGTGTTCATTCATGAATAATAAATCGTCTCTCCACTGAAGCAGGGGATACAATTCCTGCCATTCGTGTTTCTTTTTTAAGCCTAGTTCTTTTTGAATGTCCGGGAGGATATCCGTAAAAGCAATGCCCACCTGAAAACAATGTGTTGGCAAAATAGACTGTACATTGTCTGATGTTGTGCATAACTCATCGTCAATTCCTATTCGAGATAACGCATCAGCTTTTTTGTTTTCTTTCCCTGGACGATAAGTGATAACAAAATTGTAATCGTTAAAAAACAGAGTCCAGCGTAACTGACGAGCAGACAGGGCTTTTACAGAACGTAAGGTTTGTAAATTACGGTGATCCGTATAAATTGTAACAGGATGACGAGCACCTAACAGGTAATGACGCCATTCTTCAAAGACAGCTTTAATCGCTAATAATTCTCTATCGGCTATGGCGTAGTTTTGTTCTGTAGCTGATAATTTCCTTGAATAATATGCTGTAGGATGCATTTGTCCTGTGTCTTTGTGTCTTTGCGATAAAATGCCCCCTACAGCTAATTGAGAGGCATCAGCCTCTATGATAAAAGGAAGAGAAGGATCAGGGTGCATTAGAATTGGTGCTGAGGTAAATTGCCATTTTTAAATCCCCAAAAGCTTGTTCTGCTGCTTCACTCCAGTCAAATTTGGTATTCTTGCGCAACAACTTAGTGATTGGGGTTATAGTGTGGGAAAAGTTATGTATAAATCGCCTATAAAAATTGGCGAACCCCAAAAAACTCTGTACCTGTTTGACGGAGGAGGCGCTGGGCCAATTCAGGACTGCTTGAATCTTTTTTGGATCCATTTCAATTCCTGCGGGACTAATTACGTAGCCTAAAAATTCTACCTTGGTTGTGTGAAACAAACTTTTTTCTAACTTTACATACAAGGAATGGCTTAACAGCTGTCGAAGAATGGCGCGTACTTGTTGCACATGCTCGTCCAAAGTTTTAGAATATATGAGAATGTCGTCAATGTACACTACACAGCATATATCTAAAAAATCGCGCAAGACCTCATTTATAAAGAACTGGAATGCTGCTGGAGCATTACATAGTCCGAAGGGCATCACTTGATATTCATACAGACCAAATTTGGTCCGAAAAGCTGTTTTCCATTGATCACCCTCTCGGACTCTAACAAGGTGATAAGCTCCGCGCAAATCCAGTTTTGTATAAATAGTAGCGTCTTTGATTTGGTCTAACAATGTTGGTATTAACGGAAGAGGATACCGATTTTTTATGGTTACATTGTTCAAGGCGCGATAATCAATGCACGGGCGCAACTCCCCCCCTTTTTTGGGTATGAAGAACAAAGGGGAAGAAACGGGGGATTTAGAATGTCGGATAAATCCATTGGCAAGATATTCATACAAGTATTCGCGCAAGTGTTCATTTTCTTTTTCTGTAAGGGCGTAAATGCGACTGCATGGTAGTGTTGCCCCAGGTATCAAATCAATGCGGCAGTCAAAGTCCCTGTGCGGGGATAGAGTATTCACTTTCTTTTTGTCAAAAACATCCAGTAAATCAGAATAGTCAGGAGGTACACCGTCCAAAAGCAATACGCTTTTTGAATTTCTAGGAAAATCATAACCTTGTACTTTGTGTTCGAATACCGAGGGTGGAAGGCACGTCTGCTGACAATATCCTGAATGGAACACTATGGTCTTTTGTACCCAGTCTATTCTCGGATTGTGTTGAACCAACCATGGTACACCTAATATGAGGCGAAACTGTGGTGCGTCTATAACGTCAAAAGTGATTTGTTTGGTATGTTTTGTAGAACAAATCATACTAAGAGGTTCTGTGTATTGGTGAATTAGACCTGATTTGAGTTCTTTGCCGTCCACTGCTCTGACAATTTCTGGTCTATCTTTCTGTATTGTCTTTAAGCCTAAGTCGTGTAGTAATTGGATATCTATGAAATTGCCTGTAGCTCCGTAATCAATTAGAGCGTCCACAGACCAGAATTGGGTTTTATCACTTAATGACCTTATAAGATCCTAATACTCAGGTGATGAGCAGAGAGTTCATGGGAAGTGGAGGCCAAACTGGTGTGTTCACTCGACAAGCTGACCTCATCGATTGTCGAGTTTTCTAGTTTTCCGACTGTTGGGTAATTGCGACCTCACTAGTTTTAGGTTTGACTTTGTTAGGACGATTAGGCATTCCTTGACAAAATGTCCGGCCTTACCGCAATAGAGACATTGATAAATTTCCACCTTTTCTCTTTTTCTTCCCTAGTAAGGGGCCCTCTAATTGTTCCAATCTGCATTGGTTCCCCCAAATCTAACTTGGGTACTGGTTCGTTTTTCAGGGTTGCCTTTTCTTTAAACAAAAACAGTTTATGGACTGTTCGTCCTTTCTCACCCTTTCTTTCAGCTAAACGATGATTTAGTTTAACTACTAAATCAATGAATTCTTCACAATCTTCAGGAGGATCCAAGATTTGTGTTACCATGTCCCTTAATTCATCCCTAAGACCCCTATAAAATAAAGACACTCTTTTTTCCTCTGGCCAATTGGCCTCAATTACTAATCTATTGAAGAGGGAAATATAATGTAATAAGTCCGAAGAGCCTTGTTTTAGACTTAGTAGTTCGTGGTCTGCATTCTGCACAAATACATGTTTTGCAAACAGTTTTCTCATGGTGTTTTTAAATCATCGAAGATCATAGAGAATCGGGTCATCGCGCTCTACGAAGGGAACTGACCAAAGCGCAGCATCCCCTCCTAAATAGGACAGAATAAACGCTATTTTGGAGGAATCATCTGGAAATGCAGTTTGCTTAGCAATGAAATGGAGATGGCATTGGTTCATGAAAATAGTATATTTAGCATTGTCTCCATAAAACCGTTCTGGGGGTGCCAATGGAACCGTAATCGGGGTTACCACTTGTATTTGTGTTGATGACGAAGGAGTACTACTATGCAATGTTTGCATAGTAGGCTGAAAAACAGCGGGTTTCAGTATCGTTTTTTCCGTAGAGGAAAACCCCCTAGTGGTGGAACTTGTAGGTGCAGAAGCTCGCATGTTAACTTGTAGCTCAGAGATATCTTTACGTAATGCAGCATTTTCTGCTTTAATATCAGCCAGGATGGAAGCTATGTCGTTCAACGAAACTGAAGTAGTTGGATTCATAGCGTCTGGGTGAACTATTATCCGTGGGCTTAGCCTTCTGTCAGACTAGTAACAATCACTCTTACCTGTAGGGCGCTTGTTGAAGTTCGCAGAGACGTTATGAGCCAAACTCCCAATCCCCTACCGAACTACCCGTGATTTGTAGTACCCACTAAGGCTATGCGATGAAAGTTAGGGAGGAGGGCCGGTTTCAGACGCTACCGTGCTCCTGTTGTCGACCTGCGAGGCAACAAAAGGAAAGTAGTTTCAATATGTGTGTGGTCTGGTATGCCTTTTTACTCTACTCAGCTCTCTAGAAAACTCCTGTATGCTTTATCTGATTATTTCCTACCTGCGATCTACAGGTGTGTTGTGTCACGTCTGTGATGTCTTCTGAAGGTCGTGATGATGTTGTCTGGTGATTGGTCGTGGTTGTGTTGCGTACTCACAAGAAGAGATGATTTAGTATCGACATGCGATGAGTTGTCTAAAAAAAATACACACAAAGGAATCCAATAATTATCCACACAATGGCTTCTAGTTACAAACTTAAAACCCATCAATGCTGTTACACCACTGTGTCAACGTACTTGTACTTCTTTGTTCCAGTGTATTCACACCAACACGAACACTGCAAAAATAGAGGAAATACACACAAGTCTAAAATAACATTCTTCTTTCCCAATAACATATAAAGCTCTTCCTTCTTGAAAGTTTAGCCATTCGCAGTCATTATTTTGATAAAGTCCTCCTTGAAATGCTTCCTTACATCAAGAAGCAAAAGTTCCAAAAATGATGTTTGTTCCAATCTTTAACAGGTAAGTTGCTGCTGCTTTCTTGCGTGGGGCGCCATGCACACAAACAAATAAAAGTACTTAACTTTCTGTTGTCTTTTTCCTTTTGCAGACGAGTTCAGAAGCTGAAGTCTCACCAAGAAGAACCGCTGAGGAAAAGGACCAAAAACACGAAGTCTCCAACTGTTGCTGCGACGAGGAGCCGGAATCAGCTGTGTCCACTGTAACGAGCGGAAGGCTAAGCGTCTTCTAGAACTTGGGTGTGGCTATTTATAGCCTTGCCACACCCAAGATGGCCGCCCTACGTCTAGCGCGACGTGAAGAACGTACTTGACGTTGCTGGACCGGCAATATGAGAGCCGTTCTTTGGATGCGCTCGCATTTGTCCCGTGCATGAAAGAAAGATGTTTCTTGAAATGCGCACGCATTTGTCCACTTCATTGAACACGCTCGCATTTCACCAGCGCATGAGAGCGTGTATATGATCTCTATTGTCCAAGCAGAATAAACGTCAGTACAATGAACAACCTTTCATGACGTGAGAGCAAGGAGTATCAAACAAGCATTGACATAAGCCATAATACAACACAAGCAGCATCACAAACAAGCATTGCTACAGTCAAAGTATGAATGTATATGACACGTAAATAATCAGAAAACACTATACACATATAAGGGCGTGCTGGCTGCACGGGACAGGGGTGGGTTTCAAGTGGGGAATGAAGGCCTCACGAATGAGAGTGCCGCACACACGTCTCTCATGATTATGATGGGGACACTTCAGTAGCGGAGGTGGGATAATCATGACACTGGCTCAGCAGAGGCACCTCTTGTTATATATTCTCACATCTGTGACTTTGAATGTCACAACATCCGCCTCCCCATTCGGACCCCCCCAGCCCTTCTAGGCTTCTTAAATATGGGGGCCGGTCTGTCTGCTGAGCCCTCCTGGCACCTGCTCCCGGGTGGGCATCTCATGGGGAGGGGCCCTCGGCCCGCCATCCTGAAGGGGCTCCTACCTTACTGGGGGTGCGCCGACACCCATGATGTGGCGCTGGCACCTGGCGCCACCTGCTCCCCCGCTACACATCGCGGCAGCGCATATTAATGAAGCCGTGCGGTCGGGCTCATTACCCCGCCTTCGCACATAGCCCAGGTGATTCCTGCCCCCCCCCGGCCTCAAGCGGTGAGCGGCGGATTCCTTTTGCCAAGCCGCAACCGCTAACGCAGCCCCCACCGGGTGCGCATCGCGGCTCAGCACTCTGACGCAGGCCGATGCGGGCAGGCTCTAAACCCGCCTCCACACGTAGCTCAGGCGTGTCCTGCCACTGGCGCCCCCCCCAAGCCTACAGACATGCGGTGCAATGCGCTGTTCACCTGCCGCTACCGCAGCCCACCGGGTGCCCCCGCCCCCCACAGCCTAATCTAATACCCGGCCTAAGGGATCCAAGCATGGCTCACACGGCGCCTCGCCGCACTTGCCCTAGACACCCAGTTCCGGGCGGTACTCCCCCGATCTTAATAACCATGGACACCCAAGTCGACCTAAGGAATCCCGCTACTACTGCCCAAGGGACCCAACTAACCTGCACTAATCAGATCACTAACTTTTTTGTCTGCCTTCCCGGTGGTGCTAAGGTGTCAGGAAGAGGCCGGATCCACCTCTCCTGACACCTTTATACCCTCCCAGCTCCCTCACCTTCCCTTAACCTTCTAATCCCTCCCCACCTTGTCCTTCCGGCCATGGCGCGAATTGCCCCGGGGTAAGACTGGTCTGCGACCTTCACTTCCCCCGGGGGCCATCGTAACCAGGGAGCTGAACACCCCCATCACAGTGCAGCTACGATCAGAGCACAACAGCTGGTCTTTTCCAGCTACAGCTCATAAGGAAGTTAAAGGCAAGCGGAGCAGAAGGATTCTTAAATGGGCAGGCACCGGCCAATCGAAGTAGCAAGCAAGGACCAAGAAACAAAATGATTTAATGGGGAAGGGTCCCTATTTTCGAGGGAACGAGGCAGTGCTCAACCAAAGGGCTTTGTGGACTGGCCTCCATTGAAATTACGGTCAAACAAGGATTTTAACAGCAGCTGCTGGAGGGCACACTGCCAGCAGCCTTGTACGAGGTACTTGGGGCACACCAATCAAGCTTTAAGGGAGCAAGCACCCGATTGCTCCCTTGAAACACCAGTGGGGGCCATGAAGGGAGCTACTGAGTGCGTCCAGAGACAGGAACAGAGGGAGAAGAAGGGTGGCAGCTTAACAGGTCCCCGGGGGCCATGACAGAAAAAAGGCCATGCAGGGAGCCTGCATGGTTCCAGAAGGGGACCAGAGAAACAACATTGGGGGCAGCAGCCAAGCCGAAGAAACCACCCCTCCCGGCCGGCAGGGCACAGCCACAAAACCCCCAGAGACACAAGAGAAGAAGAGCAACAAGGCTGTGGGGCAACTTTTATGGCAAATGAGGGAGGTGGCAAACCAACATGGGAGCGAGTGGCTACTGGAGCAGACCCTGGGTCTGAGGGCAGTCGTGGCTGGTGCAGGTAAGAGCGGTGGGACGGGGCAGGGGGAAGTCAATAGACAACAGAATAGGGAAAATAAAAGAAAAAGATTAATGAAATCACTTACCTTGCGCTTGCCGCATCGCTGAGTTGGTGATGCAGCAAGTGCAATGTAAGTGTTTTTCTTTTTTTAAAATGTTACTTTCCTTATTCCGTCGTCTGTCAACTCCCCCCCCCACCCTGCCCCACTGCCCCACCAGTCTTACCTGCACCGGCCACGACTGTCTGATGAGCAAACCTGGGCTAGAAAAAGAAAAGCTGTCTCGTGGTAGGAGTAGCAGCAGCACACAGGCGAGCCCACCAAAGCAGCACAGACAAGTGCGAGCAGCCGGCACCGGAGAAGGGAGTCTAGCAGCAAGAGCTCAGTGAGTAGTGGTCCAAGGGACAAGAGACTACGGAAAGGCCACAGGAGAGGGCACAGCAGAAGTGAAAACAGCAGCACAGACTCCAGGCACACATCATCACAGGGGTATGCAGCCACATCAGTGGACCAATGCAGGCAGAGGTGCCCCAGTCACCGTCGGGCAGCAAGTAGAGGCACAGCGGTGAGAGGGACCCAGCCCCAACAAGCACTCAGCGAGCACATGCAGCCTACACAGCGGTGTCCGAAGAAGACCGAAGGGTGCACCAGGTTGGACCCCCTGCAACAGACAGTGCAAGTACCAGGGTGTGGCTTGGCTAAAGTACGATGAAGGCTTCAGGGCCAAAATGCAGACATGGCCCACAAAAGACTGGGACCATTAGGATATAGCAGGATTTACAGAACAAATGGTCTATGCGTGTGAAGGCATGGAGGCACATGAGCAGTCTTCTAATTCATATGGGAGCACGTGGAGGACAGATTGGTACCAGCAGGGCAACAGAGGGGAACAATATTCAAGGAGCAAGCAAGTCTGGTCACAAAAGGTGGCATGCTGAAGTTTGAGAAGGGAAAATACGAATAGGGTGCGACTTTCAAATTAGAACAAGCCTGCAGCAATTGCGGTGGGAGCCACCTGGCCAGTGAGTGCTGGAAGGAAGAAGGGAGTAGGTGAGAAAAAAGTTCTTTAGAAAGTAGCAGCACTTCAACACAGGGGATCAAAGGGATGGGGGACCGGCATCCACCCCAATTAAATTCCAATATTGACCTAAGTTACTCAACAACTAGTATAAGAAAGACAATGCACAATTACTGGCGGAAGATTTCAGGAATGTTTTAGTGGTCCCTATGTAGGGCTGGCAGAAGGGAGGCTCTGCAATTGCTTTAAGGAATTAAAGGGCATGGTTGGGAATTTGTTAGGCATGGCCTTACCAACCTAAGGATGCCAGGCTAGCATTCGGAGAACAAAGTTCACCCAGCTCGCGTAGGGATCGACATGTTCCTCCTGGACATTGTAGGGGCACTCGGGCTACTAGGTTTGCTTAGGCTGTGGGTAGAGCTGCGGAGGTCGAAAAACACCATCAGCATGGTGGGGAGTCCCAAGATTTAACAATAAATATCTTCACATAAAGACGTGAATTGACAATTGCCCAAACAAGGTCCTTGGGATGCCTCATGGCAGGGACACTTGAGGGCAAACAAAGGGGTGCGAAATGGTCAGCACATAAGGACGTAAAATGACAATTGCCTGAACAAGGTCCTTGGGATTCCTCACGGCAGGGATGCTTGAGGGCAAAAAAAGGGGTACGAAATGGTCAGCGCTGGGCAGACACAGCACTTGCAGCCCAGGCATATCCACAAGGCCACAAATGCCAGACATTAAGTGGCAAGGGAAGCCTCGAAGCTGCGACCTACCATATCAAATAAGTGACAGAAATAGAGCTGTCACTGTAGTAGAGAAAAGAGATTCATGACAACCATTAAAGAGACTTTATGACTGCACAGATGATGCATTGCAGGATTATGCATGTTATGGTTATTAATATGTAATAAAGATGAGATGGACACGTATAACCAGCTATGACCAGAATGTATTATACTGAAGGGCAAGATAAGCAAGAACTGTGTATGTTATTGACAGATGCCATTGTGATAAATTATGTGTCAGCGTATGATGTGAATAAACTGAGGCCATTCTAACACCACAAAGGTCTTCATGTCCATAATTGATTGGAAAGAAAGGAATGGCAAAAGGGCCCGTGTGATGCTCGCACAGCTGAGGGGGCAGTTGTACTGCCAGACCAGGAGGCGCAGCCGACCCTAGAGGGACGGCGGGTAAACTCCCCCCATGGACAGCGAAACAAAAAGGGCACTGCAGCAGCTGGGCATGAAAGCACGCCAATTTGGAGGTCAATAAGCGACCAAAACAATTTTGGGTTCGAATGACCGGCTCAGGCATGAGGGGGCTTGGCTGCAAACACAACCAAAAGGTGACCGAGGTAAGTGGCCCCCAACATTGTCACCTGTAAAATGTGACACCACCCACCCACACCAGATAATGCGGGCGTCGCAGCTGCATGAACCGACGGGGTGGGAGACACAAGGTTTAACAATATTTATCTTCACACAAGGATGCAAAAGGACAAATGCCTGAACAAGGTCCTTGGGATGCCTCATGAAAGGGACACTTAAGGGCAAACAAAGGGGTGCAAAATGGTCAGCACACAAGGGAGTAAAAGGACACTTGCCCGAACAAGATCCTTGGATTGCCTCACGGCAGGGACCCTTGAGGGTAAACAAAGGGTATGAAATGGTCATTGCTGGGCGGACACAGCACTTGCAGTCCAGGCATGGCCACATGGCCACAAACGGCAGACATTCAGTAGCAAGGGAAGACCCAAAGCCGCAACACGCTGTACCAATTAAGCAACAGAAATAGAGCTGTAGATAAAAGTGATACCTGACAACCATTTAAGATACTTTATAACTGCATGGATGATGCATTGCAGGATCATGCAAGTTGTGGTTATTAATATGCAATAAAGATAAGATGTACACGTATAACCAGCTATGACCAGAATGTATTACATTGAAGGGCAAGATAAGCAAGAGCTGTGCATGTTAATGACAGATGCCATTGTGATCAGTTATGTGTCAGCGTATGATGTGAATAAACTGTGGCCGTTCTAACACCCCAAAGGTCTTGGTGTCCATGATTGATAGAAAAGAAGCAAACGGCGAGAGGTCCCATGTAAGTCTTGCACAGCTGGGTGGAGGGCGGTTTGTGTTTTAACAAGATATCCCAGCATGATTGTTGGGAAATCTGAAGCTCACACCACCCAAATCTTATTCACCAAGCTATGCCCCTGGGAAATAGTGGGGGTCAGGGGCTGTTTCTGCAAGTGGGTGTAGTGATGCGTAGTGGCTATTCCACAGTGGGCATGCAGAAAGCCATTGATGAAGCAGGTGTGCAACAAGAATGCAATCTACCCATATGAGCTCTACGAGGTACTCAAGTTAGCATTCATCCATCTGCAAAATGGTTGTTAGCATTTAGGATGCAACAGGGAGTTTTGGAGCTAAACATCTAAAAAATATCAGTTTTTAAGGAACACTCAAAATTTGGTTGGTGTTTTATTGAACGTGACAAAATGTTCACCTTCATTGAAACTATTGGCTTTGTAAAACTTCGTCATAAAATTATAATTTTGTTCACCCCTTAATTAAAGGCATTAATCCCAAAATAAAAAAGTCATACACTTGAACAAGTCATGTGATGTACAATGACTTTTGCTTCAGCTCATGACAACCAGACAATTCCAATGGGTTAAAACACTGGTGAGATTCTTGATTTTAGAATATTGATGAATGAATGAATGAAATGAAATTTGTACTTGTAAAGCGCACTGTTACCCTAGGGTGTCCTGGCGCTGTACGCATACCGCTGTGGAACCCTTCCTGTCTTTTCCCTGTGAAATGTCCACTCCTGGGCACCCCCAAGGTGAAGCCAGGCATCCCAGCGCTGGTGGGGCCGTTGTGGAGATTAAGCAAGCTATTGCCCAGAGTTGCAGAGTGGGACCCATGATTAGAATAAGCACCGAGGCGAGAATTATCAGGTCCGAGGAAATTGAGCCCAAGACCCGCCGAGGCGGGAATTGAACCCTGGTCCCGGGCCAGATCTCTGCATCAGGGTCTGCCGCTCTAACCATTGAGCCACACTTCTCCACTTGATCACTATTGAGCTCACCTTCTTCAAATCCCTAGGTTAACAGTGGTGGTGGGCACCGAACTGAGTGTCAGTGTTTTCACTTTCCTGTGATTAAGAAAAACTATTTTCTTAATCAACCCACAACAATGATGTAAGGTATAGTCAAGGAATTTTTGCGTACATTACAGAGAAAATTATAATTTGTGAAGAAATCTTATCAATATTGATTCAAAACCCAGAGAACACTAGTCATTTAATTATCCATTGTTCCAACGAAAGGAACACTAACAAAGAAATGTCAATATAAACAAAGCCATCACAATGTACTAATGCCCTCCCTCTACGTGTTCTGACCTGACTGCTTGCATGTTTTGTATTATAGGAGCTGAGCAACATATAAATTAGAATTATCTCTGGTTTTGATTTAGAACCCAGGGGCAGATTTACTAAGAAGTCACTCAAAGCAGAAAGACAACTTCCTGCACTGCGTTGCATGACAGAGAGACAGTAGAAATGCACCATATCTACCAAGACATGATGCATTTCAGCTATCTTCCTGAGATGATGTATTTCGTCAGCAAAGAATCTTCAATATTCTGAGCATTTCTGAATACTTTCCGGACATTTATTAATGATAGACATCAAGCACAATTCATTTTCTCATTCTTCTAAATCTAATAGCAGAGTTCTAATGATATTCAATGTAATTTCTGATCTCACAATAATAGCAGCATGTCCTACCTCCCTGCCTCATCAGCCTCAAACAGTGAAAAACCCACAAATTATGCCCTTTACTGCATGCCTTAGGCAGAGGTTTTTATAACACCAAGTATGCTGTGTTTGTGAGGCCATGCTGGTAAGAAATCAGCAGGCATGATCTAGCAATATGAGGGTCTAGACACAGATGCATACAGGGCAGTTTAATCCTTCTGGTAGTGTATAACAGAGTCAGCACCACCTGCCACATGGGCAGCGCTCAGTACAAGGTGACTAAGTATGGGAGCAGTCAGAGCAGCAGGTAAAGTCATTATGTGCTCCCAACAGTGTAATGTCCATGAGGCCATGTAGGCAGCCAATCACCCTCTTGATCCAGCAGTGAGGAGAGATGGCCAACGATGGATGACACGCCAGTTTCTGCTGCCTTGGAGTACACTGCAAGGGTCAGCATCTCCACAAGAGATCATGAAGCCAGGCAATGGGGGAAACAAACATTAAAGTTGATAATGTCAATTTTATCCAACTGAAATACATTTAATGTAGAGCATTTTCACAATCACATCTTTTCCCACAATATCCTAAAGAGTGAAGTGAACTGTTGTATACGGGATCGTAATTCCCCCCTGTAGACAAAAGGTTGTGACCCAGGAAGCCGGCGTGCTTCGACATCTAGAGAAATGTTTTCCCCTAAAGTGGAGTAGTGACCTGCCGTAGACCTCGACAGTCAGCTGTAGATGCCCACAAGGCACACAAAACCCCTTGTGTCTCGTCACTGTATTTTCCATAGCAATGCAAACTATGGCGTTGGTCCAGGGAGAGGGAGCCAATGACCTCGGACAGAGGCCACAATGTCAGGCACTGTCGTCTTCCCGATCTGGAGGCTGAAGACAGTCTCAGCTCCCGGCTCTGGTTCTCCCAAAACCCCTTGAACACCACATTCTTTGGAGAGCAAGCTAGCACAGGTACCCTTGTTGCATTCACGGTCCGTCAGACTCTGCAAGCTTTTCCCCGCACTCCTCAAACTCCTCACATCCCGGCACCTCAGATGGCTGCTGATCTTTGTGCGCACACCCCTCTTGCACAGCGAGATGATGGTGTATGTCAGGACGGTCTTTGTCTCAACCACGAATACTTTCACCTGTTTCTGCCGCACCCAGTGTGGCCTTACGATCTCATGGAGACCTTGAGATCCTTTGTGTCCCTGGGATCTCTTGGACAGGAGGCCAGCTCACCGGCCTTTGTAGAGTACTTTGAGACCAGGCCACGGCAGTGGGCACTTAGCTACAGACCAGCAACATCTAGGAATGCACAGATGTGGCTGTCCCCCTAGCACCCAGTTATGAATTAGGAGACAGGCCGACAGGCACACAGAGCCTTGCGCATCGAAATGCCCACTTTTCCAAAGTGACATTTCCATCTCCATAAAGTCGAACCCACTCTTATTACCAGGGAGGATTTGCCATTATGAGCTAAAAGATACCGTACACTATACTACTACTATTCTGCCCATAGGAAGTCATGCTCGATAGCCTTTCCCTACACCCCCTCATGCTTACCCAATGCAGGAAGCAGGCCCCATCATACCGAAGACACCATCCGGTGCTATTCACGGCTATTGCAGGTAACGCATAGACACACCTGCCCAACCTCTTCCTAACACTGCACCCTGTCACTAGGGAGCACCTTCCAGCACCACTCTGAAGGGGGTGGAGCCTTCTTTTTTTTGTTTTGTTAGAAGGGGGGCTGTGTGGCCCCCCTTCTTTCACTATTTTTTGTGGCCCTGGGGACCCCATTCCCCAGGGCCTGGCCAGCCTTTTCTTTTTCTTTTTTTATTTTGGAGGAGGGCCGCGCGGCCCCCCTCCTCAGGCCTTTATCGCCCCGGGGATCCCATCCCCCGGGGCATTGCCTCGTTTAAAAAAAAATATATATATATATTCGGGAGGGGGCCGCGTGGCCCCCCTTCCCTGGGCCACTTCTGGCCCCGGGGACCCCATACCCCGGGGCCTGGCCAGCCTTTACTTTTTTTTTTTTTTAGGAGGGGTCCGCGTGGCCCGCTCCAGGGCCACTTCTGGCCTCGGGGGCCCGATCCCTCGTGCGCAGGCCCTTAAGTTGGGGACCGTGGGGGGAGCCTCAATGCCCCCATGGTCCCTGCCGGCTCCCCGCCTCCTGTAGGAGCCGGCATTGCTTTTGGGCAAGGGGAGCTGCTAACATGCAGCTCCCCTTGCCAAAAAGCAATTCTGCTTTGCTTCATGGAAGCGAGAGCAGGTTTCCTGCTTTTGCTTCCAAGAAGCAAAGCAGTGTTTGCTATGGGCTCCCGCCCTGCCATAGCAAACGGCAATGTCCCGGGAATGGGCACCCCGGGACATTGCAGGAGCCGGCCCTGGGGGGTGGCGGTCCCCAGGGCCATCTAGGGCTCCAGAAGGGGGGCCACGCAGCCTCCCTCCCTACATTAGCATAGCCCCAGGGAGGTGGCAGTCCCCGGGGTATGGGGGGGCCCGAGAGGCCCCCGCCTCATATATACTAAAGCCCCAGGGAGGTAACGGTCCCCGGGGCAGCGTGGGGGGGGTTGGAGCCTCCACACGCATTTTTTTTCAAGCCCCGGGGAGGTGGCGGTCCCTGGGGCTGCGAGGGGGCTGCGTGCCCCCCGGGCATAATATACTAAGCCCCGGGTATGTGGCAGTCCCCGGGGCTATGGGGGCCCCCGCGGGCCCCTGCATTTAATTTCCCCATGGCCCCCAGGACCTGGCCCACCTGGGGGCTCAAAGAAACGAAGTGCGGGAGCCCGTGCTTCGTTTTTTTTTTTTTTTTTTCAACAGGATTCGCGTACCCAGTGCGAATTCTGCCGATTTAAAAAAAAAAATGCTTTTTTTGGGCCTGAGCGTCCCTGTGGGACCCCCTGAGCAAGCCTAGGGGGTCAGGGTGTTTCTACCCTGCCCCCTTTTCTTGTTTTTACTCTTTTTTTTTACTGTTTTCTTGTGACTCAGTTACTGAGTCACAAGATGGCTGCCAACACTTCCTGGTTTGGAGTGTTGGCAGCCAATCAGAATTAAGCTTGTGCTCGGGAGGATTCGCGAATCCTCCTCGGTGCTCAGATATATACATTTTTATTTTTTGAATTTCTCAGCAACTACTGAACGGATTTACACCATTTAAAACAAAGGGTGCTTTCTGAACAAAGAACTACCTTTTTGCCAAATTTGGTGTAATTCCATTCAGCAGTTCGAGCTGTAGCCTGTTCCAAAATTTCCTATGGAAATTAACTTGGGGAAAACGCGTTTTGGGACTCCCGTTTTTTCTCGGCCCCCGCTTGACGAATCACCCCGAAACTTTCAAGACAGGAGCTGACCGGAGCTGGTCATTAGTTTGGAAAATCTCGCGAAGATTCATCAAACGGCGCCAAAGATATTGGCAAAAGAATAAATGATTTTTGAATAGCAACAAGGTCCTAACTATAACTACCTACTGGTGACCGCCAGTAGGTAATATATATATATATGTAGTGAGCAAGGCGGTCCACCGCCGAAACGCGTCTTGGTCTTCATTTGGAATTAAAACGTTCCGTGATATACTCCCACGGTGTCAGCGCCTGTGTTTTGTCGTCATACAGGATTGGAACTATATATATATATATATATTTATATATATTCACTGAAAAAACCATAGGTTTCAGGCACGTTATAGTTAGAAATTAGCATTTAAAAAACCTTAGAAATTCACAGAAAAAACCATAGGTTTCAGGGGCGTTATAGTTAGTTGGACATTTCACTCGTACAAAACCATAGAAATTCCCCGTTATAGTTAGTTCAGCTAACTATAACTCGCGCGCTCGCAATGCACTGCTGATGATGTCACATATTACATCACTCATGACATGGTCAGTGACATCACTCATGACATCACTGATGACATCTCAAATGACGTCACTGATGACATCATCCTTGTGATAGAGTGGCAGACCTCCTCTCACCCTAATATAACCTTTGATACACACACTCAAAAATACAAACTAACATTTTCAAAACAATGGACATACCAATACCAGTTACAACACACCTATTCAGTAATTCCAAGATCTACACACACATCCACTCATTCACCAACAGTCCCTATACAGTCACTCATACATGTACTCACTCATCATATGTACTCATACACCTATACATCCTGTTACACACCGCCACTCATCCATAGAGTTACTCACACACATAGTTACACATGCAAACAAAGTATCAAACATCCATTTACTTGCATATACAGTTATACAAACACTACCACACTTACTTCTACAGAAACTTACACATACTTACTCTCTTAAACAATCACTTATAGAAACACCTACTTATTTGTACAGGAACTCTTCCAATCTCTCACTCTCACATATACTCACTTATATACACCAATACTCACATATACTAGTTTAAAACATATATAGTTACTCATAAAGACACTATTGAGACAGTCATTCACTCACTAACACACACATGCTGTCTTCAACACATACAAACAGTGAGTCACTCATTCATGCATCTATGCACTAAGTAATACCCCCCACCGAACCATACAGACACTCAGACACTCATACTGATACTCAAAAAACCAACTAATAACCCATATAGACTCATGTAGCTACTCACCAACCCATGCAGCCACTTATACACAAAGTGAGACACTGATACAGATATTTTCATATTTAAACATTACTCACTAACCCATGTATTCACTAAGATACACTTAGTCAGTTATACAATCAATTTTACAAAAAAAAATCATCTATTTAGACACTTATATACCCATTTATTCTTCCACGACCTTGAGATATACATATATAAAACATATTTAATTTTCAGAAAAACACACATTCACTGGATGATGTCATCAGTGATGTCATCAGTGATGTCATTTGAGATGTCATCAGTGATGTCATGAGTGATGTCACTGACCATGTCATGAGTGATGTAATATGTGACGTCATCAGCAATGCATTATGGGCGCGCCAGTTATAGTTAGCTGAACTAACTATAACGCGGGAATTTCTATGGTTTTGTACGAGTGAAATGTCCAACTAACTATAACGCCCCTGAAACCTATGGTTTTTTCAGTGAATTTCTAAGGTTTTTAAATGCTAATTTCTAACTATAACGTGCCTGAAACCTATGGTTTTTTCATTGAATTTCTAAGGTTTTTTAAATGCTAATTTCTAACTATAACGTGCCTGAAACCTATGGTTTTTTCAGTGAATATATATATATATTTATTATACTATGTATACATGTGAAAATGTCTCGGTGGCACGGAAAAAATGGGTGGAACTGACGTCAGCACGCCGACGAGGTCCTCTTATGGTTCCGATGACGTCATACGGTGTCGCGAGCGGAGCCATGCTATTATGACGTCCTCGTTGATGTGGGAGAGCTAGGAAAGAATTTCCGTGGAATGCTGGTGCAGGGGATATTCACCTAAGTGTTCATGCTAGTCCTTTGGGAGCAACTGTTTATGTTGCCACTCCAGAAACCGAAACCAGTGATCCGAGGGCCGAGGCCCTGCAGATGGCATACGAGGTGGGGTGCCCAGTCGTGTGCACCGGCGGGGCAGCGAAGTGACAAGCACCACAACCCACAAAAAAGGTAACGAGGGCACTGAATAACACAGGATCTTCTCTTTGTATCTGGCAGGAACAACGAAGTTAAAATGCCCTAGTACCAAAATGTAGAATTAGTGCTACAACGGTCTTCAAGAGGACCTGCGATGCCGCTTCTGCCTCCCGTACCCTGGAGGTGGCACATGGGTCACGCGGTACGGTCATACTGTGGTGGGACGCACACTCGTTGACCTCTCATGGCACTGCTCCACACTTCAGGGAGGACGCTTTCCATTAGCTATGTTTTCTGATGACATGTCGCGCCGGCCCCGTCCAACAACAGAACTCCTTTAGATCCAAACAGACTCTTCCACTCTCTCACCGGAAGTGAAACCAGGCCACGCGGACACTTTCACAATACAACAGCCGGGAATGCACTTTTCGGTAAAAACCACATTCCTTCCTCTTAATTAATCAAATAAACGTCTCACTGAAGAACAGGGGCCAGCTTCGATCGGTAAACAGCCGTTACAACAACTTTTTTACTTTGCGATACCATTACAATGCATGTATTACCACGCATGCGTTGTACATCACAAAGTCATTACTACGCATTTTTTAGAACGCATGGTCATTTACCACGCATGCCTTTACAACGAATTTTGTTGTAAAGGTATGTATGGTAACTGACCATGCGTTCTAAAAAACATGTAGACGATCCATGTCGTTGTAAGGAAACAGAGGCTGATCCGTTTCCTCACAACGACGTGCACCGCCCCTCAGAGACGACGTGAAGCAGGAACCACGAGGAGAGAGGAACCACGGGGAGTGAGAGGTAAGGGGGATTGGGCATGGGGTGGGGGTTTCTTTTCTAGGGTTTAGGGTAGTGCAGTGGTGTTTGGGTGGTGTAGGCGGTCGTGCTGGGGGTAGTGTTTTAGGGTTTAGGGTAGTGCAGTGGTGTTTGGGTAGTGTAGGGGGTCGTGCTGGGGGTAGTGTTTTAGGGTTTAGGGTAATGCAGTAGTGTAGGGGGTCGTGCTGGGGGTAGTGTTTTAGGGTTTAGGGTAGTGCAGTGGTGTATGGGTAGTGTAGGGGGTCGTGCTGGGGGTAGTGTTTTAGGGTTTAGGGTAGTGCAGTGGTGTTTGAGTAGTGTAGGGGGTCATGCTGGTGGTAGTGTTTTAGGGTTTAGGGTAGTGCAGTGGTGTTGGTGCAGTGGTGTTTGAGTAGTGTAGGGGGTCATGCTGGTGGTAGTGTTTTAGGGTTTAGGGTAGTGCAGTGGTGTTTGTGTAGTGTAGGGGGTCATGCTGGGGGTAGTGTTTTATGGTTTAGGGTAGTGCAGTGGTGTTTGGGTAGTGTAGGGGGTCATGCTGGGGGTAGATTTAGGGTTTATGGTAGTGCAGTGGTGTTTGGGTAGTGTAGGGAGTCGTGCTGGGGGTACTGTTTTAGGGTAGTGCAGTGGTGTTTGTGTATTGTAGGGGGTTGTGCTGGGGGTAGTGTTTTAGGGTTTATGTTAGTGCAGTGGTGTTTGGGTAGTGTAGGGGGTAGTGCTGGGGTAGTGTTTTAGGGTTTAGGGCAGTGGTGTTTGTGTAGTGTAGGGGTAGTGTTTTAGGGTTTAGGGTAGTGCAGTGGTGTTTGGGTAGTGTAGGGGTTCATGCTGGGGGTAGTGTTTTAGGGTATGGCAGTGGTGTTTGGGTAGTGTAGGGGGTTGTGCTGGGGGTCAATTTAGGGTTTAGGGTAGTGCAGTGGTGTTCGGGCAGTGTAGGGGGTCGTGCTGGGGGTAGTGTTTTAGGGTTTAGAGTAATGCAGTGGTGTTTGTATAGTGTAGGGGGGTTTAGGGTAGTGCAGTGGTGTTTGTGCGGTGTAGGGGGTCATGCTGGGGGTCAATTTAGGGTTTAGGGTAGTGCAGTTGTGTTTGTGTTGTGAGGGGGTCGTGCTGGGGGTAGTGTTTTAGGGTTTAGAGTAATGCAGTGGTGTTTGTATAGTGTAGGGGGGTTTAGGGTAGTGCAGTGGTGTTTGTGTAGTGTAGGGGGTAGTGTTTTAGGGTTTAGGGTAGTGCAGTGGTGTTTGTGTAGTGTAGGGGGTCTTGCTGTGGGTAGTGTTTTAGGATTTAGGGTAGTGCAGTTGTGTTTGTGTAGTGTAGGGGGTCATGTTTTAGGGTATAGGGTAGTGCAGTGGTGTTTGGGTAGTGTAGGGGGTCATGCTGGGGTTAGTGTTTTAGAGTTTAGGGTAGTGCAGTGGTGGTTGGGTAGTGTAGGCGGTCGTGCTGGGGGTAGTGTTTTAGGGTTTAGGGTAGTGCAGTGGTGTTTGTGTAGTGTGGGAGGTCATGCTGGGGGTAGATTTAGGGTTTAGTGTAGTGCAGTGGTGTTTGGGTAGTGAAGGGAGTCGTGCTGCGGGTAGTGTTTTAGGGTTTAGGGTAGTCCAGTGGTGTTTGTGTAGTGTAGGGAGTCGTGCTGGGGGTAGTGTTTTAGGGTTTAGGGTAGTGCAGTGGTGTTTGGGTAGTGTAGGGGGCCGTGCTGGGGGTAGTGTTTTAGGGTTTAGGGTAGTGCAGTGGTGTTTGTGTAGTGTAGGGGTCATGCGGTAGTGCTTTAGGGTTTAGGGTAGTGCAATGGTGTTTGGGTAGTGTAGGGGGTAGTGCTGGGGTAGTGTTTTGGGTTTACGGTAGTGCAGTGGTGTTTGTGTAGTGTAGGGGGTCGTGCTGGGGGTAGTGTTTTTAGGGTTTAGGGTAGTGCAGTGGTGTTTGTGTAGTGTAGGGGGTAGTGTTTTAGGGTTTAGGGTAGTGCAGTGGTGTTTGTGTACTGTAGGGGGTCGTGCTGGGTTCTAGTGTTTTAGGGTTTAGGGTAGTGCAGTGGTGTTTGTGTGGTGTAGGGGGTCGTGTTTTAGGGTTTAGGGTCGTGCAGTTGTGTTTGGGTAGTGTAGGGGGTCGTGTTTTTGAGTTTAGGGTAGTGCAGTTGTGTTTGGGTAGTGAAGGGGGTCGTGCTGGGGTAGTGTTTTAGGGTTTAGGGTAGTGCAGTTGTGTTTAGGTATTGAAGGGGGTCGTGCTGGGGGTAGTGTTTTAGGGTTTAGGGTAGTGCAGCGGTGTTTGTGTAGTGTAGGGGGTCATGCTGGGGGTAGATTTAGGGTTTAGGGTAGTGCAGTGGTGTTTGTGTAGTGTAGGGGGTTGTGCTGGGGGTAGTGTTTTAGGGTTTAAGGCAGTGCAGTGGTGTTTGTGTAGTGAAGGGGTCGTGCTGGGGGTAGTGTTTTAGGGTTTAGGGTAGTGCAGTGGTGTTTGTGTAGTTTAGGGGGTTGTGCTGTGGGTAGATTTAGGGTTTAGGGTAGTGCAGTGGTGTTTGGGTAGTGTAGGGAGTCGTGCTGGTGGTAGTGTTTTAGGGTTTAGGGTAGTGCAGTTATGTTTGGGTAGTGTATGGTGTCGTGCTGGGGGTAGTGTTTTAGGGTTTAGGGTAGTGCAGTGGTGTTTGGGTAGTGGAGGGGGTAGTTTTTAGGGTTTAGGGTAGTGCGCCCAACCAGCCACAATATCCGTGGACAAAGGGGATCCTGACTCTTTGGAACGCTCCGTCAATTGAATAATTTGGGTCAAGGGCCCTACCATGTCCAAGACCTATCAATTCCTTTCATGGGATCCCTCATATACTTGGAGAAAAAGGTACATAGTTTCTCATCAATTTCAGGCGTGTGTGCCACCTTCCCCTTCAGTGAGGGCCTGGGGCATTCTCCCCTCATCCTATTCCTGACCTCCCTTTCAAGGGGTTGATGGATTTTCCCCACCACATACTCTGCCACTTTGGGGTCAGGTGTCCACTCCGCTGACCTAGGATGGTAAATTTGGGTAGGCTCGAACATGTCCGAGTGGACCCCGTCCCCAACCGGGGACTGAGAGGAGTGGGACTCTGGACGCCAGGGACGCCCTGAGTCCTTATCCTCAACGGAGGAGAAATCGTCCTCCGATACACCCTCTCCCTCTAAGGGAAACCCGCCGTCGGGTCTACAATAGTGGTGACAGTGTCGCAATTTTCTCCGGGCCCCTCCTCCTCCCGGCAGGGTGCATGTTTTAGCGTTCGCGCACTCTTGAGGAAGGTCTTCGTAAGTTTATGAAATCCTTCCAAGTGCCCCGCGTTATGCTTAATGGCCCTTTTATTCCCCATCTGGGAGCTACTGGGACCCGCCACCACCAGATCTGGGTCACTGAACACCCCAGGGATGCTTTTCGCCAGCTTATCAACCTGATCCCTAAGAGGAGCCAGCGCCCTAGAAATAGCCAGAGAGAGGGCTTGGTCCACTGCTGGAGGGAGAAGTTGGGGGGCCATTCCTCCTCCACTTCCTGGTAGGAGGAGGAAAAATGGTCTTCTGGAGAAGACATGATAGCAGAGGGTGTGAGCACAGAACAAATGCCCTTAAAATCCTTAAGGCAGCCCCCTCGCCGGTGCTCCAACAGCTGGGCTTTCCCCGAAGCTGTTATAAGAATAGACTGAGGCGCAATACCAATTACCACTACCAGGTGGCGCTGGTCACTAACGTGGCCATGTGGGGAAATCACCGCGTAGCGGTGTCAAAATTAGGCGAGGGTTGGTCAGGAATCAAGCGGATACTAAAGGAGTGACCGGATTCCCAAACGCGCGTAAAGACCAGCAGGAGCGCTCGACGGAGCTGCCTCGCTCGGACCAGACGCGCCTGACAGGATCTCACCGCACGCAGAGCACACAGCGGGAGAAACTGCGAGGGGGAGAACGCGCTCGGGCAAGAGCCTGCTGCGCAGGGAATATGAAACAATACCAAGGCAATAATGCTAATAACGTGCACAAGAAACCGCTATACAAACAGCAACAACGTCATATTAAGCCAAGAATGTAAGGAATGCACTTAACTGACGAGTAGTGAAGAAAGAGGAAGCGGAAGGGACGTCACGATATTATATACGATGGACTGTGATATGATTGGACTATAGTTGCCTTGGAGACTACCCCCTAATGGTTCATGGGTTGTGTAGTCTTTTGTTTAATGATTGTTGTGTTACGTTTTCTTTGAACTGCTATGCAAATAAAGTGAGGAAAGATATGCATAATCCTCGCCTCCGTCCTGCCATAGAATTCATTAAACTTTATTTGATCTGATTTAGAAACATAGATCATAAAAGTGTACATAAAAACAGTAAATCCTCTTTCCTATTACAATACAGTGAGAATTAATTAAAACCAGTAGGTAAAAATGGGTGTTACAAAGCCCGGTTCAGAGCAACTTCAGGTTAACAGAATCGTAAAGGTCAATGTTTCATAAGATCAATCTCATGTACTTCAGTGCAAAATACGCAATAAGGGGTCCAAGTAAGATGTAATGCTCCAATACCTGACCAGTTTGCACTATATAAAACTGCAGAAAAACTAAAAATAAAAAGTGTTTTGCACACTTCTGTCATTGGGCTATATGTGGGCTACATCTGGGTGATATTTGTGTTACATTTGGGCTCTTTTTTCTCTGGTGGCCATCTTGGGAGACTTATTTGTTATGAAGTTTCCTAATTTCGTCATTTACTGCAGTCTCCTCAGTAGGAAATGCTTTCAGTTTTTACTTTGATTCCATCAAGAAGGCATTCAGATGTGTCACACATTTGCCATAAATTCAGAATGTTAGCACTCTAGTTGTTCATTAGATCGCTGTAGTAAAGCTACTGCTCACCAGGGAGTTAACTGGAAGTCTACTGCTGGTATTGAAAGTGATTGTTTCAGTCTGCATGTCAGAATTTTCTAATGAAATAGAAGAGGATTTGAGATCTCACTTAAAACATGCCCTAAATTTTCTTTCTGCAGCACTAACCATAATTTCTTTGGCAAAATGAACCCCTCATTTTGTTCCTTTTTAAATTAAATGTTTTAAGTGTTACCAGTTTATTCCAATCAAGATGGCTTCAGGTGTGCCATAATTTTGTCATAAGTAAGACTGTTAGCGCTCTAGTTGTTCTTTAGAACACTCTGGGAAGCTGCAGTAGAACACAAAGGCATCAACTGACAGGCTGCTCCTGTTGAAATATAACAGGAAGATATTCGAGATCACACTTGAAACATGTCCTAATTTTTCTTTCTACAGCACTAACCATAATTTCTATGACAAAATGAACCCCTTCATTTTGTTCCTTTTTAAATTAAATGTTTTAAGTGTTACCAGTTTATTCCAATCAAGATGGCTTCAGGTGTGCCATACTTTTGTCATAAGTAAGGCTGTTAGCACTCTAGTTGTTCTTTAGAACACTCTGGGAAGCTGCAGTAGAACACAAAGGAATCAACTGACAGGGCCTGATTCACAGAACTAACTTACGTGAAATACGTAAAGTTAGTAATTTTCGGTATTCACAGAATACACTTACCACTACTAACTGTATGTCCGCTCCCGGGCCGGAGATTCCGGCCCTGTGGCGGAATTGGGCCGGAATCTCCGCCTCCGGACCGGAATAACCTCATTTAGGCCGTTTCAATGCTCAAACGGCTGAAATGAGGGTATTCCGGCCCGGAGGCGGAGATTCCGACCCAGAGGCGGAAATTCCGCCACAGGGCCGGAATCTCCGGCCGGGAGCGGACATAAAGTTAGTAGTGGTAAGTGTATTCTGTGAATACCGAAAATTACTAACTTTACGTATTTCACGTAAGTTAGTTCTGTGAATCAGGCCCACAGTCTCTGCCCTTGTTGGATGTACATGTTTTACTGAGAATGTCAGACTTCATTCTCACATGACTGAGAAAGATAATGTGAATTTACAGAAAATATGCTCTCATTTTAGCTTCTGGAGCACCTTCCAAAACTGTATGGGACAAGCATGTGAAAATAGTTTTCTCTCAAACATGATTCATGATATCCCAGCAGAAGGTTTTTCACATGGTAAAATCACCTTAGAACACACCACAATTCCTGAAATTAGTATGGTACCATCAACAAATGAATTCTAATGTAACTAAAGTCTGTTATCACCCTTTATAGTTCTCCTTTTGGTAACCCTCAAAATCTTTGATTCACTACAATGCATTTCAATGGGGTACTATCATTTATATTGGTCCCAAGATGGCTGCCAGCAATTCCAGGATGAAGTGCTGACAGCCAATCAGATCTCACGATGACATGTGTGGTTAGGCTCCGCCCAGATATATATGTGTTTTTACTTTTGATTTTCTCAGGAACTACTGAACGGATTTACACCATTTAACAAAAGGGTTCTTTCTGAACCAAGAACTACCTCTTTGCCAAATTTGGTGTAATTCCGTTCAGCAGTTCGGGCTGTAGCCTTGCATAAAGTTTCCTATGGGAAATTGATTTTTTGACTCTTATTTTTTAATTTCTCCGCAACTACTGAACGGATGTACACCATTTAAAAAAGGTCGCTTTCTGAACCAAGCGCTACCTTTTTGCCAAATTTGGTGTAATTCCGTTCAGCAGTTCGGGCTGTAGCCGTGTCTAAAATTTCCTATGGGAATTAACATGGAGAAAACACGTTTTGGGACCCCCCTTTTGTCTCGGCCCCCGCTTGCCGAATCACCCCGAAACTTTCAGGATAGGAGCAGACCGGAGCGCCCCACAACTTTTGAAAATTTTGCGAAGATTCATCAACCGGCGCCAAAGTTATTGGAAATAGAATGTTGCAAATTTCCTATGGAAAAGAGGTCCTAACTATAACTATCTACTGGCGACCGCCAGTAGATAATATATATATATATTCGTGGGGTTGAGGCGTAGGGGACCCGAGGTGGCCATTAACATCTTGATGATCGGGACTCTCTTGGCTCAAATCAGCCTTCTCCCTCCTTTTGCAAGGTATAACAGTACGCATTGAAGCGTTACATTGCTCCGCATTCTGGACTTCTTTTGAAATGCATACTGGGATGTTGAGTCCTGTAGACATCGGACCACAGCTGTAATCAATGAAGGCGGAGCTTGCTACACTCCAACCATTTGGAGCACCAAGAGACATTAAAAAGAGGGACGGAGGGTAACCCGAGGCAAGAAAGGCATCTGAGGAAGGCACACAGAATCGCCGAAATGCATAATGCCTAAGCCGTGATGAATTAAATGGTTACCTGGCATCCCCGCTGTGTCCTCTGGTCTTTTTCGTTTGGAAGGACTTTCTTTTTGATATTTTTCACGAGCTGTGCCTTAGCGCGTGACAACAGAGGACCCGCTTCACAAGTGGCCCGCAACAAGTAAAGGCATTGTGGCAGAAATCACCAAGGGATTGGTAGTTTGCTGGCCCACCTCGGGAGCATTACGGACAAGTGGCCACTGCTATCAGCAGTCCGTGACTGCACGGGGACGCTGGATCATTGCATCACATCGTCATGGCCCGGTTTGGAACTGTTCGTGGGGTTGAGGCGTAGGGGACCCGAGGTGGCCATTAACATCTTGATGATCGGGACTCTCTTGGCTCAAATCAGCCTTCTCCCTCCTTTTGCAAGGTATAACAGTACGCATTGAAGCGTTACATTGCTCCGCATTCTGGACTTCTTTTGAAATGCATACTGGGATGTTGAGTCCTGTAGACATCGGACCACAGCTGTAATCAATGAAGGCGGAGCTTGCTACACTCCAACCATTTGGAGCACCAAGAGACATTAAAAAGAGGGACGGAGGGTAACCCGAGGCAAGAAAGGCATCTGAGGAAGGCACACAGAATCGCCGAAATGCATAATGCCTAAGCCGTGATGAATTAAATGGTTACCTGGCATCCCCGCTGTGTCCTCTGGTCTTTTTCGTTTGGAAGGACTTTCTTTTTGATATATATATATATATATATATATATATAAAGATATTGCTTCTCTATAGTCAGTTTTCTCCGCTCAGGATAATTTCTAGTTTCCGTTAATACATTTTTTATTATCCAGAGACATTATTCTTCTTTCTTCATATAGGGTCACACTACCCATCTATTAAAGAAGGTTGCAGTGAGCCATAGAACGTTAATCCTCAAACTCTAGGTTGTCCATTCCAAATATCTCCCATCATAGGTATGATTCCTTATTCGTTATATACTGTTTCTAGGTGCACTTTTTCAATCTTACAAAGCTGTCAATTGGCCAGACTGTGTGCATATGACAATAATCATTGAGGCGGTGAATGGCATAACAAACAACTTGAATAAAGAGAAGCTACGGATGCTAGAGGTCCTTGATAACTCAGTCGTTTAAACTCTCAGTCATTGAGTACTTGTTTTCATCAGAGAAATAACCAAAAAACTAAATATGACTCCACCCACACCAGACCCTAGACTTGATGAGATAATATTATCATTTCAACAAATCAAAGAAGACCTTCAAGCTATACGCGACCTGATTACCCTTCAACCCAAGAACAAACTAGTTGAACAAGAATCCAAGACCAACAACCACAATACCCAATCAAAACTCTCCCCACAACAGCCTGCACGCCCTCAGAAACAGCAGTCCCTAAGATGGAGTACAGTACCATACTCTAATGCCTCAACCCGTCCTATACGAAGGAAAAATCCCCTATCGGATTTAGATTTACTCTCCCTACTTCACTCCTATGATCACCCACAACATACCCCTAACACAATACACTCAGACATACCTCCTACTCACTCACTAATTCAAACCATCACCTCCAACACTCACAGAGTGTCAAAACACAATGCGAGAAACATTGTGGAAAACAACCTGACGCGAGTACCTCTCACACAAGAGCCCAACCCAAATTCCATCAAGCCGCAACTTAAATGTATACTGCTAAATTGTAGATCAGCGGCAAGACATGCTGCTGACATAGCGGACCTCATCCTCACTCACGAACCTGACCTACTAATACTGACCGAAACATGGTTAAATGAATCATCCACTCCCATCCTCGATATATTGGTGCCCCCAAACTATAACATCATACGACTTGATAGAACTGACAGGCCTGGTGGCGGTATCGCCTCCATACATCGGACCTATCTCTCAGTGAACCGCACCCTCTCACCGGTTATATCTTCCTGTGAATACCTGCGCCTAGACATCACGAATAATAACAAACCATTGTGCTCATTGCACACAATGTACCACCCCCCTGGGGACAACATCACCTTCGTCGAACAGCTCATGGATATTGTATCTACTAATGCTGGACAACAAATAACACAAATATTCCTCGGAGACTTCAACCTCCACTGGAATGACCTTAATGATTCAGCAGTCACCAGCCTCAAAACTTTCCTCTCAGACCTCAACCTCACCCAAATCTGTAACTGCCCCACACATGATAAAGGCTCAACTCTAGACTTAGTCATCTCCAAAGCTGAAGCCACTCAGCTAGAAACGATTCTCCCCTGTGACTGGTCGGACCACCACATCATCACCTTCTTCATCAAGGAATCAGTAAAACCCCACTCTACCCAACCCCTGAGACCCAAAATTTGGAAGAGAAACCTAAGAAACGTCAGTGCAAACCTAGTCACAAACTCCAACCCTAACATCCTGCTTCCCCCAGAAGATCTATCTGATGTGCAAGATCTGACCGACCACTACTTCTGCTCCATAAACAAGGTCCTAGACAAAGTTGTGCCCCTGCAATTGAAAAGAGCCTCTACAAAAGACTCTAAACCATGGTACGATGGTAGACTTAACGAGGACAGAAGATCCCTTAGATTAATCGAACGACGCTGGAGGTCAGCGCCTTCTTCAGTCCACCTCAAATTGCTGAGAACCACGACAAACTCATACTACAGAAAGATCAGACAAGCAAAAGCAATCTTTTTCAGTAACCAATTAGACCAAGCAAAGAACCGCCCCAAAAAACTATTTGAACTAATCAAAGCACAATCTAAGGGCATACCTCACCCCCCCAAGCTAACTCAGACACACTACCCAATTGCGAAGAATCTGCCTCCTTCTTCATG
Source organism: Calotriton arnoldi (assembly GCA_963921515.1). Classification (NCBI taxonomy): domain Eukaryota; kingdom Metazoa; phylum Chordata; class Amphibia; order Caudata; family Salamandridae; genus Calotriton; species Calotriton arnoldi. Next base: position 696,388 of record CAWUFW010007608.1, on the reverse strand, counting down.
CTGAAGACAGAGAACATAAAAGCGGACCTGCTCAAGGACTTAAAAACCCACTCTGACATTCACATGGACACTTCATCCACCCCCCCGGGAGCCCAACCTATTTGCTCCCCTAAGTTTTGCTTCGAAAACAACGCCTCCTGGTCCTCCTTCACCACATACAGTGAAGAAGCGATATCAAAAATGCTCACTTCTCTGAACCCCTCCAACCACTTCACAGACGCCCTTCCCGCAAACCACATAAAAGACTTCATTCCACTACTATTGCCTCTACGGACCAAGATTATAAATATCTCTCTCCTGCAAAGAATCATCCCAGATATCCTTAAATCTGGGCAGGTATCCCCCATCTTAAAGAAGCCAACGTCCAACCCAGCGGACTTAAATAACTACTGCCCAATATCCAACATTCCTACGCTGGCCAAACTATTAGAAAAATGCGCTCACACACAGCTTAGCAAACACATTGACCACTTCAAATTGCTTAATCAATACCAATCCGGCTTCCGCACAGGATACAGTACGGAAACAGCCATGACTCACATTATAGATGACGCTCTAAAAATCCTTGATCAAAATGAAGCTTGTCTGCTAATCCTGCTTGACCTATCCTCAGCTTTTGACACCATCAAGCACGACAACTTACTAGATCTCCTGAAGCACAGAATGGGTCTATCTGGAACAGTTCTAAACTGGTTCTCTTCATTCCTACAAAATAAATCACAAAGATTCAAGGTTAAGCAATCCTTGTCCAACCCCGTCCCAGTCACGCTAGGAGTCCCACAAGGATCGTCCCTCTCTCCTACACTCTTCAACTTATTCATGGAACCACTCACCGACATCCTCGGCTCCTCTAATGCCCAATACCACATGTATGCGGATGATACACAAATATACTTAAAAATGCATTCTCTAGAGAACATCAAATCTCTCAATGTAACGCTACAAAAAACTCAGATCTGGCTGGCTGAAAACCATCTGAAACTAAACACCCTCAAAACCGAATTCCTCCTTATCGCACCCCCCAACCAATCGATAATCATTTTGGACTGGCTGAAACACCTCACAACACTCAACTGCCAACCTCTTATTATCGATTCAGCGAAATCATTGGGAGTAACTCTCGATAAAAATCTCAACATGCAGAAACACATCAGCAGCGCTACAAAAGGAGCAAATTTTCAAATGAACACTCTAAGAAGACTAAAACCCTTCCTACCCGTAAACGACTTCAAACTTGCAGTTCAAGCTCTAGTACTCCCTAGAATTGAATATGGGAGTGCTGCCCTTTGCGGGCTTCCCAGATCGACGACGGCACCCCTAAGAGCCTCAATCAACTCAGCTGCTAGACTCATCACGGGCTCCAAAAGAAACTGCCACATCTCCCCGGACCTTAGAGCCCTCAACTGGCTACCCTTCGAAGCCAGAGTTCAACTAAAAATCACCTGCATGACGCACAAGGCCATACATCACAATACTCCGACCTACCTGGCACAGAAATTGGTACTTTTGTGTGGCAACAGATCCTCCAGAAGCGCCAGTAACCTTCTACTGAAACCACAACGTTTCTCCAAGAAGAAAACATACAACCGAGCCTTCTCCGGGATTGGTCCCAGGATCTGGAACTCTCTACCTCCTGAAACCAGACTGAATCCCTCTATTATATTGTTCAAAAAAGAAGTGAAATCTATTCTCTTATCCAAATTCACATGAACCATAGGTACGAATTGTAATAATTGTATGATATGCTCTGAACATAACTATTTCTGGTAATTTCTGGTGTTGTTTACTATATCTGCTTGTAAAGCGCTCTGATACCCGCAAGGGTCTTGTCCGCGCTATATAAAACCTTCAAAATAAATAAATTAAATAAAATAAATAAAGAGACTGTTATGGTCATCCTAGAGTGTGTTTCACTTTCCAATGTAGGAGATCCCATTATGAACAGATCAGAATTGTTCATCAGACTCTGAGCACTTCCTCGGGATGTGATTCTATTCCATACCGTATTTAATGCTCTGAAGTTAAATCCCTCTCAAACTGAAGATCTGTGGTTCATTCTATTAATTGATGTGCCCTCTATTCAAGGAGTCTTTCTTTTACTTCTGCTTTTGGAATTACCATGCACATTTTGAAATGGCACTCTTTCTTGTTCTTTTATTAACTTTAGATTCAGCTCTCTGTACGGAATCTTGTTACTCCGCACTTAGTTAACTTAGTTAATGGCAATTCATTCTGCTCTATAAGACCAAGGTTATTAATTCCTCTTCTGATTTCTGTTTCATTGTCATGATGTTTGTAATTTTAAAATTGGTAGGTATGAATACTCATTAGTGGGTTATTTCACTAGCATTCCTCTCTCTCTGAAAAGGTGGTTTAATGCCACTACATATCTTGTTTTGTGTACCATACAGTTACATTATGGTACCCCTTCTGATTCATCTGCCCTGCCTTCTCTGGTCCTTTCATTCGCAGTTCTGGCTTGCATGTCACAGAAGGCAATTATCGAGTTGCAATCTACTTATATCACCTGCAAACCATGGCGTCCCGGGGCCATGATGATAACATGCACGAAGTCATTGCTGTGGTTAGAAATGGAAATTGTGCATAATTATGCAAAATGTAAGTCTTATTTCGTGCTGTAATTTAGTGTGAAATGAGTTCTCGCATTAGTGTTTGACAAGAGGATAATGCATTTCACACTAACAAATAGTGTAAATAAGCAAAACCACCGCGAACAACAGCCGTTTGTGTTCTTTTGTACCCACGCTTTCGCTGTAAATTTTTACTGTGAATGGCACGTTCACCGGCAATATTTACTGTGAATGGCATGTAATAATGCGAAGTGGCTTAATGGCATAATTTCGGGAATTTCGACTAACAAGCATAATGCAAAATTCCCAAATTACATCAGCATAATTTAAATTTCGCCCAGGCCGAATTTTGTATAGCTCTTTGCAGGTTTATTATGTATAAAGCATTCCTCTTTTTATATTTATTTGTAGTGCTTTATCATACAATTCCTTTTATTTGTATTGCTATGTTTTAATTTTTATGATTTGTGCTTACATTTTACGTACACAGCTTTATTTTATTGTTTTTAATTGCTATATACAGATATTCTTTTCACGTGGAAGAGGGTGTAAAATATAAAATATATAAATAAATGAATATTAATTTGAGACAAATTCACCAAAGTAACAGTTGTGCCTCGAAGACACCATGAACTTCCATGAAAGTTTTTTCCCCCTAAAAGCCTGAACCTCTGCAAGCAATATCTTTGCACAAAAAGGTGTTTTGAAAAGCTGATTTATTTCAGGAAGCCAATTACTTTGGTAATGCTCCATTTTGCCTTCTCTGTCCCATAGTTCTATAGTGAGAGGCGGAGCTGGAACTCTATCATCATTCTCAATCCAATTTGGTGGGCCTAGTGGATTTGTATGGCTGATTTCCATTCCAAGATGGCTCCTGTACCTGCTGTGATGTCAGTTCCTGTTTCCTGGAAACTTCTATGCCGCATGGTACTCCAGGAAGAGGCAGAGTGGGCTATGTCATTCTTCCCAATATCAATATGGTCAGAATAGTGGATTCCTATGGTAGCTTTCCAATCCAAGATAGCTTCTGTACTTCCTGTCTCTTTAGTGTAAAACTGCTGAATTCAGAAAAAGGTGAGTCGCTTGCTCTACATTTGTGTCCCCTTGTTTGTCCTCAGGATTTCCTCAGATTGAAGAATCTTCTGCAAGTCTCTCCTGCTAGTCTGCTTATTCTAGAGTCTTTACAGCAACTCCTAAACTATTCTCTACAATTTTTAATTTCCCATCTGCCTCTGAAATGTTTTCCTCTCTTGCAACATTTCCTGAGGTCTCCTGCTTTCCCCATACTGCTTGATCTGCATAGGTGGCTTAGTGGTTATAAGTCATACCAGCCTCAGGCAGCACTGAACGCAAGACAAACGCCTCAGCCCAGTCCGAAACATGACAGTAATGGAAGTCCTTCATATGTACTTGTGTTATAGGTGTTTCTCAGTCTGACCACAAATACACCCAATGTAACTTTACATCTGTGGAATTCCCTTATGCTGTTCATCATGCAGGTCTTGAGTGACATTAAGGAGATCTTCCAAAATCTCAATCAGCTGAACTTTACACTGTGGAATTCTCCAATTTCGTTTACCATATAGCCCTTGATTCACATTGAGGGGATCTTCCAAAATCTCAAACAGCTCCTTTGGTGTTGAATGTCAACATTGCAAAAACCTTCTTTTGATCATTATGGCCAACCACAATGTCATGATGTTGTCAGATACAGGTTAAGGCACACCATGAATTGCAAGTGTTTGTACTCCTTCTATGAGGCTCTTTGGAACACTTGAACAGACCACATTACACTACTCTGGGAAACGACATTAACAACACAGTGCACACCACGCATGTCGTTTCAATGCAAGCGTTACCATGATTGCCTTTACAATGCATATGCCTTTACCACACATATTCCTTTACATCGCATGCCTTTACAGTGATTTCCATTGTAAAGGCTGTAAAGGTATATGTGTGCCAAAGGCAGTGAGCGCTCTACATTCAGAGAAGGTGTTGGAGACTTCCTGCATGGACAAGAACGGATGGAACAGCTTGGTGAGTCGTATTTTTGTTATTTTTAGGGCTAGGGTCGGGATAGTTTTAAGGCTGGGGGCCGGGTTTTAGTGCTCAGTGCAGCAGTCTGGGTAGGTTTTAGGGCTGAGGGTTGGTTTTAGGGCTCAGGGTGAGGGGCTGGGGTGTTTTTAGGCCTTGGGTCAAGGTACTTTTTAGGACTGCGGGCTGGGTTTTAGAGTTCAGGGCGGGGAGTCAGGGTAGTTTTTAGGGCAAAGGTCGGGTTGTTTTCAGGGCTGGGGACCGGGATTTAGGGCTCAGGGCGGGGGCTGGGGACTAACCTTTAGTGCGCATATCCCTTTACCAATCACACCTTTACAATGAAATTTGTTGCAAAGGCATGCGTGGTAAAGGCATGTGTGGTAAAGGCGTGGTCGTAGTAAAGACCATGTTGTTAAGGCATGCAAAGTAATTGCATGCCTGGTTCTGTCATACAACCTAGTACTCTTTGTGCCCTGTAATCAGTGCCACGTCAGTTCAACCTGATGAAAAGTTACCACAAAGTAGGTATGTTCCTCAGTATGGAAACATGCATATAGACATTCTTAAACACAGCATTGATGTGGGAAAATTAAAGATTAACATAATAGAAAATTCCCCATCTTGACTTTCTATGAGGTGATATATGGAAGCCCTTGAATGGAGTCCCAATAATGATGAAGATAGGCAGTGTTTGGCCCTCCTAGAGTAGAATGTCAGTGTTGGCTCTTTTCAAACACACAAGACTTTCTATCATACTCTGTTGGTGTTGTTATTCACAGTTGGTGATGTTAGCATGGTTCTTTGGGTCTTTCTCAAAGCAGATGTGGTTTTATAAGCACAGCCCTGGAAGAGGACCTGGCACTGCTCTGTATATGTAGCCATAGTACAACAGTGAGGAATGTGAAGATTTCTGAGGGGTAGATCATTCAGTGCCTGATTATTGGGTATGATCAAGAAGGGAAGAATGCATCTAGGGTGTTGTCCTCCTGTGCGATTGAACTGTTAGTTTTAGTGCACCTCAGTATCTGTCATCCAAATTGCCAACTAAACATTTCGTTTGAGAGGTGAAATATGGCCTTGGCTGCATCAGCACTGTTGATATTCAGTTTAAATTTCCAGCACTTTAAAGAATGATGTAGATAGATTTCGGAATGTATGCAAGCTTGGTTAGTGTGTTGCTGACCGTGGTAGTGAGTCTAGAGGTAAGTACCAGTGTTCATCCTTATTATTCGAACTTGGAAAACCATAATACTTCTTAAAGCAGCCAGATCCCTTAGGTAGTGCATGTAGTGTCTTTGATAGAAATATATGTGCTACTGCGGGCTAACTATGTCTATTGTTGGCCTTTAGAACACATACCTTACATAGAAGCTTCTCTTAAAAAGATATTTTTTTGCTGGTAAAAATCAAATGTCTTATTTCAGTTGCATTATATTTACTGGTTTTCTGTGGTGAAAAAGATTTTTAATTCTCTTTGAGGTGTTCACAATATTTCAACACATTTTTCCTAATATCTGCTTACATTCCTCCGCCTTTTGACTGCATAGATGTATCCTGGTTGCAACACATTACTCTACCATACACTTAGGTCGGTAACCAGTATTACAATTGTATAAAGCAATCCTAAGTGAGAACATTACCAAGAATAGTTCTTTAGACAACAATAGGTCAGTTAAAGTGAGCTGAAATTGGTTAAATTCTTCACGAGCTTAGAAACCGATGACTAGTGTTACATTCTTCTCCTTTCAATAGCATTTAGGAATTGACTACATCATGTGTGGTGTGTGATCTAGCAAAGGCAATACCCTGTCTTGAAATATAAGAGAGAGCATTTTAAAATAGTTATTATAGGTCAAGAAACCATTAAGTGTTATTGCCTCACAGTTGCAGAAGCTGTCAGAGAGAAAAAAGCAACCCTCACGGAGGACCAGATGTTCAAGCACATTTTTGGTCGCAGACAGGCTCGATTTGTAGAATAGGGCAATTTGCAATTGAAAAATGTTTCTCTTATGTACAAACACCAAAATTGCTATTCTGTAACAATTAACCAAATGCAATTTGGGTTTGCAGCCTGTTAGAAATGGCGTTTCTGGTTGGCTAGGGCATACACCTAAGCCAGGCAGAACCTGCCACTCCTAGTCAGGGTAAGGGAGTTACACACCCAAGATAACCCCTGCTCACCCCCTTGGTAGCTTGGCTAAGCAGTCAGGCTTATCTCAGAGGCAATGTGTAAAGTGTTTGCGCAACACACACACACCTGTGACACCGTAAGCGCACCACAAAAGAGACTGCACACAAGGTTATATAAAAATAGCCTTTGTATTATTTACACACACACAAAGCACATTAGACCATAAATCACTGGTTAGCATGTAAAACACATTTAGACCACATATCATAAATCAGTGCACCACTAGGCGCTTGTCATAAAGAAGGCGTTTACAAACAGTCTGCAATCACATCACATCCCCGTCCCACTAAGCACCTGTCATAAGGAGGCGTAAACCATAACTCATCATCATGCAGTTTATCATCAGGATACATGTAGTGCACACAATTTATCATCAGGATACATCAATCAATCAATCAATCAGGTTTATAAAGTGCAGCTAATCACCTGAGGGGTCTCAAGGCGCTGAGGAGAGGGGGGGGGCGGCAGCTCCAGGAAGATCACTGAGCTCCGTCGAAGAGCCAGGTTTTGAGGTCCTTAGGAATTTGGGGAGCATTGGTGTCTGTCGGAGGTGGAGGGGGAGGAAGTTCCATGCCTTGGCTGCGAGGAGGGAGAAGGTGCGTCCTCCCGATCTGGTCTTCTAGATGGTGGTACTGTCGCAAGGAAGAGCTGGGCTGAGCGGAGGGACCTTTGGGGTGCGTGGAAAGTGAGGCGTGGTTCATGTAGGCAGGTCTGGTGTTGTGGAGGGCTTTGTGGGTGTGGGTGAGTAGTTCGAAGGTGATTCTCTTCTCGGCGGGGAGCCAGTGTAGTGTCCGGAGGTGTTGGCTGATGTATCAGTGGCGCGGTAGGTTGAGGACTAGTCTGGCGGTGGCGTTCTGGATGTTCTGGAGTTTGCGGTGAGGTTCTTGTTGATTCCGGCGTAGAGTGCGTTTCCGTAGTCCAGTCTGCTGCTGATGAGGGCGTGGGTGACGGTTTTCCTGTGTTCGAGGGGAATCCAGTTGAAGGTCTTTCGGAGTAGGCGGAGGGTGTGGTAGCAGGAAGAGGTGATGGCATTGATCTGGCGGTCCATTTTGAGTTGGGAGTCCAGGATGATTCCGAGGTTGCATGCGTGGTCCGTGGGGGAGTTGTAGGCAGCTGTTCTTCATCCACCTGGCGACTGCATCCCTTCTGTCTTGAAAGTTATGTTTGGAGAGGTTGGGCTTGCTGGACAGGAAGAGGATGAGTTGGGTGTCGCCTGCGTACGATACGATGTTGAGTCCGTGTGATCTGACGATGGATGCGAGCGGGCCATGTAGATGTTGAACAGGGTCGGGCTGATGGAGGAACCTTGGGGGACTCTGCAGGTGGTCGGTGTGGGTTCCGAGAGGAAAGGAGAGAGTCTGACCCGTTGAGTTCTGCCGGAGAGGAAGGAGCAGATCCAGTCGAGGGCCTTGTTCCGGATTCCCGCGTCGTGGAGTCTGTGGTCTAAGGTGCGATGAGAGACTGTATCGAAGGCCACGGGGAGGTCCAGGAGGATGAGGGCCACAGTTTCTCCTCTGTCGAGGAGGGATTAGATGTCGTCTGTTGCGGCGAGAAGGGTGGTTTCAGTGCTGTGGTTCTTCCTGAAGCCTGATTGGGAGGAGTTGAGGATGTTGTTTTCTTCTATGAAGGCGGCAAGTTGACTGTTGATGGCCTTTTCCACGACTTTCGCTGGATATGGGAGCAAGGAGATAGGTCTGAAATTTTTGAGGTCAGTGGGGTCCACCGAGGGTTTTTTCAGGAGAGGGTTGATCTCGGCGTGTTTCCAGTCGTCGGGGAAGGAGGCGGTCTTGAAGGAGCAGTTTATCATTCGCGGAAGCTCGGGGGCTATGATGTCTGCGGCTCTGTGGTAGATGTGATGAGGCAGGGGTCCATGGGGGCCCCGGAGTGGGTGGTCTTCATAATCTTTAGGGTGTCCTTGATGCTGAGGGCGGTCCAGCTGTCCAGTGTGGGCTGCGTGGGGCTGGAAATGGTGGGAGAGGGCTCCTCGTAGAGTTTGTTGTCGTCGAAGTTGTCATAAATGGTCTCGATTTTGTGGTGGAAGAATGCGCTGAGTCTGTCGCAGAGGTCCTGGGAGGTTGGGATGTCAGTAGTCTCGCTGTTGGGTTGGGTGAACTCTTTGATGATGCCGAAGAGTACCGTGCTGTTGGGTGCGTGGGTGGAGATTCTGTCCTGGAGGGCCTTCTTCCTTGAGTATCTGATGAGTTTGTGGAGGGCGGTGGTGGCTCTTTTGAAGTTGTCGAGGTCTGCTGGGTTTTGGAGTTCCTCCATAGTTTTTCGAGGCGTCTTCAGGTGCGTCTAGATTCCCGGAGTTCGGTGGCGAACCAGCTGGCTTTCTTAGCGTGAGGGTTGGAGGCTTTCTTGAGGGGGGGCGATGATGTTGGCGCAGTCGGTGATCCAGCTGTGTAGGGTGTGGGCAGTGGTGGTAGGGTCATCATCTGTGGTGGTGAGAGCGGAGTTGCTGAGGGCAGCTGCGGCTGGTCGTTGGAGATACTGGTCCAGTTTCTGCATTGGAGCTGGTGTGGACGTCTGCGGGAGATGTTAATTTTGAAGGTGAAGTGTACGCAGCGGTGGTATGTCCATGGGAGTTCGGAGGTGTGGCTGAAGAGTTTTAAGTGGGGTGAAAAAAGTGTGGGTGTCTACAAGGGGCATGCATGGCCTATGTAATTAGGTGTATGGCTTAAACACAAACTATATTTCTCCACTGGCAGCACTTTGCTGGAAGAATAACTTCAAAACAATTTTTTTGCCAGCCTATATCACACTCTACAACTGGGGCAGAAATGTGCATGGTGCCATCACAACAGAATGCCCCGTCTTCAAGCAATGCTAACAAGTTCCTGCAGTGTTCTGGTGGTAAAAAGAGTACCTCTTAACTACTATGGCCTGAAACTCATCCTATGAAAATGAAACAATGAATGAACATGTCAAGTTCACGGGGGCTTTAAAGACACTCCTATTTACCATTTAACTCAGCTAGGACACGTACGGATGCCACCAGCTGGAAACGATAGTGCTTTAGCAAATCCCCTTTGACATAAAAGAATAACTTACTACCAAGACCGAAAAACGGGGGGAGGGAATTAACATTGGAAAAACAGACTTTTTTTAACGTATTTGTAAAAGCTAATAGGACTCAGTCTATAAGAGTACCTCCAACAAAAAGTTACCAATCACAGGGGCCAATTGGCATTTATCTCACTTGCTGGAGGTACTCGGTACGCCACTCATCATCAACTTAGATCTGACCTTGGTTGTAGTTTTAAAATATGTGCTAATGTGGAGGTGCAGAATTGAATCAGTAAAACTGTGTACTTTTCAAAAACATGAAGCACTATCCAGGGTATAGCATGGAAAAGAAATGCATTGTCGTTTGTGTCTCACTTTATGCACTCAACTATTGTGGTAATATTGGCCTCATTTATACCCAAAAGAGTAACTTTAATTAACGACTGTCAAACCTCAGACGGAGAGTGCAGCAGGTTCATATCAGAAAGGCAGATTGAGTTTTGTCACTCAGTCTAGCGAATGTTAAACGGCTGGTATGTTATGTATGCAGCGAGTAACAACATCACCTCAATAAAACTATGAGGGCTGCAGCAGAATCTAGTGTGTGTCTGTTATGTTGGCGAAAGACACTCTGAGTTTTAAAGCAGTTCTGGCCAAAAAATGCTTTCATTTGTCAAACCGTGTTTTATGTAGCACATTGTAACGCTTTTATTTTCTAAATGCCACAGTCTTTTCCAAAAACAGAGAGGACCACAAGCCGAGGTGCCGATATGCTGTGCTGCAAAGGTAATGCAGTTTTTCAAGCGTTATGGCTAAAATTGAACCATGGGAAGTGTTCCCTACTGTGATAGCGCCTCAACAAAACCTTCCAGTCTAATTTGCACTATCTATAAAACTGTTCAAGACTTAGTGGGCCAACACTGCCAGCAAGATATTAACCTGAGGCCAGGGAAATAAAGGCACCTCCTCTGGGACAAACTGCCGGCCCACTCACTCAGATAGGCGCTCGGCTTGATGTGTGTGATAATTAAGCATTGCGGGCCTGCTGCGGAGCAGAGAGATTGTTAACGGAGATGCGTATGTAACCTTCAAATCGTAAGTACCAATCCAATCAGGATTGACTCAACCCTTCCTAGTTCTTGCACTTATAGCACAGAGTACTACATTAATGCAACAAGCAGAAGTCGAGTGTTCTGTTGATGTTCTGCTGGTGTGGTTTATTTATGCGGCTGAATTCAACTTTGTGCAGCATGACTTCATGTAGAGATGCTCTCTGTAACTGTAGGCTGGCTGAATCATGCCGCGCTTTAAAAAGTAAAGTACATTAGGAAGCCAACGAGAAGGAACAGTGAGTGACACTTCACTTACTCTGTATCAGCTGCTGCGAGCACTATTGACGGTGCGGGCCAGCTGCGACGACTGCCCTGGCACAGTCCCAGGCAGTGCCATGACCGCAGTCCGGATGAGACACTCCAACCGATGTGCGTGGGTGGCATTGGCTGCACTGGAGTGCAGGGTGGCTTCTGAGGCAGTCATGCACCACCACCCTCCTGCCACGGCCGAATCATTATGCCGGCCGGGCCGCGTGTTGCGAGCTGCAGTGGCAGGCTCCCAGTGCGCAGGCCTCCAAAGAACTTAAACTATGCTGCACAGCCACGTCCCCCAATGGTGCCTATGGTGATTGGGCAGTTAGATCATGGGCCAGACTCATGACCTGACATCAGTGATTGACGGTGTCGGATGGAATATTGTAGCTAGCGGCGAGCTGAGCCAGCCCCCTTAGCCTGCCATGAGCTGAGCCAGCCCCCAAGTTAAGAGCTTGGGAGTCAGTAGAGGTGTTAAATTGCAGCGCTCCTGCACACAGCTGAGGAGCTATAAATGCGTGACAATGCATTTCAGTGCGGTGATGCAGATCACCTCACTGAAATGCATTAGTCTAACGCCTGATACGTGGTACTTGGCAGGGCTGAAGCCCTTTGGGATTCTTCACAAGCAGGATACCACAGCACGGCAAAAAGAGTCAGTCCTTTTCCTCCACCACAGACAGAAGCAGCAACTGCAGGCCAACCAACCCCTCACTCAGAAAAGGCAGCGCTCCTCACACAGTCCTTTGCTCTTCTTCTTGGCAGGGTCCTCTTGTTCCTTGAAGCAATCCCAAAATCCTGAGGTTTTAGGTCTAACACTTGAACCCCTAAATGTCTTTGTTCTCTTGGTGGCACAGGTCTTTGAACCCAGTCCAAACCAATTCTGCATTCACTGGTGCAGCATGACCACAGGGGGCGGAGACAGCATTGTGCAAAAGGAGACACAGGTTATTCAGGTGTAAGTAACTCTCCTCCCACCACTCTAAATGCAGACCATGTCTATTCAGCCCTGTGCTGAGTCACCCAGGCAAGGCAGGGCACAGCTCAACCTCCCCCCTCAGTGACTGTCTAGAGAGAATGCACATCTCAGCTACTGTCACCCACACACCAGACGCTGAATCCACAAACAACCAGAGGCACACAGAATAGTGAAGTAAGAAAATGCTCACTTTCTAAAAGTAATTCTCAAAATACTCAAGTGACGAGCAAATGTACTGAATTCACAGGCTTGTGTGATTTATTCTACTTATCTTAGATTATTCCATAAAATTAAATTCATTCAAATCATGTCAAACATCAAGGAAAACACAGAATAATGGAACAATTATAGGTTACATGGGTTGCATGAACATTTCATGAATATACAAATAAATGACAAACATCAACATATTTTACAAGTGTGTGTCAAACATCGACAATTATTAAGAATTCACAGTTAGTAAAGCATAGATCACTCAACATAAGGCACCAGTCCTTGATTCAAAAATGATAATGGCACTTAGGCGGAGAAAAAGAACCAAACTGTCAAAACACTACTTATGTGTTATCTCCTGCCTATATGCACAGCTCTGGGGACCTCTAATTCAGAGTATTGGCAACAAGGGAGGGAAATTAATTAAAAACTTTCTCCCTGAGCACTTGAGGATATCTTATCCCAGACGCCGTAGTCAACGCGTTTCCAACCCCATCACCATTAAGGGGTTTTCATCAGGACCTGGACGTGGTGGTCTCTCTTTTTTTGGCTGCAGTCTTCCTTACTGGTTAGGAATTTACTGATAAAGTAGAGGTTGTATCCTGAGTCAGATGGTGTTATCAGTTTCAAAGGTCAAATCGGGTGATCACTGTACGAACTCTAAGAATTGTTGAAGTACCTGGTTCAAAAGTTGATGCCGGATCCAGTCGATTAGAGCTAGAGTCTTGTCACTTGAGTATTTTGAGAATTACAGCTACTGGATACTTTTTTCGTATACAAATTACTAGTGGTCTTATCCAGTTAGCTTTGGACCCAAGCCGTCCGTAGGTTCCACTTTCTAAAAGTGGCATTTTCAAACATAGGATTTAAAAACCACCTTTACCAAAAGGTGCGTTAATAAATTCTGAGTTCAGAGAGTCCAAACATCCTTTTCCTATCTTGTCCCTATGGGATGTTACACATGTAAATATGGTACAGTGCAACCCCAATTATAAGCCTATGGGACAGATAGCCTTTTCAACAGTGAAAAATGAAATACACAGTATTTCACTATCAGGACATGTCCCACACACCAGCACATTTCCTACCTTTCATATACACTGCACCCACCCCATGAGGGTACCTTGGGCCTACCTTAGGGGTGCCTTAAATGTAAGAAAAGGGAAGGGTTGGGCCTGGCAAGTGGATGCACTTGCCAGGGCAACATGACAGTTCACAACTGCATGTGCAGACACTACAGTGGTAGGTCTGAGATACATTTATAGGGCTACTCATGTGGGTGGCACAACCAGTGCTGCAAGCCCACTAGTAGCATTTGATTTACGGGCCCTGGCACACACCGTGCACTTTACTAGGGACTTACCAGTAAATCAAATATGGCAATCATGGATAACCAATCATTGTCACAATTTATACAGACAGCATATGCACTTTAGCACTGATCTGCAGTGGTTAAATGCCGAGAATCCTATAGCCAACGAAAACAGGGTCAGAAAAATAGGAGGCAAAAGGCAAAATGTTTGGGGATAAACCTCCCGATAATTTTTTTTTTTAATATCCCACTTTTCTGTTCTGAAGTGTTGACATGTATGGGTATCTGCGTCAGGGACGTTTTAAGGATTTTGGGGGCCCTGGGCCAAATGTATTTTAGGGGCCCCAGTTAGGAACAGCTTTGATTTTATGATCCAGTTTCAGCTCTTTCAGGCCCTCTTTGGTCAAATTCTAAATGTGTGTACATCTGATATTCAGGCATTGTGATGTGTTTTTTCAGTATTGTAACAGCAGCAGCTCACTAATATTACTGCAAATAATCTCTGTTACACCCTCCCATTTCTCTTATGTGAGGCCCTGTACTGATCTAAAAGAAACTTTTCATATGGATGTTGCATGAAAAATAAACACATTTTGTCTGCAAAATGGCTGTAATAGACTCTCACTCATTAAAATAAATGATAGAAAAACGCTATTCATAACAATCTGTTTAAAAATTATTTAAGGTCATCAGTACAAACCTTTCTGCAGAACATAGCTGGCTCTATCAAGGGGGCCCTGGGCCAGAGCCCACTTTGCCCATGCCTTAAAACGTCTCTGATCTGCATCAAAGGGGTGTGCAATGGGTGTTGCTGTGGGCGTTCCAGTGCAACACCCATTGCTTTTTGACGCTGCCCCAGATTTACAAGGAGGTGAAAATCTGTGGCCGTGCCAAAAACTAACCATGCAAGAACAGACGTTAGAATGGCGAAACAAGGAGAAATGCTTTTATTTCTCCTCGTTTTTGCTTTTCTATGTGTGCTGCATTCTGCAGCACATATAGAAAGAGCAAAACACCATTAATGACTGTTTATGTGCAGGAAGGTGTCCCTTCCTGTTCATAAACAATCATTATATGATGACAATTTGCTACTTCTATGAGTGCTGCAGTCTACAGCACACATAGAAGTAACAAATAGCCATTATGGATTGTTTATGTGCAGGAAGGGACACTTTCCTGCACATAAAGAATCATTCCCTGCAACGCAGGCACCATTTCACTATTGTGCAAGGCTGCCTGCGCTGGCAAAAGGCAGCTAATTTTAGTGCCAGTGCTAGGGAAAACATAGGTGTGCACCGTATTTTAGTAAATACAGCCCATCCTTGCATTTTGGAAATGCCAAATTTGGCGCTGCTCAGCGCTCTGACATTTTGTTGTACATATGCCCATGAGTGTCCACTAAGAAGTGAGGAGTTACTGGGGCAATTGGTAATTCCAGGTTCAATTCCAACCGTAAATCCGAATTTTCCTCTGTATTTTCACAAGGACATTTTATCTGTTTTCAGCAGCCAAGGACTCCATGCAAAACTAAAGCACAGACTTCACTTCAGATGGGGCCAGTGACTGCTGCTCTTGATCCCATAGTAATCAGGTGGCTACTCGTAATGAGGGCCTTAGAGGCCTCTTTCAGAAAGCTTTTGCTGAAGTCAGATGTCATATCACTTCTGACACACATTCTAATTTCTAGGAAGAAATCACATCTACTGATTGAAAAACGTTTTGTGAATCGGGCTCTATATGATAAATTCTATGAAAGTAAATGCTGTAGGCGATTGTGCAAAATACAGAAGGTCTAAAATAAAAGTGGTAGCTTGTTGTTAGACATAGGATTGGTTTCTTCTGGAATTGTAGAGAATTGGCTGACCTTAGATAAAGATGAAGCAAACATTACACTCAGTCCACCTCGAATAACTCAAAAGTATAGTAAGAAAATTGCTATCTGGTTCCCCAAAGCCTGAACAGTCCAGACACACAGCTGTTTCTTGTCCTTGGAAAGAAATTCAAATGTTCCAGGTAATACTCGTCTGCAGAAAAGTCTTTGGAGACCCATTACCACGTCATACTAAGACTAAAAATAGACCATGCAATGGCATGGCAGTCGCATAATAAATGAATAGGTCAGGTGCTTTGCAGTAGCTTTGGTATACTTGCCTAAAATGAGAAAATTCGCCATTTGGCTCAAATCTCTGTGCATCTTTCTATACAAAAACAATCTTGGGTTTGAAAATCATACCAAGGTATACTTACATGTTTTCTTATAAAGTCTATTAGAAAAAAAACAGGGGGGGGGGGTTTACAAAAGGTTCCCCGTGCCTGCAAATTCAGGATATTTCGCACTCCGTGACAAACTGCTAAGATCCTCCAATTTGCCCCCAAATTAAGTTATTGCCAGGTTTTAGAGTTTTTGCTGCTCTAGTCGAAAAATATGTCCGTGTAAGCCCCATCACATCTCCCGTTATCAGTGTTGGCCTGCATGATTTGCGGGTGGCGGGGCAGGCGTGGAGAGGGTGAGCGGGGGTGCGGGTTTACGCAATGCAAAAAAAATATATATATACACTTACCTTGACGTCGGGTCCCACATCTCTACTCCTGCTCTCCTCATGGGACAGGAAGCCAAGAAGAACAGCCAGGCTCCCCTCACCAAACACATTGCTGCAATGCAGCGTTGTGATTGGTAAGCACTCAAGCTCTCCTGACCAATCACAACGCTGCAATGCAGCGTTGTGATTAGTTTTGAGCATCCTGGTTCGCCTCTCAACCAGGGATTGGGGGCCTGGGCATGTTCTCCACACAGGCTGTAATGCAGCCTGCATGGAGAACAGGGAAAGTGCACACAACTGTTTTGGGCAGCCCGAGAGGGCAGACCAAATAGTCATTGCGCACTTAGGAGTGGGCAAACCACTTCTCCCCTGCCCTGCTCCGAGAGCAGAGCAGCCACGCCCACCCACCC
This sequence comes from Calotriton arnoldi, assembly GCA_963921515.1. Lineage (NCBI taxonomy): Eukaryota > Metazoa > Chordata > Amphibia > Caudata > Salamandridae > Calotriton > Calotriton arnoldi. Next base: position 679,745 of record CAWUFW010007608.1, on the reverse strand, counting down.
GCTCGCAAAGGAAACATAAAATGATAACTCAAAGTTATTATCATTTTATATTTCCTTTACTTTGCACTGCTCAAAAGCAGTGGGGCGACTGCCCCTTATCAGCACACGTGCACACAACATGCACATTTTACAAACATAAGCAAACGTGCACGTGATTTATTTAACATATACAGTGCAGGTTTTACATTATACAATAATACATTTTTTAAGGCACATCCAGACTTCATAGGTCTTTACAGCCACACTGTGCCCTTGAAAGACTGTCGGGCATTGATGAAACAGAAAATACTGAATGAAGACACTGTTTACAAATCTATAAGACCTAATCGTTGTCATTATTTACATTTCAAACTCATCTACTTGATGTCAGGTCTCCATAAAAAAGACGTGCAGCACAGTATAAGAGATTGCAGACCATTTTAGGTGTTTATTGTGACTGATAGGCAGCCTCCTGACTAGCTGTGGAAGACTCCATGATGACGTTCATACCATCAATCCTTGTTTATTATATTACTTCTTTGTCCACTTCTAAAAGTAATAGCCTGTATTATCTTCCTGAGGGTTGAAAATTTCTACTAAAACTGAAAATATGTCAATATTCTTTTAATCTGTGCTTATATATGCAATTTGGGGGACCAAAGCTTAAAGTTAGCATATTGTGTACCTAAATTTACCAAACAATGGGGGTCATTACGATGGCGGTGAAACAGCCACCGGCAGCTTACCGGTGGCAGTTTCACCGCCATCGTAAAGCACTTCTCCGCCCGCATAATTACAATGGTGGGTGGTGTGCTGGGGGACACGAAGTCCTTCCGCCACGGGTCCGCCACAGGCAATCGTTACGATTGCCTGGCGGACCCACCCCGCATCTACAATATGGTGGGGGTGCCTAGCAGGCACTGTCCGCCATATTACGATGCTGCCTCCCCACCAGCCGGTGTATGGCGGTAAAACCGCCATTCACAGACTGGCGGGGATTGCATTTGGGGGCCTGTAGCGGGCCCCCCTTGTGTTGGGGAAGGTGGGTGTGCACTGGGGGGCATTTCCCTGCACCAGGTGGCAGGCACTGTGTGGTGCCTGCCACGTAGTGCAGGGAAATGCAAACAGTGCATTTCGGACATTGCTGCGGGTGCTGCAGCCAGCAGAACCCTCCGCAATGTCAGTGATACACGATGCGACAGCCACAGTGGCGGTCGCATCATAATCTCATGTGCGGGTCTGCTGCATTACAGGCGGACGGTCCGAAGCCCCGACACGATGGCGGACGGACGGAAGTCTGTCCGCCATCGTAATGACCCCCAATGTTTTTGTTAAAAAATGCACAACCAAATATATTGTGTTGTCCAACTATAATTAGAGAATACTTGAAAAGATTTAATAATATTTAAAGATTAATAAATTAAAATTACACTTTTTATATCTATGATTTAATGTGGTATGTAAGTCATTTAAAATGGTCTTGTCTCCTTTGTATGTTATTGATATGAGTCTTTTGATGAGGGTTCCTACAATTCAACTCATTTTTCTGGGGCTTGTTTAACATTGTTTAAACTATGAAACAATTATTAACTAAGATACAGTCTGCATTCTCTTCTGTGCTACATACTGCTCTGAAAACGTGCCAATGTCTTCGTGAAGTCTCCGTATAAAATGGAGTCACTTGTTTGCCCAACAACAGGAGGCTAAGAGATAATAAAGGAAATTAAACAACATTGTTAGGTGGTATCAAATAAGCATTCTGTTCATAACACTGCACATAATATAACAATAGTAATTGGCCTGGGACCCAAGCAAACATATGTCACTGCTTTCAGATGGCCTGGCAATGGAATGAACAAAATATGCTCTGCCTTAATATAAACAAACAGCACTTACATTGATAAACTATTTTCAGACCCATTCAACACAATGTGGTCTCATGGCGTAAGCCACGCTGTACTGTAGTCAACAAAATATATTTATTATCAGCCACGGCCTGCGCTGGTGAGAGCGGTGGGGCGGTGGAGCCGGGTGGGGGGGGGGGGTTCAACATATGACCACGAGGGAAAATTAATTATTTATTTAATTTTCCCTCGTGGGCGTCTGTCAAATCCCCCACAACTTGGCCCCACCGCCCACTGCTCTTACCTGCACGGGCCACAGCTGTTTATTATGATCTTTGTGAAAGACTGTAAAAACATCTAGCCCCACTGCTCTGTATTCCTTGGCTGGTTAATGATTGGAACATCGCAATATTGGCTCCATCCTTTTATGTTTGACCAGGCCACATATACATTTACACATGGCCTCATGTATTCGTGCGACATATTGTTGTTGCAAAGTCATCCTTGTAGCCTGGGCACCCCCATTTGTGGGTGACTGGTACGGGTGGTAACTGATTCTGACTGACCCTGGGCTCCGCCTAACCAGGGCCAGTGCTTTGCTGAAAACACATTTAGAATACAGTGAAAACCCCTACATACACTAGGGTACACTATATGTTTGGGTACCCCTATGATTGCCATGACCTCCCCTATGAGACCCTAGTACATAATAGGGCAGGGGGATTGAAACTACCTTTAAGACCCAAGCATATAATAGGGCATGGCAGTTTAAAGTCCAGCAGCGTTTCTGCACTTGCATGTGTGCACTGCTGAAGCGTTAGGTCAGTTTAAAAGCAGCCCTGTGTTGCAGGACTGCTTTTAAAATTCAAAACTCGACATTGGTGGTAGGGTCCCTTAAAAATTGAAAAACTACAAAGTCTGGGCATATTAGGTACCCCCAGGGCCTCCCCTAGGTGTCCCAGGAGTGGAGGGGCAGGTATTTATAATGAGGACCCTTATAAAATTAGTTTTATATGCCCTGGGTTTAGTGAAGTTGCTCATTCCATGCACTACATTGTTGTAAATTGCTTCCCCAAATCGTTTTTTTGTACTAGGAGCTTTGTGGAGCGTGAATCTGTAATATGTGTACATATTCAGAACCCCTAAAGTCTCCCCTAGGTGTTCCAGGGGTGGCGGGTCCTGTAGATATTGGCAGGGTCCTTATAAAAGATGCTTTATAAGCCCTGATGTTGGAGAAATTGCCCAGTTCATTTTCCCATTGCTCATCTCCAGCCACATGAGTTAACATGGTAAGAAGTTATAAAATAATAATTAACGTCAAGGAGGTGATAAAAATATCAATCAAAGACTTCCTAGAATGGTATTGATGAATCCAACACTATCGTATTGTTGAATTTATCCTAAAATGTACAGACATGAAGTTATAACACTTTCTTGTCCATAGGCCAAAATTCATCCCTCTAGTCCTCTGATCCGATTGGCCAGAGTTAAGTGTATTAGCCAGGCTGCTTTGATGAGGTGATAAGGAGCCCCCCGGGTTGGAGAGTCATTCTGGGAGGGCAGAGTTCTACTCCATAGGAATGCCAGAGCAGGGGGAGGGGTCGTAAAACATCCTCTTCATAGAGAGGAGAGGACAGACAGTGTAAGTCAGGTCCAGATAGAGCTCGACCCTCTGAACCCAGCCAGTTGGCTGGCTTAAGGCAGAAATTCCCAGATGTAAGTGGAGGGAGGCATATGTAGATGAAGCCATCCTGTAGGCTGGTTTAGGTAGCTCTTCTCCCTCTGCTGGAAAATCAGCCATGATGAATTTTGTAGAAATGGTGCTCTCTGGGAGAAGATAGTGCCACACTTTGGAGGATGTGGTCATAACCTGAGGTGTTGCTCTGCACCTCATTGGACCGGAGTGCCCTCCTGCTTGACCCAGAGAACTTGGAACATGTATCTGAGAGGGGAAGAATCTCTCAGATCTGCTGCTTGAAACTTAAGGAAGAAGAAGGGACCATGCTGGAAGTTTGATTTGCACCAACCAAGCCCTACACTCTGAAGACTGCGCCTGCTGCACAATCTGGAACTACAGCCCTGCGGACCTACCTGGCTTCAGAACGCCTACAGAGTAGACTCCTTGCAAGCTACAGGTTAACAGAGCTCACCTGGAACATCACCACCAAGAATCCTCAGCCTGGAGTACTACCAATGGGTTTGTAAGTGTTTTGTCCAAGTGGATTGTGGGAACTGAAGTCTGAAACTTCCAAGGACCATCTTGGAGATTCCAGACCCTTGGAGTAAGTTTTGGACACTTTGGGACTGTTTGGGGAACTTCAGGAAGAAGTTTCAGAAGTTTGGAGAACTTTGGAGCAACTTTGAAAAAAAGCTACATAAGTGAACCAACTGACCTGGCCAGCCAAGCCGACGACCCTCAACCACGAGCCGGCCTGCCGCCCTGGTTCGACCCACTGAAAAGCTCCGGAGGTCGAACTTCCAGAATTTGACCAGGAGTAGGCTGAAACCCAAGCTGGCGAACCCTCACCGAATCTGGCTTGGTGAAGACCATCGATTGACCCTGCAAGAAAAAGCTCCGTAAAAGTTTCTAAGTCCAAATGTAGGAGAGGTGACCGGGACCAACCGCGAGAGTCTAGCCGCCCACCTTCAACCGCGAGCCGGCCTGGATCCCTAGTTTTCCCACTGGAAAGCTCCAGAGGTCTGACTGCCACAAGTTTAACCAGGAGCCCATCGCAAGGTAAACCGGCGAACCATCACTGAATATGGACTGGCTGAGAGCTTCGAGGGACCCCGGGAAGAAAGCTCCAGAAAAGCTTCTAAGTCCAAAGGTAAAAACTTTGACCGAGACCTACCGCAAGGGGTAGCTGCGCAGGGCTCCATTGCGGTCAGCCTAAAACTTTGACTTTGTCCCAGTCTAGCACGACCAGATGTCCCAATAGGCGCTATAGGATTCTATGTGCTATATGGTGCTAAATCTTTAAAAATTCATATCTCCGGTTCCCTACATTGGATTTTTTTTTTTATTGGTGTCATTTTAAAGATAAAAATATTTCCTATGTTCATAAATTGGTTTTGGATTTTTATTGTATGTTGTGTCTTAATTATTTACTGAATTGGCATTTTTAAATGCTTTACATACCTGTCTTTGAAGTTAAGCCTTCCTGCTCCCAACCAAGTTACCAAGGGTTGAGCATGGAAATAGATTTTTAAGACCTATTATGAGCCCTATATTGTGTTAGTGGCCTTATTGTCAGTGGTATATGCATATTTACCACTACTAATAATACACTTTCCAACAATTATCATTAACATGATGTGGTGCACTAAACAGCTACAGAAGGTGCATTACAGTAACATCGAATTACAGTTCGTATATATATGCATTTGTGTGGTATAAATAATTTGTTAACTCTTTTGCAATCATGTATTCATTTGAATAGTATTCTGCATCTATATTGTAACTGTATATGTATCCGTAATCATGCATTTAAACGCGTACTGAAATGTTTGCCACATTTACTTGACCAAAGGCCCTAAGCATTTCGATTTCTTAATGTTTAACCTTCAATGAGAAGTTTGCTTGGGGTGCAATGTTTTTCTCTCCTCTGCCGGTGCCGTCATATGTTCTCATGAATAGAGAAAGGCACATTGTGGTTGAAAGATAGTGAGGTCCGGCAGGAGTACTTTTTGCAAGGATGAGAAGCTTTAACAAACAAAGGGAGGACTACTGTCCGTGCGGAATTGGGAGACAGGAGGAATCCAAGGATGCTCTGATGTGCAGACCAAAGGAAAGGAGTTTCAAGTGTAGTCACCATGTTTTACTGTGTGAAGGTGGAAAGTAAAAAGACACGTGATATGGTGTTCTCAAATGTTCTTTCTGGGTTTTAATTGGTGATCACACTTCAGTTTTAATCAGATTTCTTTTAGACTCAGATGGGTATAGACATCTTTGCAATATCTCTGTTGTGTGGCTTTATGCTATACAATGCCAGTCGCGGCTCCTGGAGGAGTTCCGCCGGGCGGTGACGTGCGGCGGGGAGGGGCAGGGTGGGGGTAGAAACCGGAATCCGGCTGAACACAGGTAAGTTAGCAAATAAATAAATAAAACGAATTTCGAGCGCGCGCTGCATCGCATTTGGCGATGCAGCGCGCGCTACAAAATTCGTTTTATTTATTTATTTGCTAACTTACCTGGATTCGGCCGGATTCCGGTTTTTACTACCCCCCACCCTGCCCCTCCCCCGCCGCACGTCACCGCCCGGCGGAACTCCCTCCAGGAGCCGGGACTGTACAATGCTCTTTATTTTGGAGACCTTCTACAGAAGCTCTGCTATGCTGACACCTTCCTACTTTAATGGATCTGATTAGGGTTTCCCCAATCAGTGCTTTTAGTTCAGGCTTAGTTTAGGAGATTTAGATTTCCTCATATACAATAGGCAAGAGGACTGCAAAACTTATACTGATCATGAAATTGTATTCCTTATTTTCTGCATCGATATCACCGAATTCCTTGTATGTTTCGTGCTATTGAGTCTGAACTTTGTTAGACAATTTGGCCTGCCAGTAGTGATGCCGTACTTTTACAATATCTTCTTGAGACTTGTGCACATCAGTCTGACTTTTAATTTATAATAAACCCATACTTAATCTCATTTACCGACTTTGGGTCCTCACTGTGTGGCCAAATTGGTTATACTGTAAATTGAACTTGTGGATGATGTTAACTCCCTTTTATTCCTTAGGCTCCTTAAAAGATCTGTTGCAGGGAAAATTGGACAGAGGGCGCAGTGCTCTAGCACAATGATAGTTTTCTGTGTCCCATCCCACAGTGATTTCTGGAATATCCTTTATCTTGTTCCCCCTAAATAAACGCAATTTTGATGTTGACGTGGCCTTATTTCTTCTCTTTGGACTTAGTCACTCTTGATTCATCAGCCCAGCAGCCCCCAGTGCCCTTTCAATCACTCCTTTTCAATTAGAGGAACCAATAAAGTGCTCTACGGGAGTTTACCATATTAGATCTTGTTGCTTTCAGGACCACCTCAACAAACTAACGGAAGATTGAACTACAGGATACAGCTTAGGTTTATGACTTATCCCTCTAAATTTAGGAATATTTCTATATGCAGACAACCAATGGCCTCCAATGTAAGCTTTTAACTTGCTTTCTTCTGTTTGCTTTTTTAATGTAATTTGTGCTTTATGTCTGCTATTGTTCTGTTTTCTATGAAACAGTGCTACAGTAGTAGTTGGTGCAATTAAAACCTTTACCCATTAGCTGATATGCTTTTTACTTCATAAGTCTATTCCTCATCTTCTCCATTTCTAGCTAATATAAATCTCAGATTCCTCAATATGGAGTCTTTTAGGAGAAGAATATATATGACCTTGTGTAAAGAATGCGGCGATCATTAAACAGTAAATATTTCTATTTTCAATGCATTATCTAGTGTTATATGCAAATAATTGATCTCACTGTATGTCAGGTCTCTGGGTCTTCAAAGGGGACCCAGGGGCTTTGTGACTCATGAAAGAATAGATTAAGCAAGAGGTTGAGGGTTCACTAGCTGAAGAAATGGAGATTATAGCCCACATGACAGTAAATAATAGCAGCCCTAATCGGCAGGAGAGGCAAGGGGGATCTAGGGCTTCCAAATCATGCCAGAGCCACCATAGCACCAGTGCCAGCACTTCCAACATGCTGTGCTTCTTGGGAAGTTAGAGAAGGTCAGCACAAGAAGCTAGTTAAGTTTTAGCCTGATGTATGGCAACAGTGATTGTTCAGACTTACCTCTTTCACTGCTTGTTCACACCTGTTATTGTAACTAGTGTTGTTTTGTTCCCTCTTCAGTTTTCCCTCTGCGAGGTTCCTTGTATACTCTTCTTCCTTCAGGTGTTTCTTGACCTCCTGTTACCTACCTTCCAGACTTGTAGGACAGATCCACACAACTCTCTGCAATGGTTCAGTTCAGGGGAAGGTCTCCTGTAATGCCCAGGGACTAGTCAAAGTAGTCATTATGACTAGTAGTGGGAAGCTTCCTATTGCTCCTGTTTTCTTTTGCATTAATATACCTGCACACTCTGTTTCTGTATACTTACCTATTTCTGCATCCTTCCTCCATTTCTGGTCCACGGGGAAAGTTCAACCTACCAGTACCAATGGTCACTTCACCAGAAGCTGTGTTTGTTTATCATTCCCTTTTTGTCTTTCCACTTTGGGGGTCTGTCGAGTGTCTGTAACTGTACAGGAGGCTGTTTGACAACAGAAGTGGATTGAGATGGATTGGCTTTGATTTGCTTCTGCTACTGACTTCAATTCAGTTTGTCAGAATCTTGAATCCAATTCATACATGCAATGTGTCAGGCCATTGCAAAGATTCAGGATAGTTTAGAGGTTGCAAAATCGGTAAAAACCTTCCTTTTAGAAAACAATAATCACTTAGTAACCTCTTTATACCCGCCCTCAAATAAGGTGGAAACCCACCTCCAGCCAAAGCCTAACTTTCACCAAAAACAAGCTCCATATCTATTCTGGGATCAAAACCGTTGAAGTGTCCAACAGAAATGGCCCCACCTAAAAAATTCATCAGGGACCCTCAACCACATCAGGCCTTTTAAGCACAATGCAACCTCCACTTTCTCGCTAAAACCAAGGAGTTTGAGACTGGCCAGTCAAAGATTACCATCATTCTTGGCAAGAGCCACATCTTTGAATATGAATCTGAATCAGAGGACATGACTTAAGGTTAAAAAACCTTTGTGGTATGGTTTCAAGCTGTATTTGGTAAAACACCTACCAACCAGGCAGCTAATCAGGGTCTTCTGATTTTAAGGCAATGACCGCATGAATTCATCACAACCAGAAGTCATTTTCAACAATTAATATCTGAAGCGGCTTGGATGGAGGAAGCAACAGTGGCCACATTGTATCAGAAGTTACAATAAAAATTTAAATAAGATCTATCCCTGAGTATTTATGCACCTGTCAACACTACAGGTCTTATAGATATGAACTTGGAGATTGATGCCCAAATATGAAAATGAAAAACAGAACAAAAATGGATACCGAGATGTTTCTCCATGATATTACATTCAGAGCCTCAGCAGTTGCAGCTTTCACTGATGAACAGATGCAGATAGGCAAGATCAAATTGTCATTAGCTATTAATAAAAGAGAAAGGTGGTGCCATTCTGGTCTATGTTTGCACTATGGGAAGATGAGACATTACATTCGGAATTGTACATTGCTATCGGGAAACGTCCCTGCTTAATCATAACGGACAACCCAGGGTCAAGCAAATCACACAAAGGAGGTTAGCTGGAGAGAGATCACATTTTTGTATAGATTTGCAACTGATGATATCAGACGGTCCAAGATAAGGAAAGTCAAACCTGAGGTCATTCAAAGAATTCATGGAGAAGCACTCACAAGGGACATTTGGTGGCAAACTCCTCCCTTAATCACGGGTTTGAGCAATAGGCTCATGGAATTAAACTCTTTTGATTTTCTTAAAACTCCCTCATTTCCTATTGTATTAGGAACCAATTGGTTTAGGGGATACACTACTCAAATTGATTGGCAGATTAGGAAGATTACATTCTCTTCTAAGTACTTTTACTTAAGCGTCATTTTTCCTTTGTATGGATTGTCTCATACCCTTCCATTAACACATCCAGAGGTCATTCTTTCTGAATAGAAATCTAGGATTATGAAGTTCTTTGAAGAGTGCCAAGAAGTATTCAGTCCTTTCTTTTCATTGAGGAGGAAGACATTTCCAGAACAAGAAGACCAACCAAAAGCTTTCCATCATTAAAGACATTTTCCATAATTAAAGACATACGTAATAAATACGTAGTCTGAAAAATCATATATCACTAACTTTATTAACCAAAGATTGTCGGTTTAAAAATACATACATGATTATAATTAATTTATCACCCCAAAGCCTGTGTGGAATGCTGTATAGTTAACCTGAGAAATACCAAAAATAGTTGACAGCTTCATATAACTAAATCCCTATCACCAATGAATCTTCTAGACATAAGCCCATACTACCCAAGACTCCTTCTGGAGCCACAGGATATTAAAGGTTATTTAGCCATTTGGCCACCGGCGACCAGTCTTCAGTTCCTCTCGCCCTTGCCCTTCTAGCTTTACATTGATTTAAACCCACTTCTACATATTATGTTGAAAACATTCTATATAGCCATTGGTGTAACAAGGGTGGTTCTGTATTCAGCATTGCTGCTGCAATATACATTTTTATGACATATTCTGTCCCAGTTGAGCCAATCTGTCAATCCTAACATTGGCCTTTGACTGTGCCATTGACCTTACTCCTGACACTAACATTCCACACAGATAAATGTACCTATTTACAGTTAAAGAAGATCAAGTATTACAGGGCTATCTGAAAGGCAATCTAGAGAAATGGAAGACATCATGCAACACCCTGTATGGTCTTTTTGAGTATCTTGTCATGCACTTCAATTGTGTAATACACCTGCATCATTCCAGCTCTTTGCAAAGGTCATATTTTGAGACCTGCTGGATACATTTGTCATAATATATCTCAGTGCTATTTTGCTGTTTTCCCATAACCTGAAAGATCAAGGGGGCATATGAGGGAAGTGCTGAGGCATCTTCAGGTCAATTCCTTATATGTGAAATTGGAGAAATCAGTTTTTGAAGCAGACATAGTGGCATTCTTGCAGTTTATCATTTCTAGATGGCAGATGATAAGGTAGTTCCGATAAAATGATGGTCTAGTCTCACTTCGGGGAAAGAAGTCCAATCAAATATTTTCTTGGATTTGTAAATTTCTACAGATATTTTACCTACGATTTCTCAGCCATAATCCAACCCATGACCCGATTAACCCGAAAATATGTAAAACTATTTTGGGGTCTTGAACAAGAAAGCAAATTTTGCATTGTAAAATAGGGCATTCCACTGGCCGAATCTGGGGCAAGCCAGAGTGTGAATTGCCATTTATCATAGAGATTGATGCTTTCCCTTTTGCATTTTGGATGTACAGGCCCAAAGACATCCCACCACAGAAGCATTTCATCTGGAGGTCTATTTTCCAGGATTTTCTGAATGCCTCTAATGTTAACTACACATTTTCAACATTGAATTGTTGGCCAATAAAGAAGCTGTTTGCCATTGACAAAAGTATCTAGAAGGAGCTCAACAATTATTACGGTCTCTACAGATCAGATATTTGAAGTCCTTGAAATGTTTGAATCCAAATAACACATGATAGGCCCTGTTCTTCTCACTATTTCACTATCAAATCACATACCAAGCACAGACCGGGAAAAGCTAACACTCTCTATTGAGAATGAGATGAACAGATGTCTCCATTCCCAGTGCCTACATTTTAGCAACACACAGGAACACAAAGGAAAGAACGTGATAAAGTAACATGATTTGTACCAGAAATACAACATGCTCAGCAAGACATCAACCTCATTCCCTGGATTCCACTGTGCAAACTGCAGAAGGGTCTACTGTTGTCTAAAAATAATGTATTCATTTCAATTGCTGAGCTACAAGACATCATTATCAGATGGATTTATGAAGTGCCAATGGAAAGTTCTGGGGGTATAAAGAAAGGCATTAATTTAGTAAACAGAGGGGCATATTTACAAGCCCCTATCGCCACAGGATCATCACTTTTAGTGGCCTTCCTGTGGCGATATGGGCTTTGCATTATTTACAAATCAGCGTTAAGCCACTTAACGTGGATTAACTCTGCCTTGTAAATAAGGCACAGTTTCATGCTATACTTAGCGTGAAAGGGGCAGGCAATGGGTGTTGTGGTGGGTGTTCCATCGCAACAACCATTGATTTTGATGCTGCCCATATTTACAAGGGTGGCTTGAATATGAGGTAGTGCCAAAATTAAGACCAGGGAAAACCTGGTCTTACCCTGGTGAAATGAGGAGAAATGCTATATTTCTCCTCGTTTTTGCTGTTTCTATATGAGATGCGTTGTGCAGCACACATAGAAACAGCAAAATGCCAAGGATCATTTATGCGTAGGAAGGTGTGCCTTCCTGCACATAAACAATCATTAAAATAAAATGACGAGTTGCAACTTCTATGTTTGTTGCAAAAAGAGGCCCACATAGAAGTTACAAAACGCCATTTCAGATTGTTTATGTGCAGGAAGGGACACCTTCCTTCACATAAAAAATCCTTCCCCTCAATGCAGGCACCCTTGCACTATAGTGCAAGGGTGCCTGCATTAGCGCTAAGCTGCTAAATTTAGTGTTGGCGCAGGGAGAAACGCAGGGCTGCACCGTGTTCCTGGAAATATGGTGCAGCCCTGCGTTTCAGAAGTGGCGGAGTGTGGCGTTAAGCCAACAAGGCTAACGCAGCGCTCCGTCACTTCTTTTGTAAATATGCCCCAGAGGATTTTGGTGTTCTCAAATAAAAAGCACTGTCCAAAAAAACCTCCAAGAAAGTACAATCAGTGCTAAGGCTAAATCCTCGAGGAAAAAGTAATTGGGATTTCTTCATCCATCAGCCACTCCACATAAACTCTGGCCCCAGATACCTTTAAATTTAATTGTTGAACTCTATGAAAAAAGTCATCCTTTTTGCCCTGATCATGCCTATTTTTTGACTGATACTGGTGGTTACTGACTCTGATTGTGCCCTGGGCTCTGCTAACCAGACCTGGAGCCAGTGCACAGTTTCAAAGCTATATGGTAATTAGGTATGATTACAATTGGTACTGGCAATCTATCTGTAAGTCCCTATTATATGGTACAGCATGAAGGTTTAGAGGCCCAGCAGATTTAATACTGTGTTGCCTGCTGTCATTTAAAAAGCAGACCTGCTTTGCAGGCTGCTATTAAAAGTAAATTATATGCAAATTAGACTTTCAAATGAAAGGTACTTCCAACGTCTCAAACTACCTTATTTTTACATTTAAGTCACCTTTATATTCTCCCCTAGGTACCCCAGGATGCCTTGTAACTATAAGTAGGGAAGATTATAAAGGATATTTTAAATGCCCTGGAGAGGGAATAACTGTCCATTTAGTTTTTTCCCATTGTAGCATCATAGCTACATAGGCTAACATGGGAATACTTTAATAAAGTATAACTATTGATAGAAGTGAGATAAAAATATACTTCAAGTATCAAAATGATAGTTAGAATAAATGCAACAACTTGCCACTGTTAGATTTATTATAAGTATCACAAAAAAGAAGATATAGAACTTGCTTTTCTGATGACTCAAAATCCAGCCTTCCAGCACCCCTTCTCTGATTGGCCACCCTCCACAAGGCTGATTCAAGTTGTCTTAATGAGGTGTGAAGTGGCCTTGGCTGAGACAAAGGAAGTCTCTGGTGGAAGGAGAACTGCAGCTGCAGATCAAAAGCCAGGATGGGGGAGAGTAGCCAAACTGGTCTTCACAGAGAGAATGACAGTTAGGAAAGAACACAGGCTCACCCCCACATGCTTCCACCCCAGCAAGACAGGAGCCCCAGTAATTAGATTAGCAGAGGGGCTGGAAGGGAAGTGTTAGGGAAACTTAGCCACATCAGTGAGATGGCTTAGCTAGACCTTAACCTCCAGCAGAAAGATTCTCCATTTTGGATTTTGGAAGAATAGTGCTTTCTGGGTCAAGTATATGCCACACTTTGGAGGAAAAGATCATTCCATTGCGTTCGGCCTCAAACTTTGTCACAGTCAAGTGGAACCTGATGTCCCAAAGTGGCGCTTTTGGCTTTCAGGCACCTGAAAGTGTTTATTCTTTACTAATTCGTATTTCTGGTTCCCCACATTGAATTTTTGTCATTTTGGTGTCATTTTAATCATAAACATATTTTCTATTATAAATTGGTGTTGGATTTTTATTGTGTGTTGTGTCTTACTTATTTAATATATTGGTGTTTTTAAATGATTGACACACCTGTCTCCTACGGTAAGCCTGACTGCTCGCAGCCAGCTACCATGGATTGAGCAAGGAAATAATTTATTAAGACTTTGACTAGACCTTATATTGTGATTGAGACCTTAGTACTAGTGGTAGGTACCCACCTACACCTACTAATAAACCACCTCCCAACAAACTCTCTATATCATAAGATCATACCATATTGTTAGTGATTATGGTTTACTTTACAAAAGGAGCCCGTTTCATCTCTCACAGCACCAGAACTGGTATTGATTTTTCTAAAGATGATTATTCAATTTCACATGTTCCTGAAATTCTGATCATTGAAAGGGGGTCCTATTGTAGGGCTCATTTCTAGAAAGAAGCCATTCATTTTAACACCACAAGTTATCATCCGGACCAATGGGTTTACTTCAATATTTGGTAGCATGCAAAAGTTATGATGCCTCTGCTAGGTCCTGGGAACCATTTGCCTTTTTTACATACTCATCATCTGGTTAAGTCTTTTCACATGTAGCATTTTCATAAGCCTGAAATCCAAGCTGGCAGGGGAGAGAATTCCTTTGGTGTGAGATCCCTGGGTCTTCAAAGAGAGTATAATGGGCTATGTGATTTAAGAAAAAAATGCTCATGCCAAAGAAGCGGTTGAGGGTTTACCAGCAGAAGAGAAGGGGATTATGCCAAATAGCATAGTGTGGATCAGTACCATAGGCAGAGAAGGTTAGCACATCCAGACCACACTAGAAATTTCTCTGTAGCACCAGGCATATTACAACCAGTCCCAGCACTTCCAACATGTAGTGCTTCTGGAGCAGGGTGAGTATAAGAAGCCACTAGGCTGATATCTGGCAACAGCGTTTGTAAAGAATTAGAGCCTGAGTTACAGCTTGGCAGTTGGGTACTCCATCACAAATGGGACGGATATGCAATCTACCTTATTACAAGTGCATTAGGGTGCAATGCACATGTAATAAGGTAGACAAGATATTTGTCACTTTTGTGATGGAGTACTCATCAAGCAAACTCTAAATCAAGCCCATAGTTCTCTCACTCTAGCCTGTACCTGTAATTGTTTTTGCAAACATTTTTTACTTTCTTCTCGTCTCGATTTGTATGCAGGCATGTTCCTTGTACACTCTTTTTACTTTGGGCATTGTTTGGTCTCCTATTACCAGCCTCCAGACTTGCAGGACGCATGCACACACCTCTTGGTACAGCTTTGGTTTTGGGCTAGATCTAGTATGCTCCAAGATAAGCCACAGTACACTTCACCAACAGTGCTGGTAAACTCCCTATTGTTCCTGTTTTCTTATACTTGCATTATTATACTTACAGTTATTGAGTTCTGTAATTATGTATCCTTCCTTATGTTGGAGGGCAGTGCAGTAGTAGCCACCCTACATTTGTGGTGCCTGGGGGCAAATCCAGACTACCACTGGCCACTTCACCAGCTGCTCTGTTTGTTTCTCATTCTCTTTTCTTTTTCCCTCTGGAGGCTGAGTCCAGTATATGTAATTGGAGGATGGTGGACCCCTGAAGTACATTAAGGTGGATTGGCTTTAAAATCCTTCTGCTGCTTGGTACAGGAAACTGTATCTGTCATATCGATCTATCTTTCATTAACTTTATATAATCTTACTGATGCAATTATTTATATGCTATATATTATGTATATTTCCTGAAATTCTCCACAGATATCAAAAATACCTTGAAGATCTGTGCAAAAAACAAATCAGTGGAAGTGTGCTTGCACAAAAGAATTCATGCAATATTAACTCACATTTGTATGCCTAAGTACATCAATAATTTTTTGTTTGTAACATAAATGTCTTGATTTTATGTGTTTAACTGGGCACTGCACTTAGTGCTCTGTGTTTAGCATGTGTGGAGGTTCTTTTTCGGGAAGAGGTGAGTGTAAGGGGAATGTTTTAGAATGTGTAAACAGATCTGCCACCTTGCTCTTGTGCTGACCAATATGGCTAACCATTAGTTGGCACATCACAGCCTATTCATAAAAGAATTTTTGAACATAGAAAGTATTTTTCCAGTAGAACTAATTTATGCACTCACAAATGCTATTCACAAAGCCCTAGCTGGAGGAATCAGCCTCCTCCTGCCCTGTCTTTTATGCGGATAGATCTTCACCACAAGTGTGGAGATCTCTGCACAATGAGGTATATGTTTTTGTAGTAAATGTTTGAGGATCAAGGTGTGCAGTTAGAAAACAGGGAACATTTACTACTAAATTGGTTGGGTAAGGGAAGTTTATGGGAGGGACATAAAGATACTAAAACACACACACAAGAGTATGGCAATTGCTAGTCACAAAGGTTACCCCCACATCATCTACTGCAATATTACCACTGACATAACAGGCTCAAATCTGTTAAAGCCACGCCTTGGTCAAGCACCACACATAAGCAATCACTGATATTGCACAGCACTAACATAGAAATCAATGGAGGCAGCAAGTAAAGCTAAAACAACATATTTTTGAATGTCTACAATTATATTTTATTAAACTGAACTATTTTTATTAAAACAAAAAACAAAAAAAACAGGAGTAAGGGAGTCTACAGCCATAGCTCCTCCAGACCTATCAACAAGTGAAACTCATTACGTCAACCAACCATACAAACTCTGCTCAAATAAGGAAGCTATACACAGAGAAAATAATAATTTGTTTCTCAATGCCAGTTACATGCCTTTGTTACATTGTGCTTGAATGTGAGAAACAATTATTTGAAAGTGATAAAGAGAATTTATAGGCAGAAAATTAACATCTTTGGCATGTCCAGAGAAGCAGTCACTGCTAGATACAAATTCTTACCTGACGTGATCCTTCAAATGGTTACAGACTAGAAACAAAAGCTCGGTTCACCTACAGCCTTCTCCCAGGCTATATCTGGACATGACAAAATCATGACTGCACTTCACTACCTGGCCACAGGATTTTTCCCGAGGGTGAGTGTAGACACTGTGGCCATCTAACAGGAAAGCTAATTGCAAGTCCTGTGACAAGTACTGAGATAAATCATCAGTCGAGTTTTCCAGTTTAACCTCTGCCACAGTCAGAAATACTCTTGGTCCAGCTGTTGCTAACAAATCAACTAGATATGGAGACAGTATGCTATGAAAGTACAGTGGGTTAGGACCAATTTTTTAAAATTACTCTCTGGAAAAATGGGTTGCTGGAGGCAGTGTATGAGAGATGTGTGTGTGTGATGTCTGCCTTTATGTGAAGGGCGGGGGAATGCAGAGTGGCATGAGTGGTAATACAAGAACTACTTGCACTGGAGAGGTGTTGACTTTTTACCGGGCCTTATCTTGGGTTCCCTACAGCACACAGGTCGTATAGCAGATCTGGTTGTAGGGTGGTGAGACCCATTACATAAGGTGAATGAGAGAGAAATGAGCTATAGGTTCACCTCCAGGAAGAGCATGCCAACTGTATTCTGGAGAAGCTCTCCTTCAACCCCCTCCACTCGTCCTGCCACTTTTCTCGAGGTTGTCCATTGTGCATGCCTCCATCACCAAACATTAACATAGGATGTTACCTTCTGTCACATAGCCACCTTCTGTGCTTCCATGGCAGTGTGCAGAGGCAAACCATGTATTTCCTTGTAACAATCAACTACAAAGATAACTATTAGGTCTGCTTCCTCATCAATGAAGTTCCCCTTCTTTTTGAGAGGCCCTGGGGTAGCCTGGCGTTTTGAGCTGTTGTGTGGCGTCCTATTAGAGAAGTTGTTCAAGAGGAAAAGAGCAGATTCTAGGGCAAGCTATGTAATTATATGATTGCAGGGTTAATGTTTGTCTAGTGTTTGAAATGTGGGTCATGTGAGTGGTGTTTCCCTATTCTCTTTCATATCCCGATGGCAAAGTTCTCTGCCCTGGAAGAGGAGATCTCTGCCTCTGCGGCCGAGAACACCCCCAAATGGCATAGGTTAGAATTCAAACTGTAAATTTAGTAGTAAAACTTTACAATCATGATTTTTGTTTTAAAAGTCTCTGTGGCAGCTTGTAAACCCTACTACTAGGTGGTAAATTTCCACCGAGAATTGATTAATGACTTCTGGGCCAACATCTCTGCATAGGTCAAAATCTATTTAGGCAGAGATCGCTTCACATAAATTTCCCTATGTGAATTAAGCCAATATCTTCAGGTCCACTAGAGGTGCTCCAGGGCAAAATTGTGCTTTATAGGATGTGCCCAGAAAGGATAACCCAACTAAGGGCCCAATTCCGATGAGGTTAGGAAGGCCTCCTAATGGCATTTACTCCATCTGAATCGGATCAGGAAGGTGTCTTTCGGACCGAATCGGAAAGGTTTCCGACCAACCGAGTACGATGCGAGTTAGGTGTTAGGAATATCCCAATCCGAACCCGACGGCATTCGGAATGACCGAGCCGTACAGGGCAGAAGCGTACATCTCTACGGGCCGCGTTTCCGAACGACCGATTACGATGCTGGATTCAGACAGCCTTTCTGAATCGTGCCGTCTGACTCAAATCGGCAGTCGGAATCAGATTTTGGGGGCCGGTAGCGGGCCCTCCTGCACCCAGAACCTTCCCAATTGGGCCCATGGGAGTACCCATGGGTCCCCCCTTACCAGCCATTCACAGTGTGGCAGGCACCAGGGGGTGCCCGCCACAGGGTGCCCGATTTTCCCCAGCCACCCCTTTCTTCAATGGGAGACTATGCATTCGGTCAGAACATAGGCTCCCATTGAAGTCAATGGGAGTCCAACCAAATCGTATCTGGAACATCCGGATGCATCGTACTCAGTCGGTCGGACTCCTTCGAACCGAGTCGGTCGGAAACCATTTCCAAACCGATTCAGTCAGAATGATTTCCAAACTGCATCGGAATCGGGCCCTAAGTGGAGTGTGGCACCAGACCTCTTGCCAGACATTAGGTTAACTGATGGCTGGTGGCTGGCAACTAAGATTGTTAAAAAGGGCACAGTCCATTTATCCTGTATCACTTGCATGTCTATTTTTGTATGTGAATGATGATCTGTGGTTATTTCTAGTTGTACAGGGGTTGGTGTACTTTAGCTAAAGCCAAGGCAAAGAACTGACAAAGCCAGTTTTGATGACTTTGATCTATGCCATCGTATTGTTCACCCAGGCAGAATGAAGTCCAGTTAGAACCATATGAACTGCCCATGAATAGAACAACTTGTGAGGTCCATGTGGTTCCCCTGGATCGCATTTAGGCAGGGATAAACAAATGAACTGCACAAAATTCCCAAGAACCAGGAAGTTAACTCTTTATTACAGGATGACAAGCTCCTGTTTGCCCATTTTTCCATATTCTGTAAAAGTAAATCAGCAACATTTTGGAAATTTGCATCACAATTTGCTTTCCCATACTGCACAATAAACAAAATAGTTCACACAACCCTCCTACTCCTGATTTGCATTCTGTCATAATCTTTGCAGAATAATCTGGGTGCCGGTGATGGTGTGATTGCCGAAGAACAATTTATGCATGGTGGTGCCATTAGGATATATATTCAGAAAAGCAAGGGCAATGTTGCAAAACAATCTTCTCTATTGCTCTCTAAGTACTTCTCGGAATGCTTGCATTGCCCCTGACACATGGCTCTCCAGGCGCGGCGCCATGACAGAAGAACTGCCTCTCTGAAGAACAGAGGCCTCCTTGCTCTAGCGCTATCCCTGGTTGCATTCAAGTGTGACACTGACTGGCAGCTCCTCTGTGCCTGAGCTAATTGCGTCAAAGCTTGGCTTGTCATCAGGGGTCGCCAACCATCTGCTGGAGAAGAGCGCTTCCCCCAGGTAAGAACATTGGCATATTAAGTCATCTTTCTGTTTCGAGCAGATTCACTAGGATATTAAACAAATTAGGAGATTTACTTTCCCTAAGCCTGTCTCAGGTGACAACAAAATCAAAGCAAAAATATCAGACCATGTGCTGTTGTTTTAGACACTAACTCGCTGTATTAACGAGTACTTTCCTACCACGGTATGGATTTCTAATAAATATCCAAGGTAACAAAGCCAGCAGAATTAAAAGCTTAAGAGCTTAGCAATGTATTATGCAGCCACAATAAATTCTTAGGAATCTGCTGTCTGATATTACATTCTCAAGAGCGCTGTAAGCGTGCCAAATATTGTGAACAGTCCTACCAGAGAGATCAAGTAGCAGGTTTTGGATGTCTGCACGTCTAATTCGGATTTGCAGCGAGCAGCAGCTAGACTTTAGCACGCAAGAGTAAACTGTGAAAAATTATATTCTACGGAACACAACTTTGAGCTCGCATTTTATTTCGACAGAACGTTAAAGGGCCGGCAGCAGCATGACACATTTTTGTTGCCCATCTGCTGACCTGTGAAAACAGACCTCATGCATGGGTGCATTTTATTTTCTCCTTTGACGTTTTTTTTGGAAATTGTCCCGTTTGCAATGTTCTCCGAGTTTTACGCAGCGGTCTGTCCAATCACGAGTACATTCTCTCCCGTGGCGATGTGGATGGAACACAACATAGGCCTTCCTTCTACTTGGGCTGTCATTATGAGTTACTTGTAATCTCCGATGGGCCCATTATGTAAACAGACTCTCAAAGTTTACCTGGAGATACCAGCTTCTCAAAGCAGCTGAAATCTTTAGGTGAAAATCAGATGACAAACCGGCTATAAATTCAGCATGCCAGGTCTATTTCCTTCACAAATTTCACCAGGTAAAACCGGGTAGAAATCATGCTGGCAAATAACGCACATTCAGCGTTTGCACACCACTGTATGGGGAGCACCTTGTTATGCCACATTACCCCTTCATGGGTCCTCCTCGTCCCAGTCCTTACATAGTGAGGCAGTCCTGCCTCCAACCAGCCAATCAAAACGCTTGAAATGCAAAAAGCCAAAGGTCACATAAACCCCTCCCACCCACCGCCATGCCTGTTTTTTTCTTGCTCCGACGGCAGTCGGAACGCTGGTACTCCGTGTCTCCTGTTGATGTCTCCGGTTTTGGCAGGAAGTGTTGCGGTGCTGTGAGTTTTTTTACACAAAATGCTTTATTGGTCTTGAATTGTGCTTTTGTTCACTGTATTTGTTTCTATTTTCATGCGCGGCCGTACCGGTGCTCCGGTCGGCCGCGCTCCTGCTCCCTGGTCAGGACGCTCCCCGAGCATGTGCTGGGCTGGGAGTTTTTCCTGTTGTCCTGGCCTCGGGTCGTTCTGGCGCTGGAGGTTTCCAGCAGCGTCCGGCCCCCGCGGCCATGTTGCTTGTATGTGGCTGTGGGTGGAGACTGCAGGGCTGCCCTTTTCTGAATTTCAAAGTCTCACCACACGAGACTTGGTTGATTGGGGGCAGTATTTATTGGGAGTTGCTGGGCACTTCCTTTTGTGTGTTTGGAGTTTCCTGTGTGGTTTGCTCCTTTTTGCTCTGGCCATGAGTGATGGGGCTTCCTCTCCGGTGCCTGCAAAAGCCGTGTCCAAGCAGCATAATGTCCAGGACCTGCAGGAGTATGACGTTTTGCAGATTTCTAGGACTGATTTACAGGAGTTAATTAATTCTGCTGTCCAGTCTGCGCTGCTGGAGCCTGCGGCGAAAAAATCTAAGGATGATGAGGGGGACATGGACAATTCCTCTAAGGGAACGTACGTCCAGGGCAAGGTTTTTTCGAACATACTGGTCCATATTAGGGAGGTTCTTGGTTTTGACCCTAAATCATTATCGGATGAAGGGTTTTACTCCCAATATAGTTCCTCTGTGGTGGATGACCTTCCCTTCCATGCGGTCCTGAAGGATATACTGACTAAGGAATGGCTTGAGGTTGATAAGCAGGGTATTCCTCGCTTACTGGGGAAGCGGTATTGCCTGGCGGACTTGGAAACCCAGTTTCCTCCGGTTCCCAAGGTCAATTCTCTTTTGTCCTCTGTGGCTTCTTCTTCGTCTTCCTCTTTGTCATCGGAGGAGGCTTCCCTGGCGGACCCTGAGGAGCGGAAGGTGGAGTCTGCTCTCAAGCGTTCTTATGCAGCTTCTCATTTTGGGGTGCGTGCTAGCACTTATGCGGCCTATGCCTCACAGGTCCTTCTGAAGGATTTTGAGAAGTTGTTTGACTGTTTGCAGGATCAAGGGGACCCTACTCTTGTGTTGGCTCAGATGGAGGTCTTGGCGCAAATCCTCTCGGATGTGACTTTTGATTCCTTGTGGGCCTTCTCATCGGCTGCCGGGGCGGCGGTGGCTGGTAGGAGGTCTCTCTGGACCAAGCCTTGGCGTCTTGAAGCTGCTCAGAAGGCCTTGGTCCATAAGCTGCCTTTTGAGGGCCCCGTCTCTTTGGGGACGATTTGAATGCGATGGTGCAGCGTTCTGCGGAGGAGAAGAAAATGTTGAAGCCTTTTTAGCCTGTGGCTAAGAAGAAGTCCTTTTTTCATAAGCAGGGGTTTCAGGGGGCTTCGTCTTCTCAGCCCTTTCGTGATCGGGCCCGTGGTCGGGGGGCTGCGTTCCATTATAAATCCCAGCCTCAGCAACAGACCCAGCACCTGCAGCAGCATCCCACTGGTGCGGGCCAGAAGTGACTATGGTGTTGTGGGGCTCGGCTCCGTTTGTATTTGGCCCGTTGGTCAGTTCTGATTTCCGACCAGTGGGTCTTGTCTGTCATCAGGTTGGGTTACCAGATTCCCTTCTGGGGTCCTCCCCCTCTGGATTACTTTCAAGTTACCCCATTGTCAAGAGACCCCGCAAGGCGGTCTGCCATGTTGTCCGGCGTCGCCATGTTGTTGTCAAAGGGGGCTATTGTACCGGTTCCGGTGGAGGAAGTGGGCCTGGGGTTCTATTCCCATCTGTTTCTGGTCCCAAAGCCAGATGGTACCTTCCGCCCGATTCTGAATCTCCGAACTTTGAACAAGTTGCTGCGATTGGATCATTTTCGGATGGTCACCTTGCAGTCCGTCATTCCCCTCATCCAGGAGGGCGATTTTTTGGCTTCTCTGGACTCGGAAGACGCCTATTTTCACGTTCCAGTCCATCCTGCCAGTCAGCGGTTCCTGGGGTTTGCTGTCCAGGGGATGCATTTCCAGTTTCAGGTTTTGCCGTTCGGCCTCTCCACAGCTCCCAGGACTTTTACCAAGGTACTGGCTCCTGCTGTGGGGGTTTTGCAGCATCGGGGTTTCTCCGTGTTCCCCTATATTGATGATTGTTTGGTCTCTGCTTCCTCCTATCCTAAGGCTCTTCTGGCAGTGGAGGCTATGGTGACCTTGTTCCAGGATCTGGGGTTCAAGTTGAATCTGGCCAAGTCTCATCTGGATCCTGTTCGGAGACTTCAGTTCATCGGGGGTCTGTTCGACACATCTCTGGGGGTGGTGTTTCTCCTTCCTGTTCGGATCCTTTCCCTGCAGACTCTGTTGCAGGATCTGTTGAGTCGCTCCTCTGCCCCGGCTCGTGTTTGGCTGCGGGTCCAGGGGTTGATGGCTGCCACCACTGCTGTGGTTCCTTGGGCTTGCCTACATCTTAAGCCCTTGGTGAATCATCTGTTGGCTCGGTGGGTCTCCTCCCGGGCGGATTACAAGACTCTGGTTCCTCTCTCTCTTGCTCTGGTTCAGGACTTGGACTGGTGGCTTTACACTCCCAATCTGGAGAAGGGGGTGCGGTTTTGTCTTCCTCCTCCCCTTTTGTTGACCACGGATGCCAGTCTTTGGGGTTGGGGGGCCACGTTGGGATCCTTGGAGGCCAAGGGTCGGTGGTCACGGGGGGACAGCGCCCGTTCCTCGAACTGGCGGGATTTGGCGGCCATTTGGGAGGCGGTGCAGTTCTTTCAGGTTCATCTCCACGGGGCGAATCTGTTGGTTTGTACCGACAATCAGGTGGCTCGTTGTTACTTGAACCTTCAGGGGGGGACCAAGTGCGCGTCTCTGAATCTGCTGGCCTCCATGATTTGTGCTTGGGCGGAATCTCACCTGTTGGCCTTGAGAGCTGTGTACATTCTGGGACAGTTGAATTTTCATGCGGACGCTTTGAGCCGCAACCTTCCATCCTCTGTTCTGTACCATCTCTCTGTTCCGAGACCTTTGTCTTTGGTTCGGGACTCCCTGGATCGATCTCTTTGCCTCCCCTCACAACGCTCTTCTCCCCCGGTTTTGTTCGGAGGTGATGTGTCCTCAGGCTTGGGCGGTGGATGCTCTTTTGATTCCCTGGCCTTCGGGCCTTCTGTATGCCTTCCCTCCTATTCCCCTCCTCCCGAGGGTGCTGCAGAAGATTCGGGGGGAGAGGGTGTCGGTCCTGTTGATTGCTCGCCTCTGGCCTCGCCGCCTTTGGTTTCCTCTCCTGTTGCGGCTGGCGGGGGCCGGTTTGTCCAGCTTCCTTTGGTTCCGGCTCCACTTCAGTTTACGCTACTGTCTCTGCCTTGTCTTCGTCATTTGCAACTGACCGCCTGGCTCTTGAGCGGTTGACGTTGGAGTCTTTGGGCTGCTCTGTGGTGGCCCATGACATCTAGTTGTCACATCGGCCTTCGACCCTTAAATGCTATGGTCGTCTTTGGGGCTCTTTTGTCTCTTGGTGTTCTTCGCATGGTGTGGATCCTGTGCTTGGGGATCCTGCTTCTGTGCTGGATTTTCTCCGGGATGGTTATTTGAAGGACCTTTCCCCTTCCACATTGTCTGCTCAATGGGCGGCGGTTCGTGCTTGTCGGGGTCCGGGGGCTTCCTTGGAGGTTGTTGCCCCTTTGGTTAGTTGGCTTCTTCGGAGCTTTAGGCTTTGTCATCCGGTCTCTCCTGTGATCATGCCTTCTTGGGATTTGCCTACTGTTTTGCGGGGTCTGCAGTTACCCCCTTTTGACCCCTTGTTGGAGACGCTAAGGTGGCTTTTTTGTTGGCTATCACCTCCGCTCGTCGGTTGGGTGAGTTGGGTTCCTTGCTTATTTCTTTCCCTTATTTGCAGTTCCTGCAGGATAAGGTTGTTTTGCGGCCTGACCCAGCTTTTCTGCCTAAGGTTTCTTCCAGGTTCCATTTACAGCAGGAGGTGATCCTTCCTGATTTGCCTGCAGAGGGGGATTCCATTGTTCCTTTTTCTTTGGATGTTCGCAGTGCTCTTCAGATTTACCTCCAGCTTTCGCTGGGGGTTTCAGCTTTCTCCTGCCCTGTTTGTCTCCTGTGGGGGTGTGGCTAAAGGGAAGAAGGTTTCTATTTCTACGATCAGTCGATGGGTGCGTTTGGTGGTCTGCCAGTCCTATAAGTCTGTGGGTCTGCCTCCTCCATCTCAGGTGCAGACTCGTTCGACACGTTCTGTGTCCGCTTCCTGGCCTGAGGCGGCGGGGGTCTCTATCCAGGAGATTTGTAGGGCGGCCACTTGGCAGTCCCATCACACGTTTATTCGGCATTATCGACTTGATGTTTTACATGCCTCTGTTGACAGTTTTGCTGATGGCGTTATGAACGCTACTGTTCGTTAATCATTTCTTTGATTAAAGTTGTGTACTTTTTGCATGGATCCCTGGTGTCCTGCGTTTTTTCTTCCTGGTTCTCTGCTTGTGAGTTCCTCACTATGTAAGGACTGGGACGAGGAGGACCCATGAGGGGGTAATGTCTTGTTACTTACCGGTAATCTTCATTACCCCGATTAGGGTCCTCCTCTCGTCCCAGTCCTCTTCCCTCCCGCTGTGTTTGTGTCTGGGACTTGTTGATAACAGGCATGGCGGTGGGTGGGAGGGGTTTATGTGGCCTTTAGCTTTTTGTATTTCAAGCGTTTTGATTGGCTGGTTGGAGGCAGGACTGCCTCACTGTGTAAGGACTGGGACGAGGAGGACCCTAATCGGGGTAATTAAGATTACCGGTAAGTAACAAGACATTTTAAGGTGTGTAAATCAGAATGGGTACCAATTGTACATCCGACAAACACTGAATCCATTCTTTTGATATTTTTATGATGCATAATTTACACTGGATAAAATGCGCTAATTGTGGGCCACTCTGAATGAGAGTGATAGGGCTTTTACTTGGCGGGCTAAAGTTCAAAGTATTTTGGTTTTCTATGGTATTTTTGTCACAATGGACAACATTGTTACCCAAAAAATCATTTTAGTGCCCTAATTATAGGCGAAACAATGTTATTTGTTGAAGGGCTCCAGTTCGATGCCTCTTGTAAATGGTTTATGTGTTTTGTGCATATAAACAGCCTTTGATAAGGTTGTGTAGCTTGAGCTCCTGAGTGGATGAACAATCTGCAAGGATAGACGCTCCAAGGATACAATGGAGACTTGTTGATCTGTCGACGAAATGAAAAGGGTCACTTAGCTGCTTTCCAGCATAAAAAAATAATCTTGTTCCTACTCAAGCATTGAAGCGCCACATAATGCAAAAGCTTTCCTTAAATAATAATGAGGGTGGCAGATGGACTATTCTGAAAGGTAAATTTGGCCAAAAGCCTAGAGGTACGGCCAAATTTAAAACTTTCAGAAATTGGCAAATGGGTTTCATACATGCATAAATGGTTTTACCGGTGTGGATTTATCTGCCACACAGGTGGACATATCTCTGCTCATACATCTCATTCAAGGGGCGGGAAGTGGGCATTCCAATGAGTGGTTTGCCTTGGACGTTTGGGAGCGGCAACAAGCTTGAACTTTCATGGGCAATCCCAAACTCTTCTATGACCTCTTTCCACCCTAGAAGTGGTTAGAGATTTACTCAACTATTGGCTTGATTACCTGCCCTTCCAGGATTGGTTTGGGAATGGACCACCCTCATATTGTGGAACTGTAAGGGAAGGACTTTCTACTTAAAGAACAAAAGTGCATGAGCACAAAAGGCTCCTCCTTGTCCTGTGCAGAGTTCTCAGCTATGGAGAACTCCAAAGATGGTGAACAGGACTTTATTCCCACAAGCAGCCAGTGGAGCAAGCGCAATAGAGGTTCGGATGGTGATCGTGGAGGAAGATTGAGGGCAAGGCGAGCTGCTGTGTTCTGCACCACTTGAAGCCTAGAAAAGAGGCCTTCATTAATGCCGCAATCCACCTCAGGGACACTGCACATTAATGGAGCTACCTCATATCCTAGAATCCCCTGGTGTAGATCAACCCCCTCCTTCAAGTCAGGTGCTACATCTCTAGGTGGGTGTACTACACTGTCATCACTATATATCTCAATTTTGCTGCCACCACTGGACCCCACCCTCACTGGTGAATCCAGACAATAAAAACTGCGCTCAGGGGATAACCTACCCTCCCGAGCTAACTTCTCCTTTCTTGCTATCTGCGCTAGGTGTGCCTCCAGCTGGGCAATCTCTATTTGGAACCTCTCTAATTTCAGCTGGTTCTCCCTCTCCCTCTGTCTGTCCAACTCCTCTGGGGACCATGAAGGGGATTGGGCACTACCCTGTGCACTAGACCCAGCAAGGGACTCCCTACCTATGGGACCTTCCCGCCTGTCCACCAACTCCTCTGGGGACCATGAGGGGAATCTGGCACTACCATAGGAACTAGACTCATCAAGGAACTCCCCACCTATGAGATATTCCATAACACTTCCTTCCTCCTCTTCAGACTCTCCAGAGCCACCCTCAGACCAACTACCCTCTTGGTAGGTGTACTGGGACTCCAAGAATCTCCATCTGTCTTGTTGCCACAGTCTCAGGGATGTCTGCAGGGATAGCTGAGTCTCCTTCCTACTCACTGCTAAGCCCCTCTCCTCACAGAACCCCCTTAGCTCCTCTAGACTGTAGGTCAACAGATCATCTATATAAAAGGTAGGTCTCATTTCAGCAAGACCCATTGTAGCAATAACTGGCAATATCAATAAAAGATAGAAGAAAACTTCTCAAGAAAATGTATGCGGGTAAAAAATCACCGGCAATATCAATCACAATATAGGATCCAAAAACTCTCAAAAATGTATGCGGGTACTATCACCGGCAATATCAATAAAAAATAGGCTTGCCCATTGTAACAATCATGGGCAATATCAATAAAAATAGGCTTGCCCATTGTAACAATCACGGGCAATATCAATCAAAAATAGAATCAAAACTCTCAAAAATGTATGCAGTACGTTATGGTCTGCACTCACTAGTAGTGTACACTATAATTACTGTATGCGATCATAAATGCAAGTCCAGATCCTCACCGCTGACCACCAATGTTAGAAATGGGGGTCTCTAGTTGGCAATGGCTGGCCACTGTCCAAGTAGGGACCCTTCTTCCTAAGTCAGAGTGAGAGGGCTACCCTCCTTGATACCCCTGCTCAACCCTGTGGTAACGTAGCACGAGCAGGTAGGCTTATCTCAGAGGCAGTGTGTGAAGCATTTATGACCATACACAGTAACACAGTGAGGCACACTACAAAGGGACACCACACAAGTAGTTATAAAAATAAGTATCTTTATATATATATATAGACTTATCACAAGACCAATAACTGTAAAAGCCACAATACTGTCAAAAATAGGATTGCTGTTGAAGGGCTGTCAAAAATAGTTCAAAGGTTGCAAAAATAAGGTTCAAATTCAAAGCAGTGGTCTCTGCGACCCTTTCTCTCACAAAGTACCTGGGTTTAGTAGCAAAACCAACAAAGTGTCGCAAATAAGCTGTAGCGATGATTCTCGGCACGCGAGGCCGGCGATGCGTTGAAATCCTTGCCGCAAGGGAGGATGATGCGCCGATCTGCGGGATGCGTGCGGGGACGATACGACAAACTTCTGCACGCAGGACCGCCGATGCGATGACTTTCTTGCCGCGAGGGAGAAGTCGATGCGATGATCCTGTTGCGTTGTGCGATAGTGTTGCAATGCGAAGAGAAGACGCTCCGCGAGGGAGCGACGAAATTCGGTGCGATGCGATCAAAATGGCGGACGCACGGCGTCCGCAATGCGATGTCTTGAAGCGATGATTTCTTTAGGGGTTGCGAGCGCATGCGACAGCAGCGCGATGATTTTTCCAGCGCGTCTCGGCTGCAGCGGCTCGCAAAAGGGTGTTAGCGATGGTTTCGTGTTGCGAGCACTCAGCGGCAGCAGTGCGAGGATTTTCCCAGCGCTCTCGACTGCAGCGGCTCGCAAAGGTGCGTTAGCGTCGATTTCCAGCACTCTTTTCTCTGAAGCAAACTAGAGGCCCTGGAACTCACAGGCGCCTCATCAGCAGATAGCAATCCTCGCAGGGAGGAAGCAGGAGGTTGGTGGTGGAGTCTGATGTGCCTGAGACTCCAGCAGAAGGCTAGCTCTTTTCCTAGCCCTTGGGTAATTGCTGTACAAAAATAAAAGTTCTCTCAAAAGTCCTTTTCCTTCTTCTTCAAGGTCCAGTGGTCACTGCTGCAGGCCAGTGCAAGAAAAACACACAAGCACAAGGACAGTCACTTCCTGCAGATTCCTCCAGTGGCACGGACAGAGTTTCCTCTTCAGATCCAGGGGCAATACCATTTGTAGGGGTTTGAGCACAGATATTTATACCCCAAAAGTCTTTGTTCTCAGAAGCTACAAGTCACTGAACCCAGCCAGAACCAGTTCTGCTCAGTCCTGGAGCACTTTGTTTACCAGGCTGCATCCTTCCTTTCAGAAAGAGGGGGTCTGCTATCAGACACACAGTAGGAGGTGGAGCCAGCATTCACCTTGCCAGGCACAGCCCTATTCAGGTCAAGGAGCCACCCCTCCCCATACTCTAAATGCAGATCTCTCTATTCAACCCAGGTCTGACTCAGCCTGCCCTGTCCCTCCAAAACCAGACAGCCAATACACATAACAGCAGAGCACACTGGAAGGCTTAGGCAAGAAAATACCTACTTTCTAAAAGTGGTATTTTCAAACACAGAATATAAAAATAAACTTTACTAAAAGATGTATTTTAATATTCTGAGCTCAGGCATACTAAATTCGTTTTTCTACCATGTTCCTGGGGTCAGTTAGGACTATAGGATGTAATAGTCAAACTGCCCATTCTGGCCTATGAGGAACAGGTAGCCTTACAGTAGTGAAAAACGAAATTGGGTGTAATTCACTACCAGGACATGCTACACACACCAAGGCATGTCCTACCTTACACATACAATGCACCCTACCATAGGGGTGACTTACATGATGCCAAGGGAAGGTTCAGGGGCTGGGAAGTGGGTGCACTTCACAGCCAAGATGGCAGTTCTGGACTGCACACAGACTCTGCAGTGGCAGGTCTGAGACACACTTTACAAGCTGCTTCTGTGGGTGGCGCAAACCAGCGCTGCATGCCCACCAGCAGCATTTGGTTTACCAGCCCTGGGCACACACAGGCCACACTACTAGGGACTAACAGGTAAACCAAATAAGCCAATCAGGGATATACCAATTCACATAGCCATATTTACAAAGGGAGAGCATATGCACTTTAGCACTGATCAGCAGTGATAAAGTGCCCAGAGTCATAAAACCAACAAAAGCAGGTCAGAAAAAATACAGGAGGAAGGCAAAAAGTTTAGGGATGACCCTGCAAAAAGGGCCATTTCCAACACCGACCATTAGGGAATTACCATAATCCAGGAGGCTCACTATCAGAGCCTGGATCAGGGATTTTCAGGCAGAAAGAGGCATCCAAGGGAACCCCTTCTTAAGCATGCGCATCAGGCCAAAACATGTGCCCGATATGCTTTTAACATGTGCATCCATGGATAAACCATCATCTAATAGGATAACTAGATTTTTCACACATTTTTTCTGAGTCGGTGGAGGTCCCAAATCCGGGGGCCACCAGTCAGCTGACCATACTGTGTGCCTTTTCCAAACAAGAGGATCTCAGTCTTGTTTGTGTTGAGCTGGGGGAAGTTCACAGTCATCCATGCAGCAATCTTTAGCATGCAATTTTTAAATTTGGCCTTAGTGAGAGAAGGATTGGTGTCCATAATGATTATCAGTTACGTGTCATCAGCATAGGAGATGGTATCAAAACCACATGATCTGATGAGCTTTGCCAGAGAGGATACATAAATATTAAAAAGAGTGGGACTGAGAATCGAACCCTGAGGCACCCCTTTGTCTGGGATCATGGACTTTGAGGTAAACGAGTCCAGCTGCACTACATGCGTTCTTTCTGATCGAAACTTTTCTAGCCATTTTAACGCGTTCCCGCAGATACCAAACTCCCTCAGTCTTTGAACAAGAATCTGATAGGAGATGGTTTCAAACACTGCTGATAAATCTAGGAGCATTAACATGGCTGAAGTCCCCTTGTCTAATGCTAGCTTTATAGGTATGCAGACAGAATATCGAGTTGGAAATGTTGACTTACACAAATATCGAGTTGGAAATATTGTGCCACAGAAATATCGACAGCAAGAATATCGTGGTCAAGAATATCGACTTTAAGGTAAGAAATATCATTTTTTTAAATTTCTAAGGGGCCCATTACGATGGCGGGCGGAAGCACAACCGCCGTGCTGGCGGATGCAAAAACCACCAGTTACCGCCGGCACGCAGCAGTCCACACGCCCGCCCAATTACGATGCGAAAAGTAGGCCAAACACCGCCGGCAAGCCAGCAACACCGTCCGCCATCAAAGTGCGCCCGTACACGTAGCGGCGCAGCACAACTGACACACACCGTCCAACGAAAAACGTACCGCCCGGCGCATAAATTACGATGCCTCAAACAAACGGCTCCCACGGCCAAGAGATACCGTACGACAAACCGAAGCGGTAACACGGACGCCGAGCACGGACAACGAAGAAGCGGCTCCCCGAGCATGAATCCAGCACTGCAGGCCCTCCCCATGCTCCTGCTGATGCACCACCAAGGACGCAACGTACCGCGGAGACGCAGGTAGGCACACACACAACAAGTGCAAGCAAACAGCGCACACAGTGCAAGGGCGGAAAAAGCGGACAACCCCCCACCAGCGCGTGTACACTACACATCCACCATTGCATCCACATATGACACACAGGCCAAATCGTAACATCGCGTAACACATGTGTACACACCACCTGGGACTAGGAACCAACCACCCCGTCACGGCCCCAAAGCGCCGATGACGCCGCCACACATGCGCACAACGCAGAGGCCAACCGCAGCGCCATGCATGCGTTCAACACTCCGTCCATCATCCCCTTTGGTTTTGCTATGTTTGCCCTAAGTTGGCAGGGTATGCCCAGACGTGGGTCCCTTGCTCACTTTGCCACTGGATTCAAGATAGCCTGGCTGATGACGGCTTAAGCCAGAAACCGGTCCCAGGATGCTTGTTTCCGGTCCAGGGAAGACATGGCTTGGCAGTTCGGGCTGGACTGTTCCCATGAGGCACAGGGTCAGACTGATTTGCATATGGCCATGTCTGAACTGGGGTGGCGGAGTGAGCTAAAGAATGATGATGGATTAAACCCAGATCAGTTGACTGGGGGTGAGTGCTTGCAATGTTCAACACTCCGTCCATCATCCCCTTTGGTTTTGCTATGTTTGCCCTAAGTTGGCAGGGTATGCCCAGACGTGGGTCCCTTGCTCACTTTGCCACTGGATTCAAGATAGCCTGGCTGATGACGGCTTAAGCCAGAAACCGGTCCCAGGATGCTTGTTTCCGGTCCAGGGAAGACATGGCTTGGCAGTTCGGGCTGGACTGTTCCCATGAGGCACAGGGTCAGACTGATTTGCATATGGCCATGTCTGAACTGGGGTGGCGGAGTGAGCTAAAGAATGATGATGGATTAAACCCAGATCAGTTGACTGGGGGTGAGTGCTTGCAATGTTCAACACTCCGTCCATCATCCCCTTTGGTTTTGCTATGTTTGCCCTAAGTTGGCAGGGTATGCCCAGACGTGGGTCCCTTGCTCACTTTGCCACTGGATTCAAGATAGCCTGGCTGATGACGGCTTAAGCCAGAAACCGGTCCCAGGATGCTTGTTTCCGGTCCAGGGAAGACATGGCTTGGCAGTTCGGGCTGGACTGTTCCCATGAGGCACAGGGTCAGACTGATTTGCATATGGCCATGTCTGAACTGGGGTGGCGGAGTGAGCTAAAGAATGATGATGGATTAAACCCAGATCAGTTGACTGGGGGTGAGTGCTTGCAATGTTCAACACTCCGTCCATCATCCCCTTTGGTTTTGCACAGGGACACAACCAAGCAGCACACACATCAGCCCCACCCCGAACGCACATGACACGTGACAGGCCTGCCACAGACATGTCCCCAATGCCCAATTCACGGACAACACCCAACGCCACACAACCGACGCACACATGTCAGTGAAGTCACGCAACAGCAGGACACACCCCAGTGTAACAAACATGGCGTAGCACACAGCGGCGGCAACACCAACTAGGAGAAGCAGGGCCCCTTCGGGAAGAGGAACGCCAGTACCACACTGAAACACCCATACCACCCTGCACATATGAACAAGACATATAAAACGGAACACCAAAGAGCCCGGGGACCGACAACAGGTGGCCCAAGAATAACATTCACACACAAGGCCCAACACAGAGCGGAAAGGCAGCCTGCCGCCCACACAAGGGAGAGCAGACAGCACTGAATGACCTTCCATTCCAACTCCGAAACCACAGCCCTACGACAGAAGCCGGTGAATACAGCCATTGTCCAAGAATAGACCAACACAGGCTTGCCGAGGAGACCGACCACAGGGCAGATAGCGCATATCACAGAAGCACACAACGGACGGGGAAGAAAGAAGAAAACACTCCCCCATGTCGGCCACATGCAAGTTAATTGGAAGGAGTCACACATCACTGACCTTGAACTGTCTGAGAAGCATGTGGGAAGAGGGCCCGTGTCCTCCAAACAAGCCAACAGAACACAAGTCCTGTCTCCCTACGACTACACAGAGCTCACAGCAACCTCGGAGCGTGCACATTGCAGACTGCACACACAGCCGGAGCACGCCACCACAACGCACCGCTGCGAAATGGCAACCGCAACACACCTACCCAACTACGCCGAACAGCTCAAGCTGTACAAAGCCAACCTGTTTCATACATTGGGATGCGATCTCCTGTCCCTGCTGAACGTAAGTTACCGACTGACTTACCGCATCACATTGTTCAGCTGCGTCATGCCCGTCTTCTACTGTCGGAGGTGTCCCTACCAGCATCCCGTGGAGATATGCCTCTCCAACCCGGCATGTCTGAAGGCGGACCTGCTACCACTACTCCTCCCTCTGGACGCACACGACAGGGCCTGCTCTGCCTATGGGGGCATGGCGTATGTGGCCAACATCGCACCCGCACTGAAATGGGACCACTGTGCCTCCACACGACGGATCATCGAGAACAGCTACATCGAATGTCACCCAGCATGCCCCATCATGGTCCTCCAAGGGACAACTTACGAACAACACCTTGACAGCCACCATCCGCTACATTGGCTGGCAAACATGTACACCACCAATGACATGGAAGCCCTGCTGGACGGCATCGCATACCTGACAACCTGTAAATTCGTCGGACCACAACGCAGGTTCCCCGATTGACCTATGATGTCCAACCCCGCACCCATGCTTAGCTTCCGCACGGACTGGCCAGTCACCACCACAACAGCCATACCAAACGACCGGCAACTGTAACCACACCATCAACGACATCGCCATGACATCGGATATGACCGGGACATGCACACTGTTCCCCATCACATCCAGGAACACCGCATGCATCGTGGGAGGCAGTGGCATGGGCTCTGTGTATCGCACCCACATGGACGGAACTGCACGAACAACCAGGACACGACATGGATCCAGCGCCCATGGACACACACACCGCTCAGTGGACATGAATAGGTCGCCTGGAGTCTGTGGGTGCTGCACCCCTCCCACCCCCGCCCCGGGAATCCCATACCAGGACCTTTGCATGGACGACAAGTGCATACAACAACAACACGACCCCAGTGACTGTGACATGTCCAGTAACCACCACAGTGCAACAACAAGTGGCACGCCGCTGCATGCACGCAAGCACATGCCCTGATGTCATCTCACATGCACGCGTGCATGAGGAACAACTGCAGCAAACCTGTCACATGGAACTGAGATGGACTGTGCCCATGATGCCAAGCGTTCTGGTAGGCTACATGTATACCGTCTGTGTCAAAGTCCGCAGCTCCGCAGCTATACGTAAATGTACATTAGCACAGCCTTGGCCAAGCAGATGTCACTCTGAAGCCCACATCCCACATGCAACAGCCAATCACATGTAACCCCACACCCTATCCCATTTGCAATCATGCTCAGTATATCCTCAACATGTATTCCGCTGCCAGTAGTGTCCACTATACTGCATCACAGAGGACAGAAGACTCAATATAATGTTTGAAACCAAAACTGTCTCCGCTGACTCATTTCACAAGTACGAATGAGAGAGGATGAGAGTATGTGAAGTACACGGCAGTCGTGACATGACCATGTAGTCCACTGGTATTGGATGTCAACGCAAATGAGTAGCACTACTGTGGAAGACACACATGTGTCGTGTGAAGTCGTATGGACGCAGTGCTCAGGTGGGTGGGTGCGACGGGTAGATGCGCACATGCCAAGTTGGAGCACGCCGTGTTGGGAGGGGTCATGAACAGTACACCACCGCTTCCCTGGGCATTGTGAGAGGACACCTGTCGGGGGGGAGTGAACACGTGTGTGCACAGCAGCCGGGCACACGTACAAAGCGGTACCAGGCGCACCTCAGCCCACCCTCTGTTGACAAGCTGGATCCTGTTGTGCGCCCGCCATGCCCCTTGACAAGGCACACACAGCCCCAGTCGACCAGGTGTAACCCCAACATAGTCAATCCGCACAGGCGATACAGGGCACGGGATGGCAGTGGAGCATGGTGTGTGAGAGGTCTCCTCGCGCTCCTCCTGGTCATATCACGCAGGCAATAGAACCTCAACGTCTAGCATGGCACAAGTCAAATGGAAGTGTAGGGGGACGCACCACAGCACGAGCAGCACTGACGTCACGGGAGGTGGCTCGCACCATCCCATCCATTGCCCATCATACCAACCACGCCACATGCCATTGCGACTAAGTGCAAGCGCGTGCGCCACCACCCCCGAGCCCTCCCCAGAGAGGCCAAAGAGTGAATGTGTGGGCCATCAGCCACAGATGGACGCGGCCTGGCCGCAAGGGCAGCCACAGCCACTGGGTGTCGCAGGTGGCGGATCCGGAAGGCGAAGACTGTGATGCATAGTCCATGCAGGCCGGGTCTCCATTTGGGGCACCACGCAGGTGGACGGCGTCCCGCCACACATCATACCCTGAGACAGCCCACTCGTGCAACTGGACCCACACATACACTCCTTGCCCTCTCTGGTGCGAGCTTGGGGCTGCCTGTGCAGGCGCTAGCCTCGCAGGTGAGCATGCATATTGGGGGAGCGAGGGGAGGACATGAGGGCTGGGGCGAAGATGACTGTATCACTGTCAGTAAGTACAAGGGATGACCCAGATGTGGAAAGGAAGAGACGTGTCCCGTGTGTACTGCAACTAGTCGCCAATCCAACTACCCCCCATGTCCGGAATGTAAGCCCGCACCTAGGCCCGCCCATCCGCCACATCGAACATACCACCAGCACGACAACCTTCCCATTCGAAACACTGACTGGGGGTGGCGACCAGTGTACAATCATGTGTAGCCTACCCACACGTACATGTGGGCCCTCCATGATCCATGTCACCTGCGGCAAAGTCATGACATGCGCAATGAGGGAAGTGAGGAGAGCTGTCCGCCCCACGCGCAGATGGTGCATCAGCTCCACAGACCCAGCAGCGAGTCCAGCAGGGGTCACATGTGCAGGGGCAGCTGTGCCTGGTGTGAAGGCACATGCATATAGACAGCACATCGACCAATGTGTAGTCTGCCCACATCTACAGTCCATCATCATGCGGACATAGGAATTGAACACAGGGCAACAGATCTTCAGTTGGTGCACCCACCGTGACCAACAATGCGCAATCATCGACGTACCCGCCCTGTGCATGGCCCCCCACCCAACGGAGGCACATCCAGTACCACCATCCCACACACACAAGCCTTCCACGGAACATGCTGTGTCCAATGGTCAGTACAGAGTCAGCGCCCATCTGGTGGATCCTGAACAGGAGACACATGCACACACATGCCAGCTCCCACTATGTACGTCTGCCACCTGGCACGTGCAATGTAACCTCTCACCTGTGACGTGTGACTGCAAGCACACAGCCGTCTTGGCATGGGGCTGTCAATGTGGACACCTGTCAATGTTTCGGGAGGTGTGATCCGTACAGTGCTGTACATAGGGTGCAGTGCTGACACCTACTACTGTCTCATATCCCCTCGTGCCACAGGTCCCACTTGTTTTGGCCGCTCAGCCTGTGCCCACATCATCGTCGTCGTGTGCCATACTCATCCAGCTGCGGAAGCAGTTCCATGCTCAGCAGACATTCATGTTGCCGTGGCGTTGCCGCTTGACGGATATGCAGTCAGTCCCCATCAGCACGCCCCGCAAGTCATTGGGGCCTAGATCCCCATGTGCATGCACATGGCAGTGGTTTGTATCACTAGCCATTGCCATTGTTGGGAGACCTGTGTAAGTGTATTGTGGCCGTGCCGTCCCAGCTTGACAGCTGGGCTGTGGCTCATGTGCTTGCTCAGTCATGTCAGTGATGTGTATGCGAAATTGCTATGTGTCGTGTTGCTTTGACATGTGTCCTCTGCCATTGTCCCTAGGCGGAGACCGAACATTGACCGCCCATACCAATTGCTGGCGGACATGGACGATACAGAGGTTATTAGGAAGTTTCGGCTGGACAGGCCAACCCTGCATCGACTGTGTGCCATGTTAGAACCCCATCTCCGTCCCCGCAGGGTGTATCCGACTGCTGTCACCCCCACGGCTAAGGTGATGGCCGCCATGCATTTCTTCGCCACTGGGTCATTCCAGCACACAGTGGGCATTGGAGGAGGGATGTCCCAGCCCATGTTCAGCAAGGTGCTGAGGGATGTACTGGCAGCCATGATGCTGTACCGAAACAGGTACATCCGCTTCCACAGGGCTCGTGAATTGGCGGCAGTGAAGGGTGCATTCTATGCCCTTGGCAGAATCCCACACGTCGTTGGAGCCATTGACTGCACACATGTCGGCCTTGTTCCACCACAGGCCACTGAGCACCTGTACCGCAACAGGAAGCACACGCACTCCCTGAATGTGCAAGTGGTGTGCCTTGCGGACATGGTGATCACCCACGTGTGTGCAAAGTTCCCAGGCTCGGCCCATGATGCACACATAATGCGCAACAGCATCTTGCCACGACTGATGTCCAATATGCAACAGGATCGTGCCTGTATTGTCGGTGAGTATGTGGAGTGGTGTAGCGTGCTGGTTGTGCGATGCTGTCCCCTGTCCAGTTGGAATTGCAACGGTTCTCTGTGTCCCTCACACCCAGGTGACTCTGCGTACCCGAATGGGGCATGGCTGCTCAGTCCATTGAGGAATCCTCGCACCCCAGCAGACGATCGCTACAATGAGGCACATGGGAGGACCAGACGTGTGGTCGAGCGTACCTTTGGCCTCCTCAAGTCCAGGTTCAGGTGCCTGGACCGCACCGAGGGTGCGCTGGCGTACTCCCCACAGAAGGTGTGCCGGATAGTGGTGGCGTGCTGCATGCTGCACAATCTGGCCATTCGGAAGCAGATCCCCCTCATCGTGGATGACGGAGATCAACCAGGGCCCCAGCCCGCAGACCAGGACAGCTCGAGTGAGGAGGACAGCGGAGAGGAGGAAGCTGGTAATGTGCGGCAGCAGCTCATCGCCCGCTACTTCACTTGACGGTGAGTGTCCATGTACGACGGCTGATGTGGCTGTATCTGTGCAGGTGTGTGTGTGCTGTGTCAGGGTGGCCGTTTGTTCACTGCGTGCTGTGTGTCAACGCTCCATGGCCAGGGTAGTATGCCACTGTTGGTGGCTGTGGCATTGTGCCCTATTGCTCTGTGCGATGTGTGTACATTGCTTGTAGTTGTTGACATGTACTGTGTGATGGGTGTGTGACACACTCATTGAATGTGCTCCTGTTCTGTCTCCCATCCCTAGGTCCCTACAGGCCCTCCGGATTCAATTGCCATGCCACGCATCAGGTGCCTTTCCGCCCAAGGTGGCCGTTGTATTCCGTACAAATAAAACACAGGGCACAAACAGCAGTTAGTGTAAAAGGTGCATTTATTACAAACTGTGACATGTGATTGTGTGTAAGGTGATGACAAAAGTGGTGCGTGCAGTGACAATGAGCTGTCGGTCATGGCTGCGTGATGCTCAGGGTGTACCCACTGGTTCTATGTCCATAGTCCAACACACACATGCCATCCAGATGGCTGTGTGGAGTGGGATCGTAGTCCAAGTCAATGCAGTGGCTGGTCAAGGAAGGCTGGCGGAAGGCTGGGTGGCTGCCTCACTTGCGTTTGGAGCGTGCGAAGTCCTCCCGGGAGATCTGTTTCCACTTCGGACGGCCCCTTCCACGTTTGCGAGGGGGTGCCTGCTTGCGACATGCTGGTGGTTGAGGTGTGCTCACTGGCTGTGGACGAAGGGGAACTGGACACTGCTGCTCCACCCTGCGCCCCGGCAGGTGGTGGCGGAGGGGAGCTGCTGTCCCTGGCTGTGACCTCACCGCCACCACCAGCTGGCCCATGAGGTCCACGAGTTGGCCCATACGGGCGTCCATGGACCTCAGCACCCCCAGCACCTCACGCGTGTCTGAAGCAGACCGGACCCATTGTCCTTGGGCCTCTTCATAGGCCCCAAGGACTCTGGCCATTTGAGGCAGGGCATGGCTCCCAGGGGAGGCTGGCGTTTCCCTGACCCTGCTCCTCCTACCAGTCCTGCTGCCACCGGCCTGCCCACTAGCCACATTGCTCACCACGGTCCTCGCTGTGGCTCCCAGGGTGGATCCAGTCGGCCGGGCCACCACCTGCGCTGGGGCTGGTGCCAGCGAAGACGTGGTGGTGGTGGCGGCGGTGGTGGTCGGTGCGGCGATGGTGGCGGTTGCGGCAGTGGTAGTGGCCACAATGACCGTGGGTGTGGCCGCAACGACAGTGGCAGCAGGGGGCTGGGAATGTTCAGCAGCCCTGGATGATGGGTTGGTGGGTAGGAGGGGTCCTGGGGAGCGGCTGGGCCCTGCCACACCAGATGGGCCTGCTTGGTGGTCCGTGTCCGAAGAGGAGGACAGATCCTCCAGATCCGTGTGTCCTCGTTGGGGGCTTGTAGGCTGGCTGTGCTGGCTGCTGGCTCCATCCCCAGCATCCAGCAGTTCGTCACCTGTGGAGAGAATGAGATTTGTTATTGTGTTGCACCTGGCGAAGTATGTATTTGTCGTCTGACATTAACAGTTCGTGCAATCTCGTACATGGGTTTCCCGGAGGCGTGTGTGTGGCTGTAGCATCTGTAGTTGTGTGTGCTTGGCAATGGGACTGTGTGCTGTGCACATGTGGCATGGGACGGATTGGCCATGCCGATGGGTGTGTTGCTGTGCCCCTACTTATTGTGACTCTGGTGTATGCGGGCTCCTGGCCCATCCTGGGTCTGGTTTGTACTTTGCTTTTGGTGTTCAGATGGGACGCTTAGGAACGCATATGGCAACATGGGGGCCATGCCCCAGATTCGCATTTGGGAGGGGATATGCTTTTGGGGTTCAAATGGAACGCTTAGGAACGCATATGGCAACATGGGGGCCATGCCCCAGATTCGCATTTGGGAGGGAATATGCTTTTGGGGTTCAATTGGAACGCTTAGGAACGCATATGGCAACATGGGGGCCATGCCCCAGATTCGCATTTGGGAGGGGATATGCTTTTGGGGTTCAAATGGAACGCTTAGGAACGCATATGGCAACATGGGGGCCATGCCCCAGATTCGCATTTGGGAGGGAATATGCTTTTGGGGTTCAATTGGAACGCTTAGGAACGCATATGGCAACATGGGGGCCATGCCCCAGATTCGCATTTGGGAGGGGATATGCTTTTGGGGTTCAAATGGAACGCTTAGGAACGCATATGGCAACATGGGGGCCATGCCCCAGATTCACATTTGGGAGGGGATATGCTTTTGGGGTTCAAATGGAACGCTTAGGAACGCATATGGCAACATGGGGGCCATGCCCCACATTCGCATTTGGGAGGGGATATGCTTTTAGGGTACATGCTGTGAGCCATGGGTGCCGAAAGTGACATGTGTTGTGGCAGCATGACAGTGCATGGTTTGAGGTGTGTGCATGCTTGACATGGCCTGCATATTTGCTGTCTGTTGTGATTACTGGACATGGCATTGGACGCATCGTTATGAGTGAGTGATGGTTGTGTGCCAGCCAACGTATTGCAGTTGTCCCATCTCCTTGGTGTGCGTGCTGCCCTGTGCCATGTGCATCACTGCAGTGCTCG
The DNA here is from genome assembly GCA_963921515.1 of Calotriton arnoldi. Taxonomy (NCBI): domain Eukaryota; kingdom Metazoa; phylum Chordata; class Amphibia; order Caudata; family Salamandridae; genus Calotriton; species Calotriton arnoldi. The sequence continues at coordinate 638,704 of CAWUFW010007608.1, read as the reverse complement.
GGGGGTGTGGCCCATGTTGTGTGTTGTTGCTCACAGTGTGTCGTGCGCTTCATTGACTTCTGGCACATGGTTGGTCATGGGCATGTATCTTAGCGTGACTGCTGTATGTGTGGCAGCTGTGCGGATGACATGCCTTTCATGAGACTGGGGCTGACGGATGGGATGGATGGTATGTTGTATGTGCATGGTGTGTCTGTGTGTTTGATGGGTTCAGTGGTGTTCGTGTGCATTTATGTTGTTCCGCTCTGTTGCGTCTAGTGTTGTTTGTCTTACATAGGCGTAGTTGTGGGGTGTGTGGTTGACAGGCAGTAGGGGCTACATGGACAGGACTTCAATGGTGTTTCGGTTGTGTGTGATGAGTTGCACAGTGGCTGCCGTGTGGTACTATATTCAGTGTGGCTTGTGCATGCAGACGTGGCTCCTTGGGTGTTGCTATGTCTGTGATGGGTCATGTGGGGTGTGAGTCTGTTGTTCATGTCCGTGTGCACATTGTTCACTTGTTCGTGACGGTGGGCGGTGCTGCGTGTTCGTCTGCTACGTGACATGTCCCATGTGTTGGTCGTGTTATGGTCCTCATGCCTCCAGTAATCCAGCCCTGTCCAGTTTCCCACCTGCAAGTTGTTCGTGCGTGCACTGTACTGGATGCCACATGGCTCTAAGCGGGGGTGCTCCATGTTGCAGGTCTGTGGGGGTGGGGGGGTGTTGTGGGTCGTGGGGGTGGCTGGACACCCACTGACACCGATTGCTGTGGACCGTGATGTCTGCCTTTCGGCTGTCGTTGTGCACTGCGGTGGCTGACACGTGGCTGTGGGGTGTGGGGGATGCTCCTCCTTGCTGTGCTGTGGGACTAGGGGCCTGGTGTGTGTTGTACTTGGGCTGTCCACCGTCCCACCCACTGCACTTTGTGTTCCTGCCACTTACCTGTTACTTGTCGGTTAGTGCAGCTGTGGCGGACACATGGGTGTGGTGGGTGCTCGTTGTGGCGCTTCTGGCATATTTGGGGACCTGTTGGTGGTTACGTGGCTGGCTGAGTGTACACATGTCCCCACGTATGTTACAGTTGTTCGGTTTGGGCTGTGTGTGGTGGTGTCTGTTGCATGTGTGTGTGATGTGTTGTGTATTGTGTGCTGGACATGGGGGTGTTTGTCCCTGGGAGCTGTGGCATGGTGGTAGTGCATGTGAGTACATAGCGGTGTGCTGGTATACATTAGTTTGTACTTACCAGCCTCCACTCCCCTGCTAATCCGGCGAGGATCTCCGGATGTATTATGACTCGCACCTTCTCCTCCCACGCTTTGAAGGTCTTGAAGAGCGCGGGATTCCCTCCGCCAGTGACGGCAGCCAGCTCTCTGTTTTTGCCCTCCTTCTTCTTGACCAGGCTCTTTACGTCATTCCAACGTTTGTTTATTTCTCCTCTGTTCCTGGGCAGGGTCCCGACTGCATTGACCTGGTCTACGATCCGGTTCCACATTCTGTTTCTGGTGGCTAGTGGTGTGTGCTGGACCATGTTCCCATAGATTTGTGGGTACACCTTGATGATCTCGTCGACCATGACCGTCAGCTCAATGGGCGTGTACTTGGGCATCCTTTGTGGTGCCATGGTGTTTGTGGTGCTGGTGCGGTGTGTGTTGTGTAATGTGCAGGGGGTTTGTGGTGCAGGTGTTTGGTGGTGGTGGTGGTTGTGATGTGTGCGTTTCTGTGGTGTGCTGCTGTCCTTGCTGTGTCACTGTGTCCTCTCCTCTCCTCTCTGGTTTGCAATGTAGCAAGGGGTTGTGGTCTGTGGGAGTGCTGCTTTTGTACTCACCTATGTGGGTGTGTCCTCATGGTCTGTTGTTTTCAGGTGTGTTGTGTCGGGGTTCTGGCCTTTGTATTTTTTGTTTGTCCGGGGGGTGTTTTCGGGATGTGTACTGTGCTTGTGTATTTGTGCGTGCCTTGCTGTGTGGACTTGTTGGCCATGTTGTGTGCTATTGGTTTTGTGAGCGGATGGTTTCTGTGCAGGTACGTGGGCGCCATGGCTTCTGCCGTGTCGATTCTCATCGGCGTTGTTTGCGCTGGCGGGCGGTATATTTGTGGTTTTTCCGCGCTCATGGCGGTGCGATCGTAATTTCACGTGCGGTGTGTCGGCCGTGAGGGCGAGCGGTTTTGTGTTGTCGTGCGTGTTTCCGTCCGTGGCGGGCGGTTTGACTCCGACTCGGACGTTGGCGGGCGGTATTTTGTGTGATTTTTCCGCCGATGGCGGTTTTCGGTTTGTGTAATCGTAATGGCGTGGTCGGTGTTCAGACGGTGTGTGCGGGCGGATTTTTGCCGCTTCCATGCCTGGCGGATTTTTTTACGCCGGGTATCGTAATGGGCCCCTAAGTCATTAATATCGTTTGCAAAATTATAGTTTTTAAAAATATCGATTTTTTAATTAGTGTTATGTATTTTATTATGTATTTTAAATGTATGTGATCTTTTTTTATATAAGTATTGTCTTTGTTTTTAAATATATGTGTTACATTTTTAGTAGTTATCAATTTTATTTTAATAAAATTTTGTCTTTTTAGTTTCGTAGTGGGTTGTGGGTTTATAGGGGAATAGGGTGGGAAGTAATCTAATTATAATAAATTATTGATTATTTTTTATTTAGTAATATTTAATTTAGATTTTATAGTGTTAATTGTGGGAAGTAATGTATTATTAATTAATTATTAATTGGTTGTTAATTAATATTAATTAATTAATTGGTAATTAATTATGGTAATTGTGTTATTTGTTTTGGAGCAGGTTGTGGGGTTTATAGGGGAAAAGGGTGGGAAGTAATTTAATTATCATAAATTAATAGTTTTTTAAAATTCATTACTATTTATTTAATTTAGATTTTATAGTGGTAGTTGTAGGAAATAATTTATTATTAAGTAATTAATAACTGGTTGTTAATTATTATTAATTAATTGATTGGTAATTAATTATGTTAATTGGGTCTTTTTAGGAGCGGGTTGTGGGGTTTATAGGGGTAAAGGGTGGGAAGTAATTTATTTTTAATTAATTATTAAGTAGTTGTTAATTGATATTAATTTATTATTTTAAAATTAATTATGGAAATTATGTAATGATTTTTAGGTGTGGGTTGTGGGGTTTATAGGGGTAGAGGGAGGGAAGTAATTTATGTTTAATTAATTAATAATTATTTGATCATTAACATAAATTCACTAATTGATAATTAATTAGGGTAATTGTTTTTTTTGTGTGTGACTTTTGGTTTTCTAGGGGTAACGCTTGGAGATAAAATTAATTTTTATCCGTTTTAATTTTTTTAATTAATAATATTTCTTTAATTGATAGTTAATTATGTTAATTATGGAGGTACATTTTTTTAAAGTTTAGATGTGTGTTGTAAATTGTCCGGTGTTATAGGGTAGGAAATAAAAAAGATTACATTTATGAAATAATTAATGTTTTTGTTTATAAATAATTTCTAATTAAAAATAGTTATTTGTTTGTAAATTATTTAAAAATGTATTTAATATAATATTTCTAGGTATTTGTCATACCTATTTAACATTATAATATGTTTCTATTTTTTAGATTTTTAAAATATTTTTATATATTTTTCATTTTGTTTTGAAATATTTTGGGGCCGATTCCGATCTCGGCCGGTAGGGCACCGAATCGGATTCGGCTGAACCGGATCCGATTCGGAGCCCTTATTCCCGACCGATTCGTACGTGCGTCCGGGCGAACGAGTACGATGCGAGCGCGTGCAAATTCGCCGACCGACTCGTACGCCCGTCCCAACCGCACCGACCGACTCGCACGGATGCGCAGCGCACCTCGCAATGGAGACGTTCCCCGGCCGGGCAAGTATGATGCGCGCCGCGAGCAGTCCGACCGACTCGCGCCGTCCGGCTCGCAGAAGCAGTCGGAGCCGTACTTTGGGGGTCCGTGTCGGACCCCCCTGTACGCGTAGCCGCGCGAGTCGCACACAGGGGGGACCCATGGGTCCCCCCTACCTGTGCGTGTACGGCACGAGTCGCTTCGCCGCATACACGCTGTAGGGGGCGCCCTTGTCCGCCTCGCACCCATTGAGTCAATGGGAGCCCGCGTACGCGTTGTACGACAGGCTCCCATTGACTTCAATGGGAGTCCGACCGACTCGAGTCCGATGGCATACGTGCGCATCGTACTCGTTCGGTCGGGCTGCTAGGGTCCGATTCGGTCGGAAATCTCTCCGGGTCCGGCTCGGTCGGAGAGATTTCCGACCCGAATTGGAATCGGCCCCTAAGTGTTGATGATACTTTGTTTGTTTTTAATTTTTAACTCACTGGAGTGGAAATAGTAATTTTTACCCCTCCGCTATCCAATACTTTCCCTACTGTTGCACTCACTGGAGTGGGAATAGTAATTTTTAACCCTCCGCTATCCAACACTTTCCCTACTGTTGCACTCACTGGAGTGGGAATAGTCATTTTTACCCCTCCGCTATCCAACACTTTCCCTGCTGTTGCACTCACTGGAGTAGGAATAGTCATTTTTACCCCTCCGATATTAAACACTTTCCCTACTGTTGCACTCACTGGAGTGGGAATAGTAATTTTTACCCCTCCGCTATCCAATACTTTACCTACTGTTGCACTCACTGAAGTGGAAAATTTAAGTTTAAAGACTTTCAAATAGTTTAATGTTTTAATTTATAATGTTTTTTTAATTAGATTTGATGTTATTGGTGTATGTATAGATATATATAATTATTTGTAAATTTTCATATAGACAATTATAAAATAAATTAAAATTAATAGTTTATTGTTTTAAAGTAAATATATATATATTACATTTTATATACGTATGTTTAAATTTTTTTTTAATTACATTTATTTGTTATATTTGTTAAAATGTATATTAAATCTAATACATTTTTTTAAAGTTAATTTTATTATTAAATATATAATATTATTTGTTATACATATATTAAAATCGATATTTTGTACAACTATATTTTTTACATCCATATATTGTTTTTGATATTTTTGTACCATTATAAATATAGGATGTCGAAATTTTTGACATCGATATTTATAACTTGATATTTGTGTATGGGGATATTTTGGGGGTCGATATTCTATCAATGAACCAGTGAGAACCACCCATCTCCCTGTAATGTGGCCTAGGCTAGCTGAACAACAAAAACACAATCCCCTGCACACACAAAATTACAATCCACACATAATTAAATGCCAGTGTCAACAATCATATTATCTTCTTTTATTGTTCTTTTTTTCTCTTTTTTCTTTTCGTTATTCTAATTCCTTAGCCAACACGTGTTTCGTCACTAGTTGGGCACACTGTCCCGCGACTTCTTCAAGGCTCGATCTTCTGTATATGGAACTTCTCTTTCTGTGATAATTCCGTCCCGAAGGATATGTAAGTTCCTACTCCTCTCCGTGTATTAATGGTGAAATCATCATGGCTGTCTTAGCCAGTCATCAGTCAGGATTAGTGAACCCCATGTACGGGGATTGTACATAAAATACGTCTGTCCCAGAACGGCCGTCTAGCGAGTACGCCGTGATTATGATGAGGGCCTCTAAAACAATAACCTGGAGCCCAGCACTGCCCCAAATACGGGGATATGTGTTGGTAATCCCATCCAGGGACACGAGAACAGTCTGTCCGTCTATCACCGTGCATGGATCTCAAGCGGAGATTGCACGCACGGCGCTAGACGGATGGACTGTTCTCGTCATAATCATGGTGTACTCGCCATGAAACGGCTGGTGGAAAGGGATATCATAATCCCTACGGCGTGCCTGATATTCACTGCCAGCATTGTAGGGGCTACAAGCCCCCCCCCCCCGCCCCACCGGCAGGCTCAAGGAGCCCATCGGATGCATGGCAGTTGGTATTTACGACCGCCGCCATCATAATATGGAGGGCAGTAAAGCTGGTTACGACGGTAGGGAGACCGCCACCGACAGCCTGTCGGTGGCGGTCTCCCCGCCATTGTAATCAGCCCCTTAATTATAAGACATTAATGATTATTTATTAATTAATATTATTTAATTGATAAGTAATTATGTTAATTGTGCTATTAATTATTTTTTAATAAACATTTTACGTGCAGGTTGTGGGGTTTATAGGGGTACACGGTGGGGAGTAATTAATTTTTTATTAATTTATAATTAGATGTTAATTAATATTAATTAATTGATAATTAATTATGTTAATTGTGTAAAAAAAATGGGGAGCGGGATATGGGGTTTATAGGGGTAAAGGGTGGGGAGAAAACTTATTTAAATTAATTCATAATTAGGGCCTCATCACAATGTGACTCGGAAAGCCTCAATGCAGGCGGTCGAAAGTGAAACTGGCCGGTCATTCCTGCTGGATTCAGACAGGCTCAAGGAGCCCGTTGGGCAGTCGGATGCCTCACCGTAATCCCTAAGGACGGCATTTCCACCGTTGCAATTACGATGCCAGTTTTCGACAGGCTTTCCATGTCGGGCTTTTCGACATGGAAAGCCTGTCAGAAAGCGACTTTGGGGGCCCTAGCAGGGCCCCCTTCTCACTGCGGCTTCTGGTTGGGGGCTGAGGGGGCACCTATGGTGCCCCCCGATAATCCCTGCTCCTTGTGGTGCCTGCTGCACGGTGCAGAAATTAACAGAAACTCCTATTTCTCTGTGGGTTTTGCCGTGGACAAGGAACAACTACTAACATCATGGCACTAGCACTGCTGATGGATGCGGCCAAAGCGGCAAAGTATCCCTTGTTTTTATGCTTTATAGATTACACCGCAGCCTTCGACCACTTAGATCGCGCCAAACTATGGCAAAAACTGGACAGCTGGGGGTTACCGAAACTCCTTTTGGACCAGCTGATTTTGTTGCACACTGATACCTGGATCAGGATTAAACTAGGAGCAGGGACTCACCTCTCAAGAAGAATCACCACCTCTAAAGGGCTAAAGCGAGGGTGCGTCTTAGCGCCCCTACTCTTTAATCTCTTCCTAGTTGACCTCCCAGGGGACCTGGATAAGAGTACTTCACACACCCCGAAACTGGGTAAAACCTCGTTGTCTAATCTGTTATACGCGGACGACCTAGTACTGATAAGTTGGACCCCCATCGGCCTACAACAACTCTTGAACACCACCAACAGCTTCTCCCAATGCAATGCACTAAAAATAAACCTTAAGAAAACAAAAATCATGGCAGTAAACTATCACAAAAGGAAAAATATCAACTGGTACTGAGACGGACAATGGATCAGACAACCAGTTATAAATATCTAGGAATCCTGCTGGACCAAAAAGGCTCATTCAAACCCCAGCTGGAGTCCCTACGTAGGAAGGGCACTATGATCTACCTTGCAATAAAGCCCCTGGAAAAAATGTTGCCCGATCTAACTTTCGACCCTTTACTGCAGGTGATATGTGCAAAACTACAACCAGCACTAACGTACGTGAGCAAATCGCTAAAAGGGAGAGACGCAGTGGCATTGGACAAAGTAATAGCCAACACTTACAGAGCAATTTTCCTTCTCCCAAACTACGTCTCACCCGCCCAAATACGCTTAGAGTTTGGGCTGCAAAAACAATCAGTGGAAAGGAGAGGCGCATATATAAAAAGCTGGCACAAGATGCGAAGCGCAGAGGCAGGATCGTTAAACTTGCACCTTTAGATCGAGCTGTCTCGCCATGAAAAATCACCTGCCAGGGAATACTTGTTTGACTCCCTAAAGCTACTTGGTCTGTCCAACCTTTGGGGAACATCCACAGTACTTCAAAAAGACTGTGACAAAGGTAACAAAAAAGGTATCCGTTCTAGAAGACAAGGCAACACTAGCCAAAAGGGCTCATGGTTGGACAGTGCTTAGTGACTACGAAACTCTCAAACCACAATCTTATTTGAAAGTGGGAGTCAAAACTAGGACAAAAGAAAAAATCCTAAAGTTGTGACTGGGCATCCTACCGATCCTCCCACACCTTCCACTATGGGAAAAGAGATCAGGATGGCAGACCTGCCGTCTATGCGAAAGAGGAAACGAGGATCTTGTGCATGTCATCTGCATTTGCCCTAACTTAAAGGACATAAGAAGCACCTTACTTCGACTAATACTCAAGCAGAACGGCACTAGGACTTGCAGGCAGGCAGTAAAACTGTGCTTTAACCCAGCCGAGACACAGCTAAACTGCCGGCTCACAATTTTTTTTGATAAAGTAAGCCTGAGACTTAAACATGCATCGCAAGCGGACATCGGTTAAATAAAAATAGCGGGGCCGGTCAGTTACCATTGCTTGTCTTGGCAAGCTTTTGCTACTGCTCCTTATGGACACATAGTCACAACAGTTTGGACGTAGATTGTAAGCACAAAACTTAATTTTTAATAGGATTCTGGCTGCTTAATTTGGCACAGCGCCCGTTGACACACAATGCACTTTAGAATTGTTGAAGAGCGCAACGTCTAAATGCCAGTTTTAATACAATGCACTTTGATGACTTTTTAACTGTTTTTATCCACTGAAACTTCTATATGGAATTTTTATTATCACACGTATGCAACGGTTTTAATTAATCATGCATAATAAACTTACTTACTTACTATTTCTCTGTGGGAGCTTGTGCTACGGCCATTTTACGGCTGCAGCACAAGCTCCAATAGAGAAATGAGAGTATGCGACCGCACCATGTGCGATCGCAGTGTAATAGCGGCGTGGGTCCAAAAAACGCAACGGTGTCGTAATCAGGCCCTGCGTTGTTAAATAGTATTAATTATTTAATTGGTAATTAATGATTTCAATTGTGTAATAAAAAAATTTAAAGCTTAATTTGAGGTGCGGGTTGTGGGGTTTATAAAGGGGTTAAGGGTAGGAAGTTAATTAATTTTAAGCAATTAATAGTTTGTTTTTAATTAATAATATTTATTTAATTGATAATTAATTACATTAATTGTGCAATTACATTTTTTTTTTAGATTTTAGATGTGGATTGTGGGTTTTGTAGGGGTATAGGGTTGGGAGCAAATTAATTAAAATAAATAATTGATTTTTAAATTGATATTAACTATTAAATTGAGAATTCATTTTGTTAATTGTGTAATTAATTTTCTGTTAAATTTTAGGCATGTGTTGTGTGTTTTGTGGGGGTATATTGTGGGAATTAAATCAATTATAATTAATTAATAATTAATATTTATTTAATGATAATTAGTTTGGTGATAAATATTTATATTAAAAGTGTAAATTATTTACTTTTTAAAGTTAGGTTTTAGGTGCAGGTTGTGAGTTTTGTAGGGTTATGGGGTGGGAAGTATCTCAATTAAAATTATTTAATCAATTTATTTTGTTAATAAATAATTTCTAAATAAAAATATTTATGAAAATTATTTTTGTAATTTATTTATAATAATATTTGTAGTTATTTGTGACATGTATTTAACATTGTAATATGTTTTTTTTAAATGTTTAATATTGAATATATTTGATTTTTTTTCTATATTTATATTTTATTTTATTTACTTTGTTTTTGTAATTATTTTGTTGTTTTTAATGTTGCACTGACTGAAGTAAGAATAGTAAATTTTGCCCCTCTGCAATCCAACACGTTCGCTACTGTCGCACTGATTGGAGTGGGAATAGTACATTTTACCCCTCTGCAATCCTACACTTTCCCTACTGTTCCACTGACTGGAGTGGGAATGGTTAAATTTACCTCTCTGCAATCCAACACTTTCCCTACTGTTGCACTGACTGGAGTGGAAATATTAAATTGTCTCCCTCTGTTATCCAACACTTTCCCTACTGTTACACTGACTTGTGTGGGAATAGTAAGTTTTACCACTCCGCTATTTAACACTTTTCCTACTGTTGCACTTATCAGAGTGGGAATAGTACATTTTACCCCTCCGCAATCCCACATATTCCCCACTGTTTCACTGACTGGAGTGGGAATAGTAAATTTTACCCCTCCGCAATCCAACACGTTTCCTACTGTTTCACTTATTGGAGTGGGAATAGTAAGTTTTACCCCTCCGCATTCCAACACTTTCCCTACTGTTTCACTGACTGGAGAGGGAATAGTAAATTTTACCCCTCTGCAATCTAACACTTTCTCTACTGTTGTATTTACTGGAGTGGAAATATTAAGTTTTACCCCTCCGCAATCCAACACTTTCCTTACTGTGCCATTGACTGGAGTGGGAGTAGTAAATCTTACCCCTCCGCAATCCAACACTTTCCCTACTGTTGCATTGACTGGAGAGAGAATTGTACATTTTAACTAGTTTTATTACTTTTGTGTTGCATGAAGTGGGAATAGTAATTTTTTTGCATACCTACTATAATAGTTTGCATACTTTTGTGTAAATTGTAGCGGGAATAGTATATGTATTAAATTGAATGTTTTACAATCTATTTTATATTGTTATAATTTATATTATTATGTTTTTGTTCATATATATATATATATATATATATATATATCATCCCAGTTTGGTTCATTCTTTCGCCGGACCCAGTAACGCTCAGTATGGGTGCGAGCTCCCGCGGCTGAACCACGCCACTTAATACATCCACCAAATCCTCTTTACAGAAGAAAACGGTCCGCACTCATGCAGGTTATGCGATTTTTATTTCCTTATCTCCTTCGTTACAGGTGAAACAAAAGATCTACGCGTTTCAGTATTGCAAATACCTTGCTCACGATCAACAGGTTGCTTGTTGTTCCTACACTTATGTGTTTAAATTTCTATGACATCATTTCCTGCTGGTTACTGCAAGCATCCCTGTGAATTATGGGAGATGTAGTTTTCCAAGTTTAATTAAAAAAAGGGGGCATTTTTAACAGATTTCAATAAGGTTGTTACTTTTCTCTACTTGTATTTTTAAATCAGTATTACTATAGTTAGTCAAACTAATATGCCTGGTAAGTTCTTCAATTTAAGGCTTTTCATTTTTATACAAATGATATACAGGCAAAATGTATTTGCACAAAACCAGCCGTCATTGATAAAGTTTGTTTTGGCATACGATCATCAACAAAATCAACAAAGGACAACATATGCTTAATTACCACCAGTTTACATGGCCGCCATCTTTGACTGGCAAACGAAAATGTATATAAATGCATTGCAACTTAGAAATAACAGGTAATGTGATGCTTTGCCACAAAATGCTCTATAACATACGTTGTTGATAATTAAATGGATGCATCTTAACATAATTGTTGAGATCGATATCGAATTAGATTGAATCTCAGTATGCTACGCAACTGTATTTACAATATTTACAATATTAAAGCATCATGAAAAATAATATAATGCTAGTCAGTATAAATACCTAGCGACTTTGGAAGTAAATACCTTGCGACTTGGAAGTAACGGGCAATGTGATATTCTGCCTCATGATGCTCATTAATAATTCAAGGTTGCCACTTAACAAGATATGTTAAAATCGATATCAAAAATAGATTAAATGTCTAATGTGGCACAAGTATAATACAATATTAAAGCATCTATTTGATGACATAGTGCCACTGCGAAAGGAAGTGTAAAGTGGTAAATAAAATGCAAAGTGTACATTACCTCTGAATTACATGCCTGAGCGTGAACTAAGAAAACGGACTTTCCTGGTGTGAGATATACCAGGCTTATCCAAGCAACGTAATGCAGGAATCAAATGCCCACAAAGCTAATATACATAGTGTATTGTAGTGGGCTGTCGCTAGTAGAACAATGAATGTCCTGTTAAATACAAACCTAGTGCTCATCCAAGCTGTGATCAGGCAAAGAGGCAAAAGGAAGTGGATGATCGTGCATATAACAGTAACTGGCTGGTGCAAAGTGATTATACATGACAATGTGAACGGTGAGATGTCTGACTCTAGAGGAAAAGGGTAGGATGCCCGTGAAGATAATACCCTGTGAGAGGGCTCCTTCCTTTTCTCCTGCAAAAAAACATAAACAAAAAATCAAAGTTAAAACAGTTATAAATAAGCATTACAGTCCAACACCTAAGAATAAAATAAAAATTAAAAACATACAATTAAGTATAATCTGCCACACAGCATTGAAAGAGGAAGAACAGAAATATGCTAACATACATAAAAAAGCAGATGAATTATTTATGACCCTTCTCTCAAGTGAACCGAAAGTTCCTCATCGAGGTTCAATCCCCGGGACTTTTAGTTTGAAAATCGATAATGTATCTAGATTCACGTTGCCTAAGGGCCAATACTCTGTCTCCACCCCTAGGATTCTTGGGGATGTGTTCAAGGATCAGATAACTCAATTCTGCAACATTGGAAAAATGTCTCTCCTGGCAATGGCGCGCCACAGGGTATTTCGGGTCGTTGTTGGTGACAGCCCTTAAGTGTTCAAGGACCCGTTTTTTGGCTGTACAGGTCGTACTACCAATGTACCAGAGTTTACAGGTACATTCAATGGCATAGACTACAAAACTGGTGCTGCATGTTAAAAACTGTGTAATTTTTTGGAGATCCCCCATATTCTAACACAGCTCTGAACAAGCTGTATTTGCACGCCTTGCAGTGGCCACAAGGATAGAATCCTATGAGACCATGTGTGATAGTTGTAGGATACAGGGTAATGTCATTTCTGACCACAAGATCGCGAATGTTTTTGTTCCGTCTGTATGTCACATTGGGTCTGTCTGTTATACTAGTGCCCAAAACAATATCGGACTTGAGGATATCCCAATTTTTTGTGATGATGCGTTTCACTTTGTGTGCCTCAGAATTGTAGGTGAGAATAACACGTGTGTTTTCCCAGTCATCCTCCCCGATCACACAGGGTTTCACCTCAAGAGTGTGTTTTCTATCGACCACTTCTGCCCTGTCCTTAGCTTTTTTGAGAACCCAGTTGGGGTATCCCCGACTGAGGAATCTCTCTATGATGCGATCTCTCTCCTCTGTATATGCCTCAGTGTTGTTACAGTTTCTTTTAGCCCTCAGCAGTTCGCCAAATGGTATACTCCATTTCAGTGCCTCTGGGTGGCTGCTGAGGGCATGCAGGACGCTGTTACCTGCAGTGGCTTTCCGGAAGAGAGAGGTACACACTCTGCCCTGTTTAATTTCCAAGCAAACATCAAGATACTCAATTTTATCAGCCGTGATGTTACCAGTGAGTACGATGTTATACGTATTGGTGTTGAGTTTCTTGACAAAATCAACAGCGTCATTTCTCGGGCCCCTCCAGATGATGAACAAATCGTCTATGTAGCGTAGCCACATGACGACTTTCTGGAGATCGCCTTTCAATGTGTCGCTGGTGAAAATCTCTTGCTCCCAGTAGCCCATGAACAGATTCGCAAAACTGGGAGCAAAGCAAGATCCCATTGCAGTACCATTGATCTGCCTATAGAGGGCGCCATTAAAAGCAAAGATGTTATTTATGAGACAGAACTCGATCATATCTATGATCATCTGGCTGTGGTCACGATAATGTAAGGGCCTATTCTTAAGGAAGTGTTCACACGCTTCTAGTCCTTGTTGATGGTCAATTATGGTGTAAAGTGAGTGCACATCCAATACGATAAAAAGATACTCAGGGCTCCAAACAAGATTTTCAATTCTGCAAAGGAAATCTTTCGTGTCCCTCAGATAACTGGGCAGAGTTACCACAGAGTCCCTTAAGAAGTGATCAACATATTTGGAAATATGTTCACTCACACTGCCAATCGACGACACTATGGGGCGCCCTGGAGGTTTGATGCTATCCTTGTGCAATTTGGGAATTAAATACAATATGGGGAGTTTTGGATGATCTTTTTTCAGATAACAATATTCTTCCCATGTTAAAACCCCCTTGTCCCTCCATGTGATCAATTTGTCCCAAATGTCAGTGATACTCTGATTATACATCGTTAATGTAACCTGCACATAAAATTTGGTGTCATTAAGTTGGCGTAAGGCCTCATTGATGTAGTCATCACGATCCAAAATGACTACATTCCCTCCCTTGTCAGCTGGACGGATCACAATATTGGTGTCTTCATGTAGAGATTTGAGTGCCTGTCTTTGCTTAAACGATAGATTGTTTCGAATATCTCTGTGCTGCTTCTTGCTCCTATGTCTGAGTTCCAGGAGTCCCTTGTTGGTGCACTCATGAAACGTATCTATGCTGTCGTGTGGAAGAAGGGGGACAAAAGTAGATTTGACCTTAAAATCTGTTTTGGCTGCTGCCCTAATTCTAACTCCATTTGTTCCAGCATGAGTGTGGTATCAATGTGTCCTTCCCTAGACTCACTGTCCTGTGCTAATTCAGCCATGGTGATCAGTGTATCTATGTCTCCAATTACTAAGTTGTTGTCATTCGTACTTGTGCTCATCACAGTGTTGTGATTCTGCCCCAATCTCTTGAGTTTATGCCACTTCTTCAATTTTAATTTGCGTACATACCGGAACAGATCAATTCTAGTATCAGTATAATTAAATACAGAGGATGGGCAGAAAGAGAGACCTAAGCATAAAGTTCTTTTCTCCACATCACTAATAAGTCTCTTGGATAAATTCACTACAGTTCTATTTACCATGTTCATATCCATTAGTAATTCCTGTTGGAGCGTGTTTTGCGACTTCCCATAGCGCCCCTTCCTTTGCCTGTATTCCCAGCGTTGTTTGAGTCTTTTCTTTCTGTTGCGGCGTTTGCCTGTCCTCTGCCTCTTCCCCGTCCCCGGCCGCGTGGTTTCGGTGGTTGGTTGTCTCTCTCCTTCTGTCGATCCTTTCTCATCACCCGAAATTCGTCTAAAAAATTGATTTGTCTGGGGTTGCGTTCTTCACCAGATGCGTTACCTCCCGATATGTCTGATTCTGTGTCACTGATTGTAGAATTATCAGTCACTGGGTTCGTGGTATTGGCGAGAATGGGTGTGGTGATGTGAGCTTTGTATAAATGATCATACTTTTTGCTGAAAGTTAATATTCTACCACATTCATAGTCAGCATAGTCACGATTCATCTTTCTCTGTTTTCTAGCCTTGATATCTTCCTCATATTTGCTGAGGCGTTCTTTCATGGGATCCAATAATTTTTTGATAGTCTCGGAATCCGAAGTTAGAGAGAGTTCCATCATGATTTCCTTGATCTGTTTCAGTATGTCCTCTCTATCCTGCCAGGCATATTTAATGAGTATTTCCATCATGATCCTAGAACTGGATGCAGAATGCTCCGACCAAATAGATGCTTTAATATTGTATTATACTTGTGCCACAATAGACATTTAATCTATTTTTGATATCGATTTTAACATATCTTGTTAAGTGGCAACCTTGAATTATTAATGAGCATCATGAGGCAGAATATCACATTGCCCGTTACTTCCAAGTCGCAAGGTATTTACTTCCAAAGTCGCTAGGTATTTATACTGACTAGCATTATATTATTTTTCATGATGCTTTAATATTGTAAATATTGTAAATACAGTTGCGTAGCATACTGAGATTCAATCTAATTCGATATCGATCTCAACAATTATGTTAAGATGCATCCATTTAATTATCAACAACGTATGTTATAGAGCATTTTGTGGCAAAGCATCACATTACCTGTTATTTCTAAGTTGCAATGCATTTATATACATTTTCGTTTGCCAGTCAAAGATGGCGGCCATGTAAACTGGTGGTAATTAAGCATATGTTGTCCTTTGTTGATTTTGTTGATGATCGTATGCCAAAAAAAACTTTATCAATGACGGCTGGTTTTGTGCACTTTCACACGTGATCAAGGCTTTTGCCGAAACGCGTTGTGTGGATTAAATCTTGGATACCTAGCTTGTGCTCTGTCTGTTTCTTCCTGAGAGTGTACTACACGGGATTTTTAATTGGATATTGTTACGACCGGCGCGCTCCGCCGGAGTGTACACCACCCTTCTTGGGTTCCAGCATCTCGGAAGGAGCAACTTGGTTTTTTGTATATATATATATATATATATCCACATGAAAGCACACCACAATTGAGGCGCCACACACGGTATGTTGTTCACCTTTTTATTGGCAGGATGGCCGGGAAACAGCAGCACCTCAGGTTCAGTAAGAGTTCATGGCCATACGCGTTTCGGGCTAGTAGCCCTTGTTCACTGGCATCAGGTTGAGGGATAGAGCAGCAATGGTTTTTCCGCCGCACTCGCAGTGATTAAAAGCAAGTCCAGCCCCAATGGGCGTGTCTCTCAGTTGCATTATGGTCTTTGATGTTCTTATCCATAGTGGTTTGCCGCTGTAACCCCCAATTTAGCTTCAAAAACCTGTAGTAGGTCACTGTTCCAGGTGAGGCTGAGTCCGGAAAAACCATTGCTGCCAAATTAATCCAAGTACTCAGGAAAGACGAATACGGACCCAAATCTTCGTGCAAGGTATTTATTAATTCAGACACCCAGAACTACCGCCATGATGTGTTTCGGCCTTCGGGAGGCCTTGATCACATGATATATATATATATATTTGTTATATGTTTATATTATTTACATTTTTTGAATTTATAATATATTTTGAAATTATTAGCACAATAATTGATTTTTGAGTAGATATATGTAAATACATATATTAATTATTATATTTGTGTGTAATTAAAAAAAATAAGGGGCCCATTACGATACCCGGCGTAAATAAATCCGCCAGGCATGGAAGCGGCAAAAATCTGCCCGCACACACCGCCTGAACACCGACCACGCCATTATGAGTACACAAACCGAAAACCGCCATCGGCGGAAAAATCACACAAAATACCGCCCGCCATCATCCGAGTCGGAGTCAAACCGCCCGCCACGGACGGAAACACGCACGACAACACAAAACCGCCCGCCCACACGGCCGACACACCGCACGTGAAATTACGATCGCACCGCCATGAGCGCGGAAAAACAACAAATATACCGCCCGCCAGCGCAAACAACGCCGATGAGAATCGACACGGCAGAAGCCATGGCGCCAACGTACCTGCACAGAAACCATCCGCACACAAAACCAATAGCACACAACATGGCCAATAAGTCCACACAGCAAGGCACACACAAATACACAAGCACAGTACACATCCCGAAAACACCCCCCGGACAAACAAAAAATACAAAGGCCAGAACCCCAGACACAACACACCTGAAAACAACAGACCATGAGGACACACCCACATAGGTGAGTACAAAAGCAGCACTCCCACAGACCACAACCCCTTGCTACATTGCAAACCAGAGAGGAGAGGAGAGGACACAGTGACACAGCAAGGACAGCAGCACACCACAGAAACGCACACATCACAACCACCACCACCACCACCACCACCACCAAACACCGGCACCACAAACCCCCTGCACATTACACAACACACACCGCACCAGCACCACAAACACCATGGCACCACAAAGGATGCCCAAGTTCACGCCCATGGAGCTGACGGTCATGGTCGACGAGATCATCAAGGTGTACCCACAAATCTATGGGAACATGGTCCAGCACACACCACTAGCCACCAGAAACAGAATGTGGAACCGGATCGTAGACCAGGTCAATGCAGTCGGGACCCTGCCCAGGAACAGAGTCGAGATAAACAAATGTTGGAATGACGTAAAGAGACTGGTCAAGAAGAAGGAGGGCAAAAACAGAGAGCTGGCTGCCGTCACTGGCGGAGGGAATCCCGCGCTCTTTAAGACCTTCAAAGCGTGGGAGGAGAAGGTGCGAGTCGTAATCCATCCGGAGATCCTCGCCGGATTAGCAGGGGAGTGGAGGCTGGTAAGTACAAACTAATGTATACCAGCACACCGCTATGTACTCACATGCGCAACTACCATGCCACAGCTCCCAGGGACAAACACCCCCATGTCCAGCACACAATACACAACACATCACACACACATGCAACAGACACTACCACACACAGCCCAAACCGAACAACTGTAAGATGCGTGGGGACATGTGTACACTAAGCCAGCCACGTAACCACCAACAGGTCCCCAAATATGCCAGAAGCGCCACAACGAGCACCCACCACACCCATGTGTCCGCCACAGCTGCACTAACCGACAAGTAACAGGTAAGTGGCAGGAACACAAAGTGCAGTGGGTGGGACGGTGGACAGCCCAAGTACAACACACACCAGGCCCCAGTCCCACAGCACAGCAAGGAGGAGCATCCCCCACACCCCACAGCCACGTGTCAGTCACCGCAGTGCACAACGACAGCCGAAAGGCAGACATCACGGTCCACAGCAATCGGTGTCAGTGGGTGTACAGCCACCCCACGACCCACTACACCCCCCACCCCCACAGACCTGCAACATGGAGCACCCCCCGCTTAGAGCCATGTGGCATCCAGTACAGTGCACGCACGAACAACTTGCAGGTGGGAAACTGGACAGGGCTGGATTACTGGAGGCATGAGGACCATAACACGACCAACACATGGGACATGTCACGTAGCAGACGAACACGCAGCACCGCCCACCGTCACGAACAAGTGAACAATGTGCACACGGACATGAACAACAGACTCACACCCCACATGACCCATCACAGACATAGCAACACCCAAGGAGCCACGTCTGCATGCACAAGCCACACTGAATATAGTCCCACACGGCAGCCACTGTGCAACTCATCACACACAACCGAAACACCATTGAAGTCCTGTCCATGTAGCCCCCACTGCCTGTCAACCCCACACCCCACAACTACGCCTATGTAAGACAAACAACACTAGACGCAACAGAGCGGAACAACATAAATGCACACGAACACCACTGAACCCATCAAACACACAGACACACCATGCACATACAACATACCATCCATCCCATCCGTCAGTCCCAGTCTCATGAAAGGCATGTCATCCGCACAGCTGCCACACATACAGCAGTCACGCTAAGATACATGCCCATGACCAACCATGTGCCAGAAGTCAATTAAGCGCACGACACACTGTGAGCAACAACACACAACATGGGCCACACTCCCCCGAGCACTGCAGTGATGCACATGGCACAGGGCAGCACGCACACCAAGGAGATGGGACAACTGCAATACGTTGGCTGGCACACAACTATCACTCACTCATAACGATGCGTCCAATGCCATGTCCAGTAACCACAACAGACAGCAAATATGCAGGGCATGTCAGGCATGCACACACCTCAGACCATGCACTGTCATGCTGCCACAACACATGTCACGTTCGGCACCCATGGCTCACAGCATGTACCCCAAAAGCATATCCCCTCCCAAATGCGAATCTGGGGCATGGCCCCCATGTTGCCATATGCGTTCCTAAGCGTTCCATTTGAACCCCAAAAGCATATCCCCTCCCAAATGCGAATCTGGGGCATGGCCCCCATGTTGCCATATGCGTTCCTAAGCGTTCCATATGAACTCCAAAAGCAAAGTACAAACCAGACCCAGGATGGGCCAGCAGCCCGCATACACCAGAGTCACAATGAGTAGGGGCACAGCAACACACCCATCGGCATGGCCAATCCGTCCCATGCCACATGTGCACAGCACACAGTCCCATTGCCTAGCACACACAACTACAGATGCCACAGCCACACACTCGCCTCCGGGAAACCCATGTACGAGATTGCATGAACTGCCAATGTCAGACGACTAATACATACTTCGCCAGGTGCAACACAATAACAAATCTCATTCTCTCCACAGGTGACGAACTGCTGGATGCTGGGGATGGAGACAGCAGCCAGCACAGCCAGCCTACAAGCCCCCAACGAGGACACACGGATCTGGAGGATCTGTCCTCCTCTTCGGACACGGACCACCAAGCTGGCCCATCTGGCGTGGCAGGGCCCAGCCGCTCCCAGGACCCTCCTACCCACCAACCCATCATCCAGGGATGCTGAACAGTCCCAGTCCCCTGCTGCCACTGTCGTTGCGGCCACACCCACGGTCATTGCGGCCACTACCACTGCCGCAACCGCCACCATCGCCGCACCGACCACCACCGCCTCCACCACCACCACGTCTTCGCTGGCACCAGCCCCAGCGCAGGTGGTGGCCCGGCCGACTGGATCCACCCTGGGAGCCACAGCGAGGACCGTGGTGTGCAATGTGGCTAGTGGGCAGGCCGGTGGCAGCAGGACTGGTAGGAGGAGCAGGGTCAGGGAAACGCCAGCCTCCCCTGGGAGCCATGCCCTGCCTCAAATGGCCAGAGTCCTTGGGGCTTATGAAGAGGCCCAAGGACAATGGGCCAGGTCTGCTACTGACACGCGGGAGGTGCTGGGGGTGCTGAGGTCCATGGACGCCCATATGGGCCAATTCGTGTCCCGTATGGACCAACTCGTGGACCTCATGGGCCAGCTGGTGGTGGCGGTGGGGTCACAGGCAAGGCCAGCAACACCACCTCCGCCACCACCTGCTAGGGCGCAGGCTCGGGCAGCAGTGTCCACTTCCCCTGCGTCCACAGCCAGTGAGCACACCTCACCCACCACCAGCAGGTCGCCACCACACACCCCCTCCCAAACGTGGAAGGGGCCGTCCGAAGAGGAAACAGATCTCCCGGGAGGACTTCGCACGCTCCAGTCGCAAGTGAGGCAGCCAGCCAGCCTTCCGCCAGCCTTCCTTGACCAGCCACTGCATTGACTTGCTCTACGATCCCACTCCACACAGCCATCTGGATGGCATGTGTGTGTTGGACTATGGACATAGAACCAGTGGGTACACACTGATCATCACGCAGCCATGACCGACAGCTCATTGTCACTGCACGCACCACTTTTGTTATCACCTTACACACAATCACATGTCACAGTTTGTAATAAATGCACCTTATTCACTAACTGCTGTTTGTGCCCTGTGTTTTATTTGTACGGAATACAACGGCCACCTTGGGCGGAAAGGCACCTGATGCGTGGCATGGCAATGGAATCCGGAGGGCCTGTAGGGACCTAGGGGTGGGAGACAGAACAGGAGCACATTCAATGAGTGTGTCACACACCCATCACACAGTACATGTCAACAACTACAAGCAATGTACACACATCGCACAGAGCAATAGGGCACAATGCCACAGTCACCAACAGTGGCATACTACCCTGGCCATGGAGCGTTGACACACTGCACGCAGTGAACATACGGCCACCCTGACACAGCACACACACACCTGCACAGATACAGACACATCATCCGTCGTACATGGACACTCACCGTCAAGTGAAGTAGCGGGCGATGAGCTGCTGGCGCACATCCCCAGCTTCCTCCTCTCCGCTGTCCACCTCACTCGAGCTGTCCTGGTCTGCGGGCTGGGGCCCTGGTTGATCTCCGTCATCCACAATGAGGGGGATCTGCTTCCGAATGGCCAGATTGTGCAGCATGCAGCACGCCACCACTATCTGGCACACCTTCTGTGGGGAGTACGCCAGTGCACCCCCGGTGCGGTCCAGGCACCTGAACCTGGACTTGAGGAGGCCAAAGGTACGCTCGACCACACGTCTGGTCCTCCCATGTGCCTCATTGTATCGATCGTCTGCTGTGGTGCGAGGATTCCTCAATGGACTGAGCAGCCATGCCCCATTCGGATACGCAGAGTCACCTGGGTGTGAGGGACACAGAGAACCGTTGCAATTCCAACTGGACAGGGGACAGCATCGCACAACCAGCACGCTACACCACTCCACATACTCACCGACAATACAGGCACGATCCTGTTGCAGATTGGCCATCAGTCGTGGCAAGATGCTGTTGCGCATTATGTGTGCGTCATGGGCCGAGCCTGGAAACTTGGCACACACGTGGGTGATCACCATGTCCGCAAGGCACACCACTTGCACATTCAGGGAGTGCGTGTGCTTCCTGTTGCGGTACAGGTGCTCAGTGGCCTGTGGTGGAACAAGGCCAACATGAGTGCAGTCAATGGCTCCCACGACGTGTGGGATTCTGCCAAGGGCATAGAATGCACCCTTCACTGCCGCCAATTCACGAGCCCTGGGGAATCTGATGTACCTGTTCCGGTACAGCATCATGGCTGCCAGTACATCCCTCAGCACCTTGCTGAACATGGGCTGGGACATCCCTCCTCCACTGCCCACTGTGTGCTGGAATGACCCAGTGGCGAAGAAATGCATGGCGGCCATCACCTTAGCCGTGGGGGTGACAGCAGTCGGATACACCCTGCGGGGACGGAGATGGGGCTCTAACATGGCACACAGTCGATGCAGAGTTGGCCTGTCCAGCCGAAACTTCCTGATTACCTCTGTATCGTCCATGTCCGCCAGCAATTGGTATGGGCGGTCAATGTTCGGTCTCCGCCTGGGTTAAATGGCAGAGGACACATGTCAAAGCAACACGGCACATAGCAATTTCGCATACACATCACTGACATGACTGAGCAAGCACATGAGCCACAGCCCAGCTGTCAAGCTGGGACGGCACGGCCACAATACACTTACACAGGTCTCCCAACAATGGCAATGGCAAGTGAGACATACCACTGCCATGTGCATGCACATGGGGATCTAGGCCCCAATGACTTGCGGGGCGTGCTGATGGGGACTGACTGCATATTCGTCAAGCGGCAACGCCACGGCAACATGAGTGTCTGCTGAGCATGGAACTGCTTCCGAGGCTGGATGAGTATGGCACACGACGACGACGATGTGGGCACGGGCTGAGCGGCCAATACAAGTGGGACCTGTGGCACGAGGGGATATGAGACAGTAGTAGGTGTCAGCACTGCACCCTATGTACAGCACTGTACGGATCACAGCTCCCGAAACATTGACTGGTGTCCACATTGACAGCCCCATGCCAAGACGGCTGTGTGCTTGCAGTCACACGTCACAGGTGAGAGGTTACATTGCACGTGCCAGGTGGCAGACGTACATAGTGGGAGCTGGCATGTGTGTGCATGTGTCTCCTGTTCAGGATCCACCAGATGGGCGCTGACTCTGTACTGACCATTGGACACAGCATGTTCCGTGGAAGGCTTGTGTGTGTGGATGGTGGCACTGGATGTGCCTCCGTTGGGTGGGGGGCCATGCACAGGGAGGGGACGTCGATGATTGCGCATTGTTGGTCACGGTGGGTGCACCAACTAAGATGTGTTGCCCTGTGTTCAATTCCTATGTCCGCATGATGATGGACTGTGGATGTGGGCAGACTACACATTGGTCGATGTGCTGTCTATATGCATGTGCCTTCACACCAGGCACAGCTGCCCCTGCACATGTGACCCCTGCTGGACTCGCTGCTGGGTCTGTGGAGCTGATGCACCTTCTGCGCGTGGGGCGGGCAGCTCTCCTCACTTCCCTCATTGCGCATGTCATGTCTTTGCCGCAGGTGACATGGATCATGGAGGGCCCACATGTACGCGTGGGTAGGCTACACATGATTGTTCACTGGTCGCCACCCCCAGTCAGTGTTTCGAATGGGAAGGTTGTCGTGCTGGTGGTATGTTCGATGTGGCGGATGGGCGGGCCTAGGTGCGGGCTTACATTCCGGACATGGGGGTAGTTGGATTGGCGACTAGTTGCAGTACACACGGGACACGTCTCTTCCTTTCCACATCTGGGTCATCCCTTGTACTAACTGACAGTGATACAGTCATCTTCGCCCCAGCCCTCATGTCCTCCCCTCGCCCCCCAATATGCATGCTCACCTGCGAGGCTAGCGCTTGCACAGGCAGCCCCAAGCTCGCACCAGAGAGGGCAAGGAGTGTATGTGTGGGTCCAGTTGCACGAGTGGGCTGTCTCAGGGTATGATGTGTGGCGGGACGCCGTCCATCAGCGTGGTGCCCCAAATGGAGACCCGGCCTGCATGGACTATGCATCACAGTCTTCGCCTTCCGGATCCGCCACCTGCGACACCCAGTGGCTGTGGCTGCCCTTGCGGCCAGGCCGCGTCCGTCTGTGGCTGATGGCCCACACATTCACTCTTTGGCCTCTCTGGGGAGGGCTCGGGGGTGGTGGCGCACGCGCTTGCACTTAGTCGCAATGGCATGTGGCGTGGTTGGTATGATGGGCAATGGATGGGATGGTGCGAGCCACCTCCCGTGACATCAGTGCTGCTCGTGCTGTGGTGCGTCCCCCCTACACTTCCATTTGACTTTTTGCCATGCTAGACGTTGAGGTTCTATTGCCTGCGTGATATGACCAGGAGGAGCGCGAGGAGACCTCTCACACACCATGCTCCACTGCCATCCCGTGCCCTGTATCGCCTGTGCGGATTGACTATGTTGGGGTTACACCTGGTCGACTGGGGCTGTGTGTGCCTTGTCAAGGGGCATGGCGGGCGCACAACAGGATCCAGCTTGTCCACAGAGGGTGGGCTGAGGTGCGCCTGGTACCGCTTTGTACGTGTGCCCGGCTGCTGTGCACACACGTGTTCACTCCCCCCGACAGGTGTCCTCTCACAATGCCCAGGGAAGCGGTGGTGTACTGTTCATGACCCCTCCCAACACGGCGTGCTCCAACTTGGCATGTGCGCATCTACCCGTCGCACCCACCCACCTGAGCACTGCGTCCATACGACTTCACACGACACATGTGTGTCTTCCACAGTAGTGCTACTCATTTGCGTTGACATCCAATACCAGTGGACTACATGGTCATGTCACGACTGCCGTGTACTTCACATACTCTCATCCTCTCTCATTCGTACTTGTGAAATGAGTCAGCGGAGACAGTTTTGGTTTCAAACATTATATTGAGTCTTCTGTCCTCTGTGATGCAGTATAGTGGACACTACTGGCAGCGGAATACATGTTGAGGATATACTGAGCATGATTACAAATGGGATAGGGTGTGGGGTTACATCTGCTTGGCCAAGGCTGTGCTAATGTACATTTACGTATAGCTGCGGAGCTGCGGACTTTGACACAGACGGTATACATGTAGCCTACCAGACCGCTCGGCATCATGGGCACAGTCCATCTCAGTTCCATGTGACAGGTTTGCTGCGGTTGTTCCTCATGCACGCGTGCATGTGAGATGACATCAGGGCATGTGCTTGCGTGCATGCAGCGGCGTGCCACTTGTTGTTGCACTGTGGTGGTTACTGGACATGTCACAGTCACTGGGGTCGTGTTGTTGTTGTATGCACTTGTCGTCCATGCAAAGGTCCTGGTATGGGATTCCCGGGCGGGGGTGGGAGGGGTGCAGCACCCACAGACTCCAGGCGACCTATTCATGTCCACTGAGCGGTGTGTGTGTCCATGTGCGCTGGATCCATGTCGTGTCCTGGTTGTTCGTGCAGTTCCGTCCATGTGGGTGCGATGCACAGAGCCCATGCCACTGCCTCCCACGATGCATGCGGTGTTCCTGGATGTGATGGGGAACAGTGTGCATGTCCCGGTCATATCCGATGTCATGGCGATGTCGTTGATGGTGTGGTTACAGTTGCCGGTCGTTTGGTATGGCTGTTGTGGTGGTGACTGGCCAGTCTGTGCGGAAGCTGAGCATGGGTGCGGGGTTGGACTTCATAGGTCACTCGGGGAACCTGCGTTGTGGTCCGACGTATTTACAGGTTGTCAGGTATGCGATGCCGTCCAGCAGGGCTTCCATGTCATTGGTGGTGTACATGTTTGCCAGCCAATGAAGCGGATGGTGGCTGTCAAGGTGTTGTTCGTAGGTTGTCCCTTGGAGGACCATGATGGGGCATGCTGGGTGACATTCGATGTAGCTGTTCTCGATGATCCGTCGTGTGGAGGCACAGTGGTTCCATTTCAGTGCGCGTGCGATGTTGGCCACATACGCCATGCCCCCATAGGCAGAGCAGGCCCTGTCGTGTGCGTCCAGAGGGAGGAGTAGTGGTAGCAGGTCCGCCTTCAGACATGCCGGGTTGGAGAGGCATATCTCGACGGGATGCTGGTAGGGACACCTCCGACAGTAGAAGACGGGCATGACGCAGCTGAACAATGTGATGCGGTAAGTCAGTCGGTAACTTACGTTCAGCAGGGACAGGAGATCGCATCCCAATGTATGTATCGTGTTGGTTTGGTACAGCTTGAGCTGTTCGGCGTAGTTGGGTAGGTGTGTTGCGGTTGCCATTTCGCAGCGGTTCGTAGAGGTGGCGTGCTCCGGCTGTGTGTGCAGTCTGCAATGTGCACGCTCCGGGGTTGCTGTGAGCTCTGTGTAGTCGTGGGGAGACAGGACTTGTGTTCTGTTGGCTTGTTTGGAGGACACGGGCCCTCTTCCCACATGCTTCTCAGACAGTTCAAGGTCAGTGCTGTGTGACTCCTTCCAATTAACTTGCATGTGGCCGACATGGGGGAGTGTTTTCTTCTTTCTTCCCCGTCCGTTGTGTGCTTCTGTGATATGCGCTATCTGCCCTGTGGTCGGTCTCCTCGGCATGCCTGTGTTGGTCTATTCTTG
This sequence comes from Calotriton arnoldi, assembly GCA_963921515.1. Taxonomy (NCBI): domain Eukaryota; kingdom Metazoa; phylum Chordata; class Amphibia; order Caudata; family Salamandridae; genus Calotriton; species Calotriton arnoldi. Next base: position 612,413 of record CAWUFW010007608.1, on the reverse strand, counting down.
GACAATGGCTGTATTCACCGGCTTCTGTCGTAGGGCTGTGGTTTCGGTGTTGGAATGGAAGGTCATTCAGTGCTGTCTGCTCTCCCTTGTGTGGGCGGCAGGCTGCCTTTCCGCTCTGCGTTGGGCCTTGTGTGTGGATGTAATTCTTGGGCCACCTGTTGTCGGTCCCCGGGCTCTTTGGTGTTCCGTTTCATGTGTCTTGTTCATATGTGCAGGGTGGTATGGGTTTTTCAGTGTGGTACTGGCGTTCCTCTTCCCGAAGGGGCCCTGCTTCTCCTAGTTGGTGTTGCCGCCGCTGTGTGCTACGCCATGTTTGTTACACTGGGGTGTGTCCTGCAGTTGCGTGTCTTCACTGACATGTGTGCGTCGTTTGTGTGGCGTTGGGTGTTGTCCGTGAATTGGGCGTTGGGGACATGTCTGTGGCCGGCCTGTCACGTGTCATGTGCGTTCGGGGTGGGGCTGATGTGTGTGCTGCTTGGTTGTGTCCCTGTGTCTGTGTGCGACGCATGCATGGCGCTGCGGTTGGCCTCTGCGTTGTGCGCATGTGTGGCGGCGTCATCGGCGCTTTGGGGCCGTGACGGGGTGGTTGGTTCCTAGTCCCAGGTGGTGTGTACACATGTGTTCTGCGATGTTACGATTTGGCCTGTGTGTCATATGTGGATGCGATGGTGGATGTGTTGTGTACACGCGCTGGTGGGGGTTGTCCGCTTTTTCCGCCCTTGCACTGTGTGCGCTGTTTGCGTGCACTTGTTGTGTGTGTGCCTACCTGCGTCTCCGCGGTACGTTGCGTCCTTGGTGGTGCATCAGCAGAAGCATGGGAAGGGCCTGCAGTGCTGGATTCATGCCCGGGGTGCCGCTTCTTCGTTGTCCGTGCTCTGCGTCCGTGTTTCCGCCTCTCTTTCACGTGCGGTGTCTCTTTGCCGTGGGAGCCGTTTGTTTGCGGCATCGTAATTTATGCGCCGGGCGGGACGTGTTTCGTCGGACGGTGTGTGTCAGTTGTGCTGCGCCGCTACGTGTGCGGGCGCACTTTGATGGCGGACGGTGTTGCTGGCTTGCCGGCGGTGTTTGGCCTGCTTTTCGCATCGTAATTGGGCGGGCGTGTGGACTGCTGCGTGCCGGCAGTAACTGGTGGTTTCTGCATCCGCCAGCACGGCGGTTGTGCTTCCGCCCGCCATCGTAATGGGCCCCTAAGTTTGTTATATTTTTTAAAATATATATGGAATCTATTGTTTTTAAAATGAATTTTACTATTTCATATATTTAATATTTAATAGTTTAATTTATATATATTTAAAAACGATATTTAATACAACAATATTTATGACAACAATATTTATTTTAATTATTTTGTACTCACCATTATAAGTATAGGATGACGATATTTTTGACATCGATATTTTGGTCACAATATTTTAGTATGGTGATATTTTGGGTGGCGATATTTTGTCAATAAACAAAGGGAGCACACCTAGAAGTAAAGGACAAGCGATGCAACATGGACTGGTGCAGGCAGCAGGAACAGCTGATGTATCAGTCTAGCAGAGCCCCCCAGAAAGTTTAGAAGGTGTGGGGCCCATTGATGCAACTCATGGATGAGACGGCAAGGTAGGGGCCAGGACCACTATATTTAACAGCTGGGACTCACTCAGTATGGAAGGCCGTAACGAGGTAGGGCCCACTGGTTTACTATACATGGGGGAGATTATGGGGCCGATTCCGATTCCGGCCGGAAATCTCCCCGACCGAGCCGGACCCGGAGAGAATTCCGACCGAATCGGACCCTAGCAGTCCGACCGAACGAGTACGATGCGCACGCATGCTATCGGACTCGAGTCGGTCAGACTCCCATTGAAGTCAATGGGAGCCTGTCGTACAACGCGTACGCGGGCTCCCATTGACTCAATGGGTGCGAGGCGGACAAGGGCGCCCCCTACAGCGTGTGCGCGTCCATGCGCATCGCGGCATACACGCACAGGTAGGGGGACCCATGGGTCCCCCTGTGTGCGACTCGCGTGCCTACGCAGTACAGGGGGTCCGACGCGGACCCCCAAAGTCCGGCTCCGACAGCTTTTTTGAGCCGGACGGCGCGAGTCGGTCGGACTGCTCGCGGCGCGCATCGTACTTACCCGGCCGGGAAACGTCTCCATAGCGCGGTGCGAGTCGTGTCCATGCGAGTCGGTCGGAGCGTGTTGAAGCCGCGTTCGAGTCGGTCGGCGATTTCGCGGGTGCTTGCATCGTACTCGCTCGGCCGGACCCGCGTACGATTCGGTCGGGAAACAGGGCTCCGAATCGGATCCGGTGAATCCGAATCCGATTCGGAGCACTACCGGCCGAGATCGGAATCGGCCCCTAAATGTGCCGGTATTTCTCCAGCTGGTGTGGGAGTGTGGATTTACTCTGAGAACAGCAGACCTGGGGTAGGAGGGGTTTTTCACGGTTATAAAACTAATAAAAAAATTCTTTAAAAATAAATTTGTCACACCACATTTGACTGTGTAAAAAAAAATGACTAATGCAAAACTCTTAGAGCTTACAATCTAGAATGTCCTTGATTATTACAGGGGATGCAAGCAAGTATGTTGTAGGTGCTGTGCTCACTCAAAAGATTGATGGGAAGGAGCCTACTATTTCTTTTGTGTCCAAGAAATTAAGGGATCTGACAAGAAATTAACTAACAGTTTGTTTGCTTTATTGGCAGGTGCTAATTGTGTGGAGTCTCACCGTGGCATGTATGTATCCATAGCATCTCCTTGGTAAAGTGGGCTGGAGCGCAGGTTGAGAGGCAATTTGGAGGCAACCAGCTGGGGCTGAACAAAGATAATGCCAAGGTGTATTGGTTTGACCTTGATGGGATGCGTGGGGAGGCAACTGGTGCCAGTCTTGTGGATGGGAGTACAAGGCAAAGTGGGGCAAGCCTGGTGCTTTAATCATTCATCTAGGGGAGAATTATATTGTGCAGTACACTGGGCTGGAATTGCTGAATGAAGCGGGTCTTGGAAATGCTGAAGGATATCTGGGTTTCACAGATATTTTCTAGACTAAGGGGCCGATTCCGATCTGGGTCGGAAAGCTCTCCGACCGATCCGGATCCGGATTGTTTTCCGACCGAGCCGGACCCCTGCAGTCCGACCGAGCGAGTACGATGCGGCCGTATGCTGCCGGACTCGGTTCGGTCGGACTCCCATTGAAGTCAATGGGAGCCGGTCGTACGATGCATACATGGGCTCCCATTGACTCAATGGGTACGTTGCGCAAAACGGTGCCCCCTGTAGTGGGTACGCGTTGGTGCCATCCGCACCGTACATGCATGTATAGGGGGGACCCATGGGTCCCCCCTGTGTCCGACTCGTAAGGCTACGGGTGAAGGGGGGTCCAGCACGGACCCCCGAAGTCCGCTGCCCAGAGCTTTCACGTGTCGAAGGCTCCGACTCGATCCGGCTGTCCGGATCGTGCATCGTATTGGCTCGGTCGTAAAACGTCTCCATTGCGCGGTACGAATCAAGTGCGAACGAGTCGGACGGAGCGGTTTGGACCCGGAAACGATTCGGTCGGCGATTTCGTGTTCATTCGCATCGTACTTGGGCGTCCGGAACTCTGTACGACTCGGTCGGAAACAAAGCCTCCGACTCGGATCCGGTAAAGCCGAATCCGATTCGGAGGCCTACCGACCGAGATCGGAATCGACCCCTAAGCTGTTGCCTAGGAGGGTGTGGAAGGGCATGCAACGGCCAGCTGTTATCAATAGTTCTAGGAAGGAGATGATTATAAAAATGACTGGTGAGGTGTTTGGAACCTTATTGGGTTATGTGGTGAATTAATGGCCAAGCGTAAGAGATATCCCCAACTCTGTCAGTAGAGTTTGGGATGTGAAAAATGAATTGAGCTTTGTTGATGGTGATTTGTTCAGAGGTTCACATCTCGTTCCATCTACAGAAATAAGGGGGGGGATGTATGACGATATCACGCATGCATTACATCGCATGCCATTAGATCGCGGTTTTAACAACGCAAGTCGTTACAACGACTTGCGTTGGAGGGCGTGGACTTAGGAGTAGTTTAATTTACTATTCCAACTCCAGCCTACATACAGTAGGGAAGGTGTTGGATAGTAAATTAAACTACTCCTGTCCTATAGCGCTCTCCAGTGCAAGATCGTTGTAACGACTTGCGTTGTAAAAACCTCGATCTAATGGCATGCGATGTAATGCATGCGTTCTAAAGGTTGTTTCCCAGGGGAGGAATCATAAATCAGGAACATGAGGTGCATCTGGGAAGAAATGTAACCCAAACCAGGATACGTGAATTATATTGGTGGCCGCAGTTTGATCATCAAGTGGAAAAGACAGTAAAGGATTGTTAGCTGTCACAGCACTTGGGCCTGCACATCTTCCACCTGCAGGCTTGGAGATATAAGAAGTCTTGTATCCACAACAAACTTTGTGCCAATCTTGCTGAAACATTAAAGGCCCTATTACGACGTGGTCAAAAACAGCCCCAACCATCAGTCTGAGCCTTTCCGCCCGCCTCATTACGAGGGAGGCGGTCGGAAAGGAATCTGAACGGTCATTCTGACTGGCTTCCGACGGGCCCAAAGAGCCCATCCACCAGTCTGAATGCGGCCAGTAATCCAAAGGACGGCAATTTCCGCTCGTGGGATTACGATGTCGGGTTTCAGCAGCCTTTCTGTGCTGGCCTTTCTGACACAGAAAGGCTGTCAGAATTTGATTTTGGGGCCCCCAGCAGGGCCCCCTTGGGTGCACGGACTCCAGTTGGAGGCCAAGGGGGCACCTATGGTGCCCCCCTGTTGATCCCTGCACCCCGTGGCAGGCACCTACAATTTTGCAATGAACTTTGACCAAAACTCTGTCAACCCAAGGAAAGATCCCACTTGATCACAATCTTTGGGTGTGGGCATCTCTGTAATATTTTTGGCAAGTTCTAACTTCAAACTTATCCCCTCACCCAAAATTGTGTGTCAAAAATACATAACCTTTGCAACTCCAAAACTTTATTTTTTTTAAGGTTATACCAGAGGATTACAATTTTTTTAGTACTTCCCTCAATATTCCATCATGGTCCAATATGTCTTTCCCAATCTTCCCTAGCTATGGGGGTGATTACGATGGCGGAGGGTTCACCACCGCCAGCCATGCGGTGGCAGGCCTTCCGCCATCGGACAGCAATTTTCCCCCGCCATATTACGATGGCGGGGGGAATCATTCTGGTACCGTGGCGGTCGCAAAGACCGCCCCCCACAGTTCCGCCACAGGCAATCGTTGCAATTGCCTAGTGGACCGGCCTGCATGTTGGAAATGGTGGCGGTGCCTAGCAGGCACCGTCCGCCAAATTACAATGCTGGCTCAAGCCAACCTTTCCATGGCGGTGAAACCGCGTGGTGCCTGCCACGTAGTGCAGTGAAATGCATGACATGGCTGTTTAGCAGTGCGGCGGCTGCTGCAGCCAGCAGCACCTGCCGCAATGTTAAACTGGCTGGATGCGACCGCCATGGTGGTGGTCGCATTGTAATCCGTGTTGCGGAACCGCCGCCTTACAGGCAGGCAGATCCAGTCACCGCTACGATGGCGGCGGACTCGAGTCCGCCCGCCATCGTAATGACCCCCTATGTCTTTTTCCTTCACTCATGCCACAGGTGTAGCAAGAGTGTTCTTCTCCACACTACACTCAATGGGAAGAGTAAACAGGAAAACAGCTGCAACATTCTGCCCCCTCCAGGCAAATATTCCTCCTGGAAGTTGTAGTCTGGTAAACCTTCAATCCATCTCCCAATTCTTGGCATCAAAATGCCATTATTTCTACATGCAAAAATATGTACAGGAGGACAATTGTTGGATCTTACCACAAACTGTAAACCCCTCTCTCTGGCACATTAATTGACAACCCTGTTCATGTGCTCTGCAAGACCATTTACTTGTGGTGAATAAAGGGCTGTTCTCTGATGCTCAATCAAGAGGTCTTTAAGAAATGTCTTCACCTCCATTTAAAGAAATTACACTCCATTGTCGGAGGTCCTCATCCTTGGTTCCAACCCTTCAGCCTGGGACGACTCCTGGTGGCCAACATCACTGGGAACAGCCCCGCCACCCACCGACCACGTACGCAATCTAGGGGTCATCCTCGACCCCACCCTCTCCATGACTAAGCAGGTCAACGCCGTTTCCTCATCCTGCTTCAACATCCTCCGAATGCTCCGCAGGATCTTCAAGTGGATCCCCACCGAAACAAGAAAAACAGTCACCCAGGCCCTCGTCACCAGCAGGCTGGACTACGGAAACGCCCTCTACGCAGGAACGACGGCTAAGCTCCTGAGACGGCTGCAACGCATCCAGAACGCCTCTGCACGTCTTATCCTCGACATCCCCCGACGCAGCCACATCACACCCCACCTGAGAGACCTGCACTGGCTCCCTGTCAACAAGAGGATAACCTTCAAGCTCCTCACCCACGCACACAAAGCACTCCACAACTCCGGACCAGCCTACCTCAACAGACGACTCAGCTTCTACACCCCCACCCGCCAGCTCCGCTCGACCAGCCTCGCCCTCGCCACAGTCCCCTGCATCCGGAAAACGACCGCCGGCGGCAGATCCTTCTCCCACCTCGCCGCCAAGACCTGGAACACCCTCCCCACCAACCTCCGACAGACCCAAGACCTACTGGCCTTCAGAAGACTCCTCAAGACCTGGCTCTTCGATCAGTAGCAGCACCACCCCCCTCTTCCCCCAGCGCCTTGAGACCCTCGCGGGTATGTAGTGCGCTTTATAAGTGACATGATTGATTGATTGATTGTAACATTGGGGGATATTCTCAAGAATGTGCGATAAACATCGCCAAACTAGGCTAACGCAATTTTTCATATCGCCGTCTATCGCGGGAAAATAACTCTGTGTTAACGTCGTATTCCCAACACTGCGGTAACATGCGATAGTCTCCCGATAACACCTCAAATGTCCGCGATACAACTACCTGGACGGCGATAAAAATCTAAACCCGAACGTGAAAAAAGTTGCGATGTGCCCAACTGCGATAAAAAATTCCGCGATAAGCAGCGCCAGGCCTGCAAGTCATACAAGTCAGGCGGGAAAAACCACTATAAAAGCGGCAAACAAAAACACAACCAAGACACAAACAACCGCAAAGCACCATGGAGGTAGCCGGAGCAAGTACAGAGGACAACCAGAACCCCACAAGCCCCACGGAGGACCAGCCTGGGACCATCATTGGGGAGACGGTGGCAGGATTTGGGGGACCGGACACTGCACAACACTACAAACACCAGCAGTATGTGTCCACATGGACATGTCTGTGCTCTGCATACTGTAGTCTGTCCAGCACATCACCGCCACACTTGGCATTGTGTACATTCTTATTCATGGGTGACTTGCCTCCTTCACACATACTTGGTTCCCACCTCTCCCCACATTCTGCAATTGTGTGGCTGAGGGGCCATGCCGTTTTGGGAAGGAAAGCTGTCTTGTTCTGCGCTGCCTCGGTGGTAGTCCAGGGGGGGGTTCCTGGGGGTGGTGGCGGTGGCTGTTGTGGCCCTCTTGGGTCTCCGAGGTGCATGGTCAGTAGCTCCATGACATGTGTTGGACTTCAGATGTGGCTCTGGGCTGGGCTCCCTTTCAAGCTGCAGGTTGTCGTCCTGCTTGGGTCTCCGAGCTGCATGGTCAGTAGCTCCATGACATGTGTTGGACTTCAGATGTGGCTCTGGGCTGGGCTACCTTTCATGCTGCAGGTTGTCGTCCTGCTTTACACCAGTAAAAGGCAGGTGTTAAATCCCTGCAGCTAACGCGCCTTATCGCCTGTTTTGGGTCGCATCGCGGATCTGGCTGGTCGTTGTGAATATCGCGAAGTGGTGTTTTCGTGTGTTTTTGCATGGGAATGCCTACTCTGCATATGATTAGTGTTAGTTGTCGCTCTCATCCGTGGCGATGTTTTTTGCGGAGGATATCGCTGGGAAACTGGCGATATCGGCAGTTTGCACCAGCTTGAGAATAGGGCAATAAGTCTATCGCCACTTTTGCGGCGCTAAAGTGCCGATAAATCGGCGATGACTCCTTGAGAATATGCCCCATTGACTTTTAGCAATCTCCTCATACGAAAACTCATCTTTCAGAAATTCAAATACTGTGCAAGCATTCACCACACTCACACATCTGGTGGCCACCCACTTGATCATGTGTCAACTAATAACAATACAAATGGACCTATTATATCCAACTCTGTCTTCTCCCATGGCTCACAAGGAACTGGAGATAGCGGTGCTGCACAAATGACTTTGCTCTTGTCACTCTTTGCAAGGGGCTCACAATCATTGACTACTCTCTTTACCTGACTATCTAATGTAGGTCAGCAATAAAACTCCTGTATGCTAGTTTTAGTTAGATTTCTTCCCAGATGCCCCTTGTGACACACATTTACCATCTTTTCTCTTAAATCCTTCAGAGGAATCATACATTCACTCTTGACTCGGTCTCCATCTATCAGACTCAATTCTTCTCTCATATTCCAATAACCTCTAACAGCATCAGCCACATCCTTGATACTTTGCCATCCACTTACTACATACTTAGACACTATGCTCAAATCTTCATCACAACTCTTGACACATTTCCAATCTTCCCTAGGAATTGCCTTTTCCTTCACCCATGCCAAAGGGGGATCACCCTACTCCCCATTACACTCATTAAGCAAGCAAGACTGGTATTCAGTCACAAGATTCTGTGCTCCATGGCAAAAAGTTGTAGTCCGTTAAACCTTCAAACCTTCTCCTGATTCTTGGCATCAAAATTACATTATCTCGACATGCAAACATCTGTACAAAAGGAAGATGGTTGGATCTTACCGCAAATGGTAAACCTCACAGTTAAAATCTTAAATGTTGCATTGGCCTACCACAGCCTGGGCTTTCCGCTGTATGACATAACAGCATTTCTGTGCCACCCTCAGAGAACGTGAAGCACACTATATCAATTGTTCCTAATATTCAACTGTTTGTGATCAAACTGCTTGTTTTTCTAGTTGCATAAAATTTTGCTTCATCTATAGCTAGTTAATACGAATCAAATATTCTTTACCATTGCTGCTGTGGGAGCATAGGATCACCTTTTTCTGACACAAATTCAGGTGTCTGAGACATGATTGTCTCTGCCATAATGGCTTGACAATAGAGATATCTGAAAAATGCAATGAAAGTATGATAAATTAAAAAAACAAGTAATGTAGCAAACTTTCCGCAAAAGTTAGTTGATATGAACAATGACAATGGTGATCATCGCAAGTAGGACAGAACTGAAATGTAAAAACACAAAGAATAATAATAATGCTGATAATAGTTTCTCCAAGAAACAATGTTGTCATAGTACCAAGAATCTTTAATGGTAAAGGTCAATGTTTCTGTTGGAATGTGGTTTATGAGTAGGAATAAGCTGCCACGAGTAATAATGCCACAATCACAATATAAGTCCAGTGAAGTTCTCAATAAATGATTCCCTTGCTCAGTCCTTAGTAGCTGGCTGCGAGCAGGCAGGCTTAACTTAGACGATAGGTGTGTAAAGCATTTAAAAACACCAATACATTGAATAAGTAAGACACAACACACAATAAAAAGCCAACACCAATTTATAGAAATAGGTTACATTTGTATGATTAAAATGATGCCTAAATGACAAACCTCCAATGTAGGGAGCAAGAGATATGAATTTTTAAGGAATAAACACGTTCTAGTGCCCGAAAGCACCACTTTGGGACATTTGGTTGTGCTTGACCGGGTCACAGTTGAAGTTTGAGGTAGTCCGTGATGGATCACGGGTCGGATACAGTTATGGGTAGGGCCCGGTCCAGTTTTTACCTTCTGACTTAGTCACTTTTTGGAGTTTATTTCTCTCGACATCGAGAGACGATTCTCGTCAGGCTGGCTTGGCTCAGCGCGATGCCTCAGTCAACTTCTGAAAGTCTCCTCAACGACGAAAAGCTCTGGATCTTCAGTGGGGCAAACCGGAATCTCAGGCCGAGCCATGGTTTGACGTGCAGGCTTGACTCTCAATGACTGGTCGGGTAATTTATGGACCAATCCAAGGTTCCGTAAGCTCTGTGTTGCTCTATGGGATGTTGGGACTACTTTTCCCGCAATGCGCCTGGCCAAATTCTTTAAAGTCTATCTTAAGGTGGTCAGTTGGTTTCTTCTTGCTGGAAACGATGCAAGTGGTTCTCTTTTAACCTGTTGCTTTCAGGGAGTCCACTCCTTTACTTTTCAAAGCAAGGCAAAGTCCTTAGGACTGTAATTCCAAAGTGTAAAGCAGTTGCAGTCATTCAGAGTGCAATCCTCTTGGTGCAGCCCAGGTTCCAGCAGGGCAGTCCTCCTTCTTCTTGTAGTTTGAGGCAGGGATCTGAGGTGCTGGGCAGCTCTCCCATATTTATCCAGTGTTCTTGGGTGACAAGCAGGGGTGCACCCCTGACTAATGGGGTACAAGGTGCCACCCAGAAGTATGACAGCTTCCTCCAAAATGTGGCGTATTCTTGTCCCAGAAAGCACTGTTCTTTTAAAATCCAAAATGGAGAAACTCTCTCCTGGAGGTTAAGATCTGGTTAAGCCAACCCTCTGGCTGGATTCGTTTCTCTAACACTCCCCTTCCAGCCCCTTCTAATTCAATGGCAGGGGCTACATGATTTTGGGAAGAGCCTGTGTATTGTCCTAACTGGCATTCCCTCTTTGAAAACTAGTTTGGCTATTCCACTCCCATCCTGCCTTTTGCTCTGCAGCTGCAGATCTCCTCCCGACAGATGTCCTTTGTCTCTATGCAGACTACTTCACACCTCATCAGAACAGTTTGGCTCACCCTGTCAAAGGCCTGACAATCAGGAGAGGCTGCTGGAAGGCTGGATTTTGGTTCATCAGAAAATCAAGTCCTATAACTTATCTGTAACAGTTATATTAAATCTAACATTGGCAAGTTGTTTCTTTTATCATAAACTATTCTTCTAAGCCTTTAAATTAAATTTGTAGCTCACTCCTGTCAATAGTTATACTTTATTAAAGTATTCCCATGTTAGCCTATGGAGCCGATGTGCTACAATGGAGAACAATAAAATTGGCAGTTTTTCCCTCACCAGGGCTTACAAAACATCTTTTAAAATGTCCCTGCTTATAGTTACAAGGCACCCTACCCTGAGGCACTTAGGGGAGACCTTAGGGTTTACCTATATGTAAAAATAAGCTAGTTTAAGACTTTGGAAGTATCTTTTAAGCCAAAGTCGAATTTGCATATAATTTAATTTTAAAAGCAGCCTGCAAAGCTGAGCTGCCTTTAAAATGACCGCAGGTAACGCAGCAGTTCATTAAATCTGCTGGGCCTCTAAACTTACATGCCCTACCATATACTAGAGGCTTAAAGTTAGGTTGTCATACCAATTGTAAATACACCTAATTACCATATACTTTTTATTCAGACCACTGGCCCTGGGCCTGGGTAGACGCACCCAGGGCACAATCAGAGTCAGTTACCACCAGTGTCAGTCAAAAGATGGGGTGATCAGAGCAAAAAGGATGACTTTCTCACACAGCCTCCCCGCCCCCCGGCTGAAAGGCGACGGGTAGCTAACCTACACCCTGGTAGTCCTCATCAGCTAAGTGGAAAAACCTGGAAAGTCCATCTGCATTGCCTGTTGAGAAATTGACCACCTCAACTGTTTACAAGTCTCCGCCCTCATCCGCATGAGCCATCTGAGAGGTCTATGGCACGTTTGAACATGGAAGTGAGTACCAAGTGTGTTTGGCCTCAACTTCTTCAGGGACCAGACCACAGCAAAGGCTTCCCTCTCAATGACGCTCCATCTTTGCTCTCTGGGGAGAAGTCACCTGCAAATGAAGGCAACTGGCTAATCTAGGCCCTCCTCATATACATGTGCCAACACTGCCCACTGCTGCACACGTAGCCTCTTTCAGCGTGTCAAAGGCCTTCTGACACTTTGTGGTCTCAATGAATTTCTTGGGCTGCTTTTTAGAAGTGAGTTCTGTCAGGGGAGTCACAATGGTCCCATAGTTCTGAACAAATCTTTGATAGTACCCAGTCAGACCAAGGAATTCCCTGACCTGTGCTTGGGTGGTAGGAGCTACCCAATCCAAACTGGTTTGAATTTTGGGCTGGAGAGGTTGTACATGGCCTCCACCTACGCCACTGAACTCTGCTCTATATGGCACTTACTGGCTGTGATAGTCAGGCCTGCCTGCTGGCAAGACTGAAACACTTCCTTTAGGTGGTTCACGTAATCCTCCCAGGTTGAACTATACACAGCTGTATGATCCAGATAAGCTACACTGTACTGCTCCAACACAGACATGACCCTACTCACCAACCTTTGGAAGGTGGCCGGTGCATTCTTTAAGCCAAAGG